>OY755170.1:3796779-4328429 GCA_963576735.1 Bedellia somnulentella
CGGCGCGGGCGGCGCGGCTGAGCGCTGCGGCGGCTGGGCGCGCGCCTGCCCCGGACTCGAAGCAGAATACCAGGCGGCCGATGCAGTCATTATGACCTTCGTCAGATGTGCAGCCCTCCTTTACGCCTATTACCAAATATCTAATCTCCAAAAGATCGCTTCCAAATATCTTCTCATCATCGCAGGAGTTTTTTCAACATTCGCCAGCTTTGTGTTTACTTCGGCTTTAGCTAATCTATTCTGGAGTGAAATGGCAAGCGTCAAAGATGCACCATTCTTGTTCTTGCTAGTCACCGATGTGGCGAGAGGAGCACGAATGGCCCGAGCGGGATGGGCCGCCGGTGATAACCAGGACAAAAGAGTGGGGAGAGCTCTAGCACTATTGGGACCAACTGCTACTTTGGATACCTTACTAGCAATACTACTAGTTGGTGTCGGAGCATTGTCCGGTGTACCGAGATTAGAACACATGTGTACGTTTGCTTGCCTAGCTCTGTTAGTAGATTACGTTGTATTTGTAACATTTTATCCCGCGTGTCTTTCTTTGGTTGCTGACTTTGCGGGAAGAAAAGATGTGACTTCTTCGCACCCATTCCCTGAAACTGATTTGAAACCAAATCCTGTGGTACAACGAGTAAAAATGATTATGGCCGCAGGACTTATGTGCGTTCATTTGACTAGCAGATGGCCATGGTCTAACGAAAGTTCAATGATGGACAGTAGTCTTAACGAAACATCGAAAACGATCGGCCACGATTATCTTCTTTTCCATTCCTACGTAAAATGGTTTTCTGTAAGTGCTGATTACATAGTTATAGCAACACTGCTGTGTGCATTAATAATCAAATTTGTATTTTTTGAAGAACCAAGAAGCCTCATTATCGATATGAGTGATATGACAGTTAAAGAAGTACTGACAAAAACTAACAAACTCACTGCCAACGGTATAATCGGTAAACCTGACGGATTTGACTTTGAAACTGAACTAATGAGCGAAGCTTCTACCCAAACTGAGGAACTTGCGGATGATGAGTGGCCTGTTTTGGCGGCAAGTAGCGCAGCATCTACATTAAATGCTAAAAAACGGCCAATGGTAGAGTGCCTTGAAATATATCGTGCCGAAAAAGGATGTAAATCCTTGAGCGACGACGAAGTAGTAATGTTAGTCGAACAATCTCATATACCTCTTCACAGATTAGAAATTGCGTTGGGTGATCCTCTCAGAGGTGTACGCCTTCGCAGAAGAGTAGTGGGTAAGAGATTTCAAACCACAGATGCCTTGAAACAACTATCATATATTAACTATGATTACAGTAAAGTACAAAATGCTTGTTGTGAAAATGTTATTGGCTACGTCGGTGTGCCAGTCGGATACGCGGGTCCCTTATACGTGGATGGACAAGCATACATGATACCAATGGCCACAACTGAAGGAGCTTTAGTTGCTTCTACAAACCGTGGAGCAAAAGCGATAGGCCAAAAAGGTGTGACGTCTGTCGTTGAGGATGTAGGAATGACCCGAGCTCCGGCTGTCAGATTTCCCAATGTAGTGCGTGCCCACGAAGCTCGCCAATGGTTAGATAATAGCTACAACTTTGGGGTAGTAAAAAACGCTTTTGACTCGACCTCCCGCTTTGCCAGACTACAAGAGATACATATCGGAGTGGATGGTCCTACTCTGTATCTAAGATTCCGAGCTACCACCGGTGATGCAATGGGGATGAACATGGTATCGAAAGGAGCGGAAAATGCTTTGAAACTCATTAAACAATATTTTCCCGACATGGAAGTGATCAGTCTTTCCGGTAATTATTGTTCTGATAAAAAAGCTGCTGCAATTAACTGGATAAAAGGACGTGGCAAACGTGTGGTTTGCGAAACTATAATATCAAGTGAAAGCCTCAAATCTATATTTAAAACAGACGCAAAGACTTTGGCTAGGTGCAACAAAATTAAAAATCTGTCTGGCTCATCTCTGGCGGGTGCAGTTGGGGGTAACAATGCCCACGCTGCTAACATGGTAACCGCCATTTTCATAGCCACGGGTCAAGATCCCGCTCAGAATGTCACTAGTAGCCAGTGCTCAACTAGTATGGAGTCGTATGGGGAAAGTGGTGAAGATTTATACGTGACATGCACTATGCCTTGTTTAGAAGTAGGCACTGTAGGTGGAGGCACAGTATTGTCAGGGCAAGCTGCTTGCCTAGACATACTCGGCGTTAGGGGTTCCGGCGAGCGCCCAGCGGAGAACTCGGCTAGATTAGCTTCGCTGATTTGTGCTACGGTGCTTGCTGGTGAATTGAGTCTCATGGCCGCCCTCGTCAACTCTGACTTGGTTCGAAGCCACATGCGTCACAACCGATCCGCTATGAACGTCCAACCGAATACAGTCGCAGAAACAATAATTAACAATAACAATGAGAATATAAATAATAACATGCTGACAGTGCCCACTTTTAAAGTGACCTACGTTGACTAAGGTTTTCAAATCAAGGCTGGCCTATATTTGCCTTGAGGTTTTTAAACCAACCAAGTAAGTTCTTCTTTTTTAGCCAAAGTGACCAAGGAAATTAATAGTCGTTAAGAACTATTAAAAATCAGTGAAGATTTGAAATAAAATAAATTTATTTCTATTCTATTATCGTGCAATAAGTTTTTGAAATAACCATTCATCACACAATCTTTTGAGCTCAAAGTATTATTGTTATCTGACTTAATTAAGGAATCTCTTATTATTTAGTTCTAGAACGATTTTGAGGCTTTTATTTGTTAACTTTTAGTATGATTTTGTGGTGCCGGTTTTATGTTCATAAAATATCGACGAATTAACTAGTCTCATTTATGTTTTAATTTATTTTCTTTGTTTTTTGTTTTGTTAATTGCCATTTTATTTGACTATGAATCACAATTTTGTAATGTTTTTTTTAATATTATAAGTTATTTTTAATTGGTATGAAATTACCTTTTTAGCTAATGTCATCTAATATAATAATGCTATAGTTATATGTATTCTTCATTCGGTGTTAATGTACTTAGAAAAATTTGATGTATAAAATAATTTTTCATTGTGTATGTAATTGCTAGACGTATGAAAATGATAAAATGCTACAATATGATATATACTTTCTACGAGTAAAACTGATTTGATATTGTGAATTATATAAATGATCAGTAATAAGTAAATCATAAGTCGATGTAGTTTCAGCTCAACTGCCAGTTTTATAGCGAGAAAAATAAGCAAATTTAGCGCAACGTATTTTCCGTTTGAGATTTAGATTTATGTAGATGCTCTAAGCTTAAACTGTGTGAATAGTGTATGGGTTTAGGTCTATTCAACTGATGTACCTAGTAAAGTTTTACTTCCAGTTTTGTATTTTGTAGTCTTCCATGCTTACATGTACTTAGGAATGAAATAAAATATTCTTCCGTATCTGTCTGGTTTTAAATTCATATTTCCACACCATCTGGTTTCGTTAATAGACTCGCCATGTTATTAGTTGTGCAACCCGAACAGCCATTTGTATTGACCTTGGCAATTAGAAGGGAGTAGGTAAGTGATCTTATGTTAAAAAGCCCTTGATCCATTCGTAACGGCATTCGAGTTTACAAATTATTTGCCTAATAATATCCCTCCACTTCGTGAAATTAACTCGCTACTGAACTAGGTACCTAAACAGTTGAGTTATACTGTTATAGATGACGTAATCCCAAATATAACTTGGACAGGATGGCACAAATTGGCGATTAATAGTATCTGCCTACCCCAATGGGATATAATGGCGTGAGTATATGTATGTATTTCCAAAATATGGTAATTTACTGGTGAAGAACAAAGCCTCTGATACAGTCAGGCGTAGGTTCAAATCTTGAACCAATAAAACAATGTGTATTTTTTAAGTCATACGTGTGGTTTAATTTTCCAGGTTGTTAATGTTGCGAAAATATTTCGCTAGTGAAATCCTGAAAAATACTTGGTTTTGTTAATGTTGATATCAAACAGCACTGTCTTATGCACTGTTCAGTCATTTTGTACACCAGGTAACAGAAATAGAAGTATTCTCTGGTTTTAAAATAAAATAAAAAACCTTTTATTTATCATAGTTGTTAACGGTGAGGGAAAACATCTTGAGAAAAGTCACATGGCTTAAGGGTAACATTTCGAAGATTCGAATATCTTAAATCCGAATTTCAACATTCAGAAAACGGTTCACAGAATTTACGTATCACAGATGCTCTATTTTCCACAACTTCATTAGTACATAAATACATTTTCTAGAAGTATCACTTCCCAGAAAAACTAAAACCAGATTATTAAAATGAATTTTTTGCTTTTACCAACTATATCTTTTACTATAATCTCATTATTCCAAAGGTTTAAAAGACCGAAGTAACTTTATCTATAGTCTTACAAATCGTAAATCTCTTTAACTAGATATTATTTATGTTAGAAAAAAATGTATAAATAAAACGCGGATGCATGCCTGTTTGTATGTATACTTGCTTGCTTGTTTGCATGTCGGCGTGCAGGGGGGCAGAGCCGACAAAGAAAAATTAGGTCACATTTAGTTAGGTTAGGTTAGATTATGTATAAAACGAGCGAGCGTAGCGCAGCGGAGCGAGCACCTAAATGCCTGATGCATGCTTATATGCCATACTTGCTTGCTTGCAGCTTGCTACATATAGAGGACGGGGGGCGGGGTATACTACTTACATAAAATATGCCTGCAAAATTATTCATAGCAGTAGGTATCATTCAATACATCTGTATTTCAAATGTATGGAAAATGATTTTTTGGAATAGTGATTATTCGGAAAAGCAATATTGCAGAATTAAGGTACATCTGGTTTTTGATTCTGTGGGAATCCGTTCTAGTGGTTTATCATCATAATGATAGTAAAGAAAAAAAAAGTCAATCGATAATCTGGAATGTAAGAATATGGTATATGAAATTTCGGTGAAACAATATTATGGCAATTAAAAAAAAGTCGATTAGTTTTCGGTAAAATAATATTCGGGTTTAAAAGTTTCGGATATACAGTATGTAACCGGCTTAAGTTATACTTACGTCATGTGACAGTGTATGCGTACCAAACGGCGCGGCGATAGGCTTACCCCCTATTCGTGAGTACACTGTCGAAGTAGAATGTGAGTACTGGATGACAATGTCACATGATGCTCAGAAGTATTAGTACCTCTGCCAACCCCTTTGGAGATATAGGGCGTGAACATTTGAGGTTGAGTGACTATTTTGGATATATCGCGTAAACGATGATGATGTGAGACGTGTGCCAAAATTATGGTAGCTCGACAAACGTATCACGTTTGTCTTTCTGCCCATACATCACAACTACGAGGGGCATGCCAAAAGAAGTTAGATACTCTTTTCTCATTCAATTGACACTGGCAAGCTATACACCATCTTATAGGCTGGTTTTATATTGAAATATTTGAATATAGAACACACTTCTATTTGAATTGATGCTCATTCAAAAAAAAATTGGTGGCGGCACTAGATTGTATTAAAACACTGCCATCTATCTAAAATACATAGAAACCCTGAGAACTTGTAGCTTGTGAGGTTACGGTTAATTCGTGACGACATAGGAACTATTCCCCTAGTGTAGTTTTAGTAGTGCACACACCACCCGCGAGATGGCGACTCTAAAACCAAACCCTTAATGCCTTTCAGTAAAACCACCATTAGTTCCACTTTCCTCCAAGAGATGGCGTTATACTTGTTTTGATTCACATTCAATTCAATATATATATATATATATACGAGGGGCATGCCAAAAGAAACTAGATACTCTTTTCTCATATAATTGACACTGGCAAGCTATACACCATCTTATAGGCTGGTTTTTCACGTGGAATTCACTTGCAACAAATGGAGCTCAGTCGACGTGATTTATTCGCGCTATGATTTATCATGACTTTAAAAAGGTTTAAAGCCTCAAGAATGTTTTGAACTTTTGGCTTCTACTTTTGGTGAGTCTGCTTGTTCCCGAGCAACAATATTCAATTCGGTATGCAAAGTTTTACAAAAGTCGTGCTGATTACGAAACCATTTCGAGATATTATGTTTTTAAAACATATTTTCTTGAAATTAGATCAAACAAAGCTAAGATGACCGTTATTTTAACAAAAAACTGTAACAGTAGAGTGATCTCAGTACTGTAACTGAGATCACAAATTCGTGAAATGTTTTGCAATCAGCAACATTTTTATTAAACATTTCGCTTTATTTGCATGTAGCTACGTGATATTTTCGATCTATGACGTCATTGAGTACAATAGTTTAACGATCTTTAAAAAATCATAACTTTGCAATTACTCATTTTAAATGCAAAATATTCAAACTAATCTTTTATTTTCGTGTTTGCTATCGAATAAAAATATTTAATAAATACCAAAAAAAAACTTTGCATACCGAATTGGTTTGCTGAATTTAAAAGAGGACGGGGATCTCTCGAAGATGAAGCGAAGACAGGACGGCCGCCAACCGCGGTCATGCAAGAAAACGTTCGTGCAGTCGAAAAACTTATTCGCGAAAACCGACGAATTACATATGTAGAGCTAGAGCGAGAACTAGGAATTGGATCGGCAGCAATGCAAACCATAATTCACGACCACCTTTCTCTCCGTAAACTTGTTCGAGATGGGTGCCACACAAACTTACCGATGGGCAGAAAGACCGTCGGGTGGATTGGTGCCTATTCATGATAGATAAATTCAACGGAGACGAAAAAAAAACCTATATGATATACTGACTGGTGACGAAACATGGCTATATAACTATGATCCCGAATCAAAGCGACAGTCGACTGTATGGTGCTTTGAAGACGAGCCAACTCCAACGAAATGTCGCCGTGCACGAAGCACACGGAAACAAATGGTCGCCTCGTTTTTCCTGCAAAACGGATCATATTGCTACTGTTGTGCTAGAGAATGAAAGAACGGTTAACTGCGAATGGTATGTGACAGTTTGTGCTCCAACAGTAATATCAGCTTGGTGTGACAAGCGACCGAAGTCAGGAAACCGGCACCTTCTCTGAACACTAGACTTTTTCAACTCGAAAAATGTGTCAATTCTCCCTCACTCGCCATATTCCCCTGGCCTAGCGCCTTTTGATTTTTACTTGTTTCCAGAAATCAAAGAAAAACTAAAGGAAGGAGTAATTTAAATCTTTTTGTTCATGAAAACCTCATGTGGGGATTATTTAATAAATAAAGAATAAATAAAGGAAAGAAAAATTTCGACACGGAGGACACGGAGGTAGGAAACGCAAACACTACTTAAACGTGTAAAAGAAATAAAGGATAGAAGAATTTCGCACTGGCAGCCAATTGTCACGGTGGCTCAGTTGGCAGAGCGTCGGGGCGTATACCCGAGGTCGCGGGTTCGATTCCCGCCTGTGTCGAAATTTTTCTTTCCTTTATTTATTAGTAAAGGGAAGTGGTTTGAAAGCAAAGAAGATGCGCTGGTTGCCTATAATTTCGAGATTTATGAGGTATCTAAGAAGAGTGGTCACAGGTATTTTCCAATTGGTTCAGACGTATGGAAAAGTGTATACGTGCTCAGGGTGAATACTTTGAAAATATAAGTAGTATAAAATAAGGATTTTATACCCCTACCGCATTGGGGTAAGATATAGTATATAGTTTGCGTTCACCCTATTCTCAGCCCTACATTATAAATTTTTATGAAGATGAGCACTACTCCAATTATTCCCGCGGCTGTTCGTAAGAAACGACTAAGGGTATAATGATGGATATGCATAATACATCTCTAAAAAATATAATAAACATTGGTTATTCTAAAATGTCGCAATAACAATTGTTGCGACATAGTAGTGCGACAACTTTGCAATAAAAATGTATTTATAACTTTACACATACATACATAATTACACTCACGGCTATAAATCTCAAGAAGGGGAAGCCAGAGCTTTAGAGCTAGAAACTCTTCAGGGGACAAGATGGTACAAAGAAAGTGATGTTGGTGATGGGTCCCTAACTGCATCACCGAAAAACCGAAAGCCGAATCCTTAGTCGCCTCTTACAACACCATTGGGTAGAAAAGGGGTAGTGACATTCTAAGCTAGCACTACACGGCATATTTATAATTTTATGTGTTTGATTTTATCACAATAATTTTAGCGTATGTTAATTGTAAAACGTATCTTTTTAGTGTCTCGTAGTCAACACGAAAGCCCTAGACTTTCGCATGCCTTTAAAGCTATCTGTCCGCCCGGGGAAAAGCTCGTAGACGCTTGGGTCTGGAAAATGGTTTGTAAACAAAATGGTGGTTTCGAGATATATGTAAAAAATATGATTTATAAGTAGCAGACATAATCATACTAAAAGGATAAAATCACCGCATGTAAAACTTTAGTATTATAATGCATTTTTGTAGGCAATGTTTATTGTGGAGGTTTATGAAAACCATGATAATCATGGTTCATTTACAGATAGGTAGATGGCGCTGAGAATTTTATCTAGCTCAGTTATCTAGAGATATATGGCACGTTTCAAAAAAATGTACAGCCCCTGTTTTTTAACTGTCCCAAAAGTTTGATGATTTTGGGAAGTTATGTGTAGATACATTTTATTGCAGAAGTATTTTTAAGTGAAAGCTTTTTTAATACACTAACACTGCAATAAATATCAAATAATTATAATGAGAATCAGTAGTAAATAAACATATATATTTGCGCTCTGATGACATCATTTTTTGCGTGTCGCACCAACAGTTTGATACAAATAAAACGTGTTTGCTAATTTTTTTTATATGAGAACCCTTCCTAAATTTGAGTTTTATGTTGTAGTCACTTTTTTATCTATTTTTAATGTATTTTTCCCCCCTAAATTATAGTTTTATGTAAAGGTTGTATCCTGTTTTATGTATTTTTAATGCATTTTCACTAATTTATACATAACTTTTCTATTATTTGTACGATAGTACTGTCCCAGAATTTACGAAATCCTGACTAATCATTTTGGTGACGGCCCAAATAGTAGATTTTTACCACTATTTCAAAACTGTGCATTATACATAGCAAGACTGACATAATACAATCAAGTAGCCATTCGTTTGTGCTAGTGGAGTCAACGTCTACTAAGAGCTGGATGTGTTTTATGATGAAGTACCGGAAAGTCACTTTTGAAAGTCAGTTTGGTGTGCTTATTTCTTCCTAATGGTGGCGAAATACTGTTTCACGGATTATTCAAGTTTATTGAGGTGGTCATAAGGTTCCAAAAAAAATAAAATATATAACAATTCTGGGATTTCTTCAGGTGAAAAAATATATATTTGTGTGGAATCAAACAGAGGTGACGGTCAGTTTGCTGACGTCAAGTATCGGCTGACAAGCCAAGTGGCCAAACTGACGCCATTAAGATGAGCTTACATGAATGCAAAATTTTATTTTAAGTTTTTCTTTTTAAGATTAATTTTACGTATGGTTTATAAAATTATCAAATAATAAATGTTTTTCTTATATTCTATTACATTTTTTTGGATTAAATTATATGTTTCTTAATCAAATATAGTTGGTGTAAGTAATTTCTTTAAATATATATATTGCTGTAGAGAGTGCCGGTAGTGCTGGCTTAGCACTACCCTATTTCTATCGATGGTTGTATTGGGACTTTTTAAAGGGTTTTGGCGACGCGGTTCAGAGAGACTCATCACCAATAGCCTCCATTTCAAAAATCTTTCTTCTACTTAACTTCTAAAAGTGGCAGAGATATTTCTCTTTCCTCAGCTCTGGCTACCCCTTCTAGGGGTTTATATCCGCGAGTATATGTATGTATTCTCTTTTAGTCAAAAAACTTGTGCGATTTTCAGAAATGTGATTTTATTTTTATTTTATTTTTATTTTAGGCCTGCCCCCTATCACGTGGGTACACTGTCCATGCAAAACGTGGGTACTCTGAACACCAGATGACAATGTCACGTGATGTTCAGAAGTATTAGTACCTCTGCCAACCCCTTCGGGGATATGCGGCGTGAACGTTTATGCTATGCTTATGCTATTATGATTTTATTTTTTTCAGCCGTGTCAGTTTGGTGATGGTCTCACCAATATTTTGGTAAATATATATTTTATTTGGGTCGTAATATTCTTCTTTCCTTAAACGATTTTATGTTAAATTAAAGATAATACTCTCAACAAAACATGAAAAAAATTAAAGCAATACAATCCCCTAAATTTAATTCTAGAAGAAAAATATTAGACTTGTTGTCACACGTCACCAAACTGAAGAACAAAGCTCTATAACGTGGATTTAAAGATGTTCTGCATTTTCTAATGATATACAATTTATTTAAATGAAGTATATCTTTTATAATAATATAAATTTAATCATATTTATCGTATTTTTTTTCCATAATCAGGTTTTTACACGGTCACCAAACTGATCCCAAGTTTCTGCCACATCAGCGAAAGTAGTATTTTCTTTGAAAACTAGACAATTTAAGCTGAAATTCAACTATTTTCATAAACTATCACTCTCAGACAACATTTTGAGCCCAAAACTAGCAATTGATATCATAGTTTAGTTTTTGGCTATCATTTTCATGGGGCTGTACATTTTTTTGAAACGTGGCATGTTGTCTCACTTGAAGAAATCCCAGAATTGTTATATATTTTATCTGTTTTTGGAACCTTATGGCCACCTCAATCAACTTGAATAATCCGTGAAACAGTATTTTGCCACCATTAGGAAGAAATAAGCACAACAAACTGACTTTCAAAAGTGACTTTCCGGTACTTCAGCATAAAACACATTCAGGTCTTAGCAGATGTTGACTCCACTAGCACAAACGAAATGGCTACTTGATTGTATTATGAGTGACAGTCTTGCTATTGATAATGCACAGTTTTGAAATAGTGGTAAAAAATCAACTATTTGGGCCGTCACCAAACTGATTCGTCAGGATTTCTTAAATTCTGGGACAGTACTATCGTAAAAATAATAGAAAAGTCTTGAATAAATTAGGCAAAATACGTTAAAAATAGATAACAAGTGACTACAACCTTTACATAACACTCAAATTTAGGAAGGGTTTTCATATAAAAAAATTAGCAAACACGTTTTATTTGTATCAAACTGTTGGTGCAATACGCAAAAAATGATGTCATCAGGGCGAAAATATAAGTTTATTATACTGATTCTCATTATAATTATTTGATATAGTGTAGCGTAAGTTTATTAAATAAGCTTTCACTTAAAAATACTTCTGCAATAAAATGTATCTACACATAACTTTCCAAAATCATCAAACTTTTGGGACAGTGCAAAAACAGGGGGTGTATTTTTTTTTGAAACGTGTCATATATCAAAATACAAGTAAAAATCCACCTGAATCGTTCATTACGTAAAACAATATTAATAGAAAGAATTATTTAAATAATAGTACTTGTAATCATTGACTATCAGATTTACTGTATTTTCTAGAAATACGCACGCAATGCAATCTTTTTGGCATAGTTAATTTTGTTCGAACATCAAGTTAATCATAGTTAGCTTACAGATAGGTAAATGGCATGGCACGGCATGGCAAGGGTGGGAATAATATTTACACGTTAAAATAACTGCACAGATAATTTTCTGTGTAGTTTCGGCTTAGAATAACACTACCCCATTTCTTCCGGTGGGTGTACGTAAGAGGCGACTAACGGTATTTGGGCTTTCTAAGGGATTTTTGGACGATGCGGTTGGAGACCCATCACCAACAACCTTTATTTTACCATCTTCTCCCCACGCAACTTCCAAAAGTGGCTGAGGAATTTCTAATTCCTTAGCTCTGGCTACCCCTTCTAGGGATTTATAGCCATGAGTATATGTATGTATGATTTTATAGGAGATACAAGTAAAACTCTATCTGAATCGGACATAACACTTTTTTAATTATAGGAATGATTTAAATAATAGTATTTGTTACTTTACTAGCGGATTATTAACGGTCTGTATATTCTGGAAGGCGGCAGTAGTATTTTAAATTAAATAGAGGAGTGAAAATCTAAAAATAACTTTAAAGAATATTCTCATAAATTAAAGACAGCCAAAGAAGAAGGCATTAAACTCTTCTCAGACCGTTATTTTTTTAAATAAAAAGTTACATTTCGTTTTATTTTAGGGTGGTGTTCCCTATTATTTTACATTTGATTGATTCTAATTCCTTAGCTCTGGCTACCCCTTCTAGGGATTTATGGCCGTGAGTATATATATGTATGTATGTAAATTGAAATAAATGTAACACCAAAAAGTATAGTGATTGTAAATTAACCAATTTTCAAACCGTGGTGGAAACAAGACTATGGGAGTCATAACTAGATGATTGGCGTAAAAATAAGGAACCATTCTTACAATAAATACAGATGCACGATATACTATCAACAAGTATAATCGGTGTTAAGCTGCAAGTAAATTAATTGTAGAAAATTGAATAGATATTATTAAATGGCGGCGTTGAAAATTAAAAATCACACACCGTTTGCGTTTCCTACCTCGGAATTTTAACTAATTCGGACGGCCACTTGTCTATCTTTTCAGATAGAATGCAAATGTTGTTTTCTTTCCTTTAATAACATCTTTTATTTATGAGTAATAATCCCCACATGAGAAATTCATGTCAAAAAACATTAAATTATGTGATAGTTAGGCGTTTCCAACATTTGCATTCTATCTGAAAAGGTAGACAAGTGGCCGTCCGAATTAGTTAAAATTCGGAGGTAGGAAACGCAAACACTACTTGAACGTGTAAAAAAGAAACAAAGGATAGAGAAATTTCGCGCTGGATGCCAACTGACACTGTAGCTCAGTTGGCAGAGCGACACGGGGGCGTATACCCGAAGGTCGCGGGTTCGAACCCCGCCAGTGTCGAAATTTTTCTTTCCTTTAATAACATCTTTTATTTATTATTATCGCATTATTGACGCAGTTGTTGAACGTAGAGTATTTTGAAAAAAATCATATGTCACCTTTTGTATTGCTATATTAGAAAGTTATAGGTGATTGTAGTCAGTAGCATTACTGCCAAAATATTAAAATTATATTTGTTTGTGAAAAATTTGCCTACTGGCGACTAAAAAGGGGTTTCGTGCTATCACCCACGGATTTTTTTAACAACCAGAGACGATGAATACAAGCAAAAAATTTGTGCTAACTGGACATGTTCTTGATATTGGAGATAATTTTGTTTGTAATACCTAAAACATATAAAAATACCTAAAAGAAATATCAAAGCCCGAGGGTTTTGCAAAATCGACTTCACGGTTACGGCGTAAAACACAACTTTGTTTGCCAGCAGATCTATATTTTTTGATGCCATTCTACAAAAGCCTATTCAGTGTCAACTACAAAAAATCAATTTACTTATAGCTAAACAACAGTTGTCACCTTAAGTGTGCATCTTGCAGTATCAAGGATTATAAATACAGTAGACTGATGAATATTTTGTTGTTAGGTATATAGTTTGCTGTGTAGTGTCGGTGGGTCTTAGAATAGCACCACCCCATTTCTTCCGGTGGGTGTACGTAAAAGGCAACTAACGGTATTGGGGCTTTTAAGGGATTTTTGGGCGATGCGGTTGGAGACCCATCACCAAGAACCTTTACTTCACCATCTATTCCCCACGCACCTTCCAAAAGTGGCTGAGGAATTTCTAATTCCTTAGCTCTGGCTACCCCTTTCTTGGAATTTATAGCCGTGAGTATATGTATGTATGTATATAGTTTAATTTAACAACATGATCGTACGTACATAATCGACAACCTAAATTAAAATACAAAACTAAACTTAAACGTGACTAATTATTGAAATATTTACAGGAGTAATTAAATTAGTAACACAGTAGTGTTTATAATAAAACTAGTTTTCTTTCGTACGACAATAACCCACTTTTATTACTGATGCTCTTCTTCTTGATGTTATTACAATTCAAAATAACACATTTTACTAGGTCCAAATTGAATTTATCTCAAATTATCAAAATAGTCGCCATCTCCTCTTGTATTTTTTTATGTAGCCTATGCTACAGTGTCTCACTGCTGGGACGAAGAGCTCCCCCTGTTGATTCCACACGTCCCGGGTCTGTGCCACCTCCGGCCACCCTGGCAAAAACTTATCGAGATCGACCCGCCATCTCCGCCGCGGCCTGCCCCTACGCCGCGCCGGTAACCGTCTTGTGGCACCAAGTCTGTGACGATCTTCGCCCATCTGTCTGGGTGCATACGACCGATGTGACGATACGATGATGTTAAAATACTGTACGTGATTGTAATAATTTTTTTACCAGAACCGTAGAGAAGCTATTTGCGTATGAAAATAAGGCTAATAGATTTTGATACTTCCTTCGGTCATTATAAACATTAATAAGATGTAACCTAAATAATTCGAGCGTTTTTCTTTTAAATTTAGCAATCTGGTTCTTATAATTTTGACATTTATATATAATGGTTTTAACATATCCTCACGCCATTAGTTCCCATTGGGGTAGGCAGAAAATATCGACTGCCACTTCGTACGATTCTGGCAAACCTCTCGAGCTTCATCTACCTTACCTAAATACATATACCTGGTTTTAGTACAATTTCCTTTTTAGAACAATAATAAAAGTACAAATTATTAAAAGCCCTAATTACCTAAAGACACCAGATATATAATAATTTTCGACTGCGAATATCCTTACTTTATTTCTCGATACTTAATGTTAAACGCAGCAGTGTATTCCCTTCCACAAAATGAAGTACTTACAAATTTCTTATGTCTAGAATATAATTTATTTACGCACAATATGGGGTCCAAACTGTCATGGACTTTATCCAGAATAGCGCGGTGCGGCTAAGCCAATTTACCCATTTTATTACAACAGCATTGCAGTCAATAAAATTAGTTGCAGGAATTTATGGCGGTGTTAAAACTTTTACTTAAAACTTTTTGTTAAAACTTTTTGTGCTGTGTAGTGTCGGCTTAGAATATCACTACCCCATTTCTTCCGGTGGGTGTACGTAAGAGGCGACTAACGGTGTTGGGGCTTTTAAGGGATTTTTGGGCGATACGGTTGGAGACCCATCACCAACAACCTCTATTTTACTATCTTCTCCCAACTCAACTTTCCAAAAGTGGCTGAGGAGTTTCTAATTCCTTTGGTCTAGCTACCCTTTCTAGGGATTTATAGCCGCAAGTATATGTATGTATGTCAAAACTTTTAATTGATTAACCTTTTTATAGTTTTGTTTATATATGTTTTGCTTCGCTGTATGAACTATTGTATGACAGTGCCACTGGTGTACTTACAGCATGCAGTAGTAGTTTTGTAGCAAAAACCTTGTTAATGCTTGCTCTGCCCCAGAGTAAAATGCTAAAAATCATGATACTATGAAAATAACTATAACAAAATAACTAAAGTCTGAACATCAGTATTTACGGCACAGGCACTTTCAATTTCGTTAGCGTGCGGGGATAACTCCGATATTGGTTTACTCCTTTTTTTTCTTTATCAATACTCGGGCATTAGATAATTCGAATTTAATACATTTAATTTGAATGTTTTCGACATGAAAACCTCATGTTGGGATTATTACTAATAAACAAAAGATAAATGAAGGACAGAAAAATTTCGACACCAGCGGGGTTCGTACCCGCGACCTCGGGTATACGCCCCCGTCGCTCTGCCAATTGAGCTACAGTATCAATGGCTTCCAGTGCAAAATTCTTCTATCCTTAGTTTATGTTACAATTTTTTAAGTAGTGATTACGTTCCCTACCTCCGAATTTATTACAAATTCGGAAGGCCACTTGTCTACCTTTTCAGATAGAATGTAAATGTTGAGAACGCCTAACTAGCACATAATTTGAATGTTTTTGACATGAAAACCTCATGTTGGGATAATTACTAATAAATAAAAAATAAGAGGACGGCCTCGTAAAACGTTTCTTGACCAGATAGAAAACGTTCTTATAAAGGCGGGGGTCCGAAGTGAGAAGAATAAAAGAGCATGTATGAGAAGAATTATGAATGTAAGGGAAGCAAGAGAGGTTTGTCAAGATAGTACTAAGTGGCGATCGATAGTCTCTGCCTACCCCAATGGGAATAATGGGCGTGAGTATAAGTAAGTAAGTAAGTATAAAAGATAAATAAAGGAAAGAAAAACTAAGTACAATTGAGTCATGTGGGTTTCCTCACGAAGTTTTCCCTGTACCTTTAACAACCATGATAACTTAACCTTACATATGACTTTAGATAAGACAAATTGTTGTAGGCCCGACCCGGGACTTAAACCCTCATAGTCTGGACTACCCACTGACCTATCACGGTTGCAATGAGTATATTGTCTACTCATTTAGTCTCAACCAAGGGAAAGAAATAGCTTAGATCATGTTGCGTTCGCAATAAATCTAAGCCATAATACTTTAATTTGTAAAATTACGTTTACCGGCACTACTGTTTTACTTTCCCAATAGAATAAGCCTATGAGGAAATCAACTAGAAGGATGCTCTACTTTTTCGACCGACTTGAAAAAGAGGAGGTACTGAGATCGATTGATGTTTATTTGCTTAAAAGGGGGCTCCTACCTTAGAATTCCCTCCTAGATTGGTCCCATTTAATTTTCATGATGATTGACAATGTGGTTATAAAAATATTCCAAAATATAAACAATGACTACTTGGATAAACCTATTGATTATCAAATCTGTAATAGCTATTACAACATAAACGTTCACGCCGTTTTTCCCCGAAGGGGTTGGCAGAGGTACCAATACTTCTGAACTCACATGGCAGCGCCATCTAGTGTCCAGAGGAGGTACCCACGTTTTGCTTAGACAGTGTACTCACGTGATAGGGGGCAGGCCTATCGCCGTTTTGTACGAATACACTGTCACATGACTAAGTACAACTCAGCCATGTGGGTTTCCTCACGATGTTTTCCCTCACCGTTAGCAACCATGATAAATTAACCACACATATGACTTTAGAAAAGACAAATCGGTGTAGGCCCGTCCCAGGATTGGAACTCACGCCCTTCTGTTTTCGGGCGGGTGTTCTACCCACTGGACTATCATGTCGCTCATTTTAAATTAAGTAATGTTGAAATATTTTATGATAAAATACATTCTACGAACGAATTTCCCTTTCTTTCGAAGTGATACAATGTTGCTGGACTTTGTGGACTGAAGTTTACATACATTCATATACTCACGGCTATAAATACCAAGAAGGGGTAGCTGGAGCTAAGGAATTAGAAATTCCTCAGCCACTTTTGGAAATGTGAGAGGGGAAAAGATATAGCAACCGGTTCCATTTTATAAAAAAATAATATAACATAAACGTTCACGCCGTTTTTCCCCGAAGGGGTTGGCAGAGGTACCAATACTTCTGAACTCACATGGCAGCGCCATCTAGTGTCCAGAGGAGGTACCCACGTTTTGCTTAGACAGTGTACTCACGTGATAGGGGGCAGGCCTATCGCCGTTTTGTACGAATACACTGTCACATGACTAAGTACAACTCAGCCATGTGGGTTTCCTCACGATGTTTTCCCTCACCGTTAGCAACCATGATAAATTAACCACACATATGACTTTAGAAAAGACAAATCGGTGTAGGCCCGTCCCAGGATTGGAACTCACGCCCTTCTGTTTTCGGGCGGGTGTTCTACCCACTGGACTATCATGTCGCTCATTTTAAATTAAGTAATGTTGAAATATTTTATGATAAAATACATTCTACGAACGAATTTCCCTTTCTTTCGAAGTGATACAATGTTGCTGGACTTTGTGGACTGAAGTTTACATACATTCATATACTCACGGCTATAAATACCAAGAAGGGGTAGCTGGAGCTAAGGAATTAGAAATTCCTCAGCCACTTTTGGAAATGTGAGAGGGGAAAAGATGGTAAAAATAAAGGTTTTCGGTGATGGGTCTCGACCCGCATCGCCCAAAAATCCCTTGAAAGCCCCAATACCGTTAGTCGCCTTTTGTATGTAAAAGAAATGGGGTAGTGCTATTCTAAGCCGACACTACACAGCAATATATGATATGATTGCTTTATACAAAATTACACACGTAGAGAAAAACTGCTTGATTTATTCGATCATAAGCTCACACATAATGATGCTTTTTTATAATATGTTAAAGAAAATGGTAAAAAAAAAGAGCTGTGTAGTGTCGGCTTAGAATAACACTACCCCATTTCTACCCGTGGATGATCGTAAGAGGCGACTAAGGGTATAGGGGCTTTTTAAGTGATTTTTGGGCGATGTGGTTGGAGACCCGTCACCAAAAACATTTATTATTACCATCGTTCCCTAATCAACTTCCAAAAGTGGCTGAGGAATTTCTCATTCCAAAGCTCTGGCTACTTTACAGCCGTGTACTAATTTATAGCCGTGAGTATATGTATGTATGTTAAAGAAAACAAAAATGATTAATAAACGTTGTAAATAGTCTAATCACCAATTATAATTCTGAAAACAACTCAAAAACATCACCTGCGTTTCAGAAAGACAGGACCTCTGCCACTACTTTGGGGATGTATGTTTTTGTGAATGTCGAGTTGAGATTATATATTTTTTCGCCTTGATTGGGTTTTCTAGCGCTTATTTTAACTTTACAAACTAGTTGTTGCAACAATAGGCTAGTTGACTAAATTTCAATAACTGCTTAATAATTTAGCTTATTAGGCATTTTATCGAAAAAAATGTTTATTTATTTTTAATCGAGCGTTTTCATTATAAATTTAGCGTTTCAAAAAACTAATTTCAATTTGGTTCCAAAACGCACAAGACTGTCATGGCGTCTTGAATGACGTCACGCCGTGCGAAACAAACCAAAGAGCGATCGTGTCTTCGTACGTAATAGCTAGTTTTTATCGTTTAAAAGTGAATTTCTCATATTATAAGTACTGTATGGTGCCCCATTGTGATAGCACGACTTTAAAAACGCCAATCAAGTTATTTATATATGTTCCAAACAATGGAGAAATACGGAAAAAGTGGTTAAAACTTGCAAGACGAGATGATGCTCATACTTTATCAACAGGTTCAAGAATGTATTTTTGTGAAGATCATTTTGATGTATGTATTTCACACAATACAATCTATTACTTTATTCGAGCAAACTAGATGTGTTTTGTAGAATCCATACATACATATACTCACGGCTATATTTCCCTAGAGGGGGTAACCAGAGCTAAGGAATTATAAATTCCTCAGCCACTTTTGGAAGTTGAGGGGGAAAAGATGGTAAAAATAAAGGTTTTTGGTGATGGGTCTCCAACCGCATTGCCCAAAAATCCAATAAAAAGCCCCAATATCCTTAGTCGCCTCTTACGACACCCGTGGGTAGAAAGGGGTAGCGACATTCTAAGCCGGCACTACACGGCAAATTGTAGAATCCCTATTTTCTAAATAATAAATACATGAGTTCAGGTTAAGTTGTTTCACTTTTAGAAGTGAACGTTTTATTTTAGATTCTAATTAATGTTACAAACATACTCATTTTATTATTCTAGTTGCCAAATGATATGATAAATTACATGGAGTACCACATGAAGGGAACAGTATCACAAGTGCGCATGAAACCAGGTTGTATGCCAAGTAAATTTGGATGTCAAGAAGACAGAAGAAAACGAACATGCAGCAGTACAGAACGGCCATATATTCTAAAAAAAACAAAGAAAGATGATAATAGAAGAGTGTCTGAATGAATCGAAAGAAAGTTGTACTCCAAGTGTTGTATCAATTTTCTTGCAAAATGTACGTCAAAACATTAAATCCTTGTGTACTGAACTGAAATGTCACATAGCATATTTTATGCTTATAATAAATATTTTATACTTACAAGGAAGTTTTAACATTGTGAAATTCAGATGAGCAAAAGTCACTGTTCGACGCGAAAAAATTTCCAAGCATAACGGCATCGATTCTGGCCAAATTATTACTGTCTGCTTTGCTGAATCCCGATTCCATGGTTAATTCTTTCAAATTATAATCAGCAAAAACTGTATCAACTTGATATTAGTTGTTAAAAACCAAAATTTTACAAGAACCGGTAGTGATACTCGCAACGTCAAAGACACGATTGGAGTTTCGCACGGCGTGACGTAACGCTTTCTGATTGGTGTTCACTGTCACGTGACTAAAGGTTGCATTTTACGAAATTTATTTTTTAAAAATATTATTAATCTGTAACGTTTTTAATAATTAAAATTGTTTGTTATATTCTCCATAATATAATTAATCATTATAAACCCCTATCCATTATATTCATTCTTAATGGACACAAGCCTATTAGAGGTCTGAGCAAATCCTTCGACGAAAATTTATTCGACCAGATACACTCACCTGTAAAGAAATAGTTCTAAAATCATAAATTCATCTTGCAATCGTATAAACACTATGAAAAATAACCGAGCACTTTAATTAATCGCTTACAAATATTACTGGCTTGTCTCGATCACAACGCCATGCTTCTACGAAATCCTGTACGGGCGAAACGGGATACTCCTGTTTTTCCTTTTCCTCTGGGAAAACAGATGTCACTGTAGAAAATTATACATCGCGGTATGAATTCTTTTCTTGCAGGGTATAAATACTCAGGCAGATTACAATATAAAGTATGCTGTACAAGTAAGTATTTATGTATTTGTGTAATTTTTGGCGCTCCTACACGGGGCCTATAATACTCTAAATGATTATTTCTACGCCACGAAGTCTGGAAGGTTTCCAGTTTCATTAATGTATCAGTATCATCAGTGATTGAATGTGATAATTAAATATATTATAATTTATATTAAAGATTGATGGATGTAAACGAAGCTAGAGCGGTTTGTCAGGATCGTACAAAGTGGCGATCGATAGTCTCTGTCTACCCCAATGGGAACTAATGGCGTAAGTATATGTATGTATGTTGTTATATTGCATATTTACTATTACTATTAATAATACATGGCATAGCAGTTTCATAATTTAAAGCTTCCCCTTTTCTATTGCACTCGTACTTAGAAAGATCTAACCGACATCTATTTGACGGAAACCCAATTTTTCATATAGAATTCGATAATCAATAGGGTCATCCACGTAGCTATTTTTATTTTCGTACTAGTTTTATAACCACGCTATTAAAATGAAAATCAAACTGAACTACTCTGGAAGGACTTCCAACACATCGAAAATTTGATAATTATAAACAGTCTTTGCAGGTATTGAGTTTACTGACCATTCCAGCTCACAATGCTTAGCTTAGTTATAGGCACGACTTTTACACTATTCGCACTTATGGGTGGCCTCCTCTGTAGTGCCATTGAAGCAAATTAATCTCTAACTGACTGTATCTATTACTTGAAGCCTAGATGGTATCTGGCTTAAATTGGTGCATCGATCATTAGTGCATATAATACTTAAAAGATATAGTATAGTATTTTTATTGCATATTTACAATATATTGCAGAGGAGTTTGGGATTGTTACATACATACTTTTACTCACGCCATTAGTTCCAATTGAAGTAGGCTGAGACGATCGATAGCCACTTCGTATATACCTGGCAAAACTCTGTAGCTTCGATTACATCCATCAATAATTTTAATTAATGCTCTTTACTTTTCATACTTCGGACGCCTGCCTTTTTGAAAACACTTTTGGGATCTATACATAGCATAGATTTACTCACGCCCATAAGCCTGTGCCCTATCACGTGAATACACTCTCCAAGCAAGACGTGGTACTGGGAAGACCAGGTGACAATGATGTTCAGAAGTATGAGTGCCTCTTCCAACTCCTTCGGGGATATATGGCGTGCACGTTTGAGGTGAGTTGAGTATTCATGGTAAAATATTTAAAAACCAAATTTTTTTAAACGAACGGTGGTTGTTTTGATCACTAACGTAAAAAATAAAGAATGTTAAACTAACATGTTTTTAATAAATAAAGGAAAGGAAAATTTTGACAACGGCGGGATCGAACCCACGACCTCGGGTATAACGCCCGTCGCTCTGCCAATTGGAATTCTTCTATCCTTGGTTTTTTTTTTATGAAATGAAATGAAACTTTTCACTTTTACACCTTTAAGTAGTGTTTCCCGTCGGTGTCGAAATTTTTCTTTCCTTTATTTATTAGTAATAATCTCCATATGAGGTTTTCAATTTCATCATATTTATTTTTCAAGATTTTTTTATTAAGTTTTAAAATCTTCCGGGGTTGATTACTAAAACGGAGTTTATTTGTGTAAAAAAAGTATTTCTTTTTACTTATATTGGTTATTAAAAAGAGTTCACTCTTTTAGTTTCAGTCTTGTGCATATCAGCTAGTCCAAATAAGTCATTCTGTCACAGGTGATTAAATAGTTACCGAGATAATGTACAATCCAATTAATCTAAGCGAAGTATAAGTACAAAACACCACCTATTTAACTGCGCTCTTTCTTTAAAAGATGCATAAAACGCAACTTTTATATCGAAAACGAAATTTCGGTACTCACTGTTAAATATTTATTAGTTAAATAGAAGTCTATGTTTTTGTTTTATGGTTTGTTGTCAAAATAAGAATGTCAATTATGAAAATGGTGTCCAATATAATGTAAAAGACACGGCCTTATTACTCCTTTCGTTCGTTCTTGACTGTTGGATAAATAGTACAAACCCTCTTCAAATAATACCATAATTATAACTTTATCTTCTTTATTACATTACTTCCATTTTAACATAAAATTCTACATCTTCATAATATAAAGAAAAACAAGAGAAAAACTTTCTCTTTTGTCAAATTAATCTACCATCGACATCTCGAACATTGACTGTTGATTGACTGTCTGTCCATCGACAAGATCTCTACTAAAAATACGTCTTATAACAATTAAGTAAGTAAGTAAGTAAAATGTTTATTTGGTATTAAAAACAAAATTACAAACAGTATTTAACAATTAGTTTATTAACAGTATTTAACAATTACAGTATTTAACAATTAGTTACAACATTTAATGATACCAAAAAGGTCTTGGCTCAGCGTAAAATGTACCCAGCGCAAGGACAGCTCAGGACACCTCGCAGGACACAAACGCTGAGTACGCTGGTTTTACGCCAACACCTCAAACTTATATCTACTACATACTAACTAATACATAAAGCAAAAAAATATATAATTAAATAATAATAAGAAACAAATACTGTAACAGAGAAAAAAGGAAAGAAACCTCCATATATGGTTATAGCTTATTTCGTAATTTATTTGAAACAAAAAAAAAATAGATAAAATAATTATAATAATAATAAAAAATAAAACAACTGTACATTGGTAAAATGTTCGAGGAAATTTAAGCTTTATAGATATGTATATAATATACTTAATAAATACATAGGAATGTAAACATATACGTATAAGTACGAGAGTGGTAATAAAACAGATAAGTGCGCATGAAAGTACAATATTATAGGTGGATATGTATATACAATGATATATTTAGGAAGAGATTGACCAATGAGGGAGGGGCAGGAGGAAGATTATACAGGCTCAAAGGCTAAGTGTCGCTTCAATTCACGCTTAAAGCTATTCAGTAAAACAATATCACGAAGGGGTGGTGGTAAACCTAAAGCTAAGAGCTTATGCATTGTTCTCAATATTCTCCCTCAATGCATGAGCTTACATCGTCCACATCATTCCAATATCATTTAACAGTGTACAAAATTGACCCTCATTTAGAGGTCTATTTATTATCAGGTAATTGAAACTTAGTATTAACATACCCAACTTCTACAAGACCTTCTTCTACCTTTTTCTTCACAAAATTATATTTTATATCCATATGCTTCAAACGTTTCTGATCTGAACATTTAACAGATTTAATAGTACTCTGATTATCCTCAAACATAGTTACTTTATCACATAAAATATTCAAATCGTTTAATACTTTAACAACCCAACAAGCTTCTACTAAACTTTCACATAACGAAATGAATTCAGCTTCAGTAGTACTAAGTGCAACTGTCGCTTGTTTCTTAGACCTCCATATAACAACATTATTACACAATTAATCAAATATCCACTTGCTGACTTCCTATCATGATCCCTTGCCCAATCAGCGTCAGCATAACCTACTAATGGATTTACAGTATTTATATCATTTTTAAAATACACTAATGAATAGTTTATCGTCCTCTTTACATATCTTAAAATTCGGTTTAAAGCTCTCCATAATACTTCATCCGGCTTGGATTGAAATCTACTTAAGTAACTTACAGCATTAGCCAAATCTGGTCTCGAACCGACTACTGCATACATTAAGGAACCTATTAATGACCTACATTGACTTTCATAAGACATATCAACACCATAATCTTCTACTTTAAAATTAACATCCATAGGTGTGTCACAACCATTACAGTGAAACATTTCATATTTCTTTAGAACTCCCTCAAGATATTTCCTCTGATTAATAACAATTTTATCTCTCCCTCTTTTAATAGAAATGCCAAGATAGACCAATTCATCATGACCCATGTCTTTCATTTTAAATTTACTTGATAAAAACTCTTTAAGATTCTCTATCTTTGAAAGATTGCTACTCATTATTAAAATATTATCCACATATAAAAGCAAATACATATCTTCCAAAGAATACAAACAATAGTCATTTACCGATATCTTAAAACCATATTCATTTATTGTATTAAATTTCTCATACCAATGCTTGGGAGATTTCTTTAATCAATAGAAGGATTTTGTTAGCTTCAACACTTCACCTTCTTGTAATTCTAATCCTTCTGGAGGTTTTAAGTACACATTTTCATGAATATCGCCATATAAAAACGCTGCCTTTACATCCATTTAATGAATCTGATCATCTTTGCAGATTGCGATTGATAACATAATTCTTAATGTAACTTTAAAACTGGTGAATAGATATCATCTAATTTATCCCTTTGCTGATAACCCTTGACTACTAATCTAGTTTTACATATATTATTATTTCCAACACTTTTCCATGTAAATACCCATTTTGTATCTAATAGTTTATCCTTTTCTGGTTTCGGTACTATTTTCCATGTTTTATTTTCTTCTATAACCTTTAACTCTTGTTTTATAGCCTTTTTCCAATCTTTTTCATCATCTCGTCCTTCTATATCTTCATATCTACTTGAAGCATCATCACTCGCTAAAAGAGCAAATTCCCCCCGGATCTTTACACAGTGCGGACGTGCTATTTGTATAACATAAAACATAACATAACATAAACGTTCACGCCGTTTATCCCCGAAGGGGTTGGCAGAGGTACCAATACTCCTGAACTCACATGGCAAGCGCCATCTAGTTACCAGAGAAGGTACCCACGTTTTGCTTAGACAGTGTACTCACGTGATAGGGGGCAGGCCTATCGCCGTTTTGTACGAATACACTGTCACATGACTAAGTACAACTCAGCCATGTGGGTTTCCTCACGATGTTTTCCCTCACCGTTAGCAACCATGATAAATTAACCACACATATGACTTTAGAAAAGACAAATTGGTGTAGGCCCGCGTCCCAGGATTGGAACTCACGCCCTTCTGTTTTCGGGCGGGTGTTCTACCCACTGGACTATCATGTCGCTCTCATTCGTATAAATAAAGTATAAATAAGTTTTTAACTATATTTGTTAACTAAATTCGTGACAATTAATAAGTGATGAGTCATCGTTATTGCTTGGATCTATCCCCGCCTATTGACTACGCGGAGTAGTAACAAACAGGCCATTCATCATACCCATCTGTCGAATGTTCCGAGTGAGTGTTTGCTCCTTTTCTTTCTTACGCTATACGGAGGTATACCGCGCCCCGACACTGTTGCTGCTGAAGGAAACCGGTTCTATTGCGCTCGCTACACGTACCATACTGTACTAGGCGAACATAAGTTAGCGAAGATTCTAATAGTACATACATACATACATACATATACTCACAGCTATAAATCCCTTAACGGGGTAGACAGAGCTTTGGAATGATAAATTCCTCAGCCACTTTTGGAAGTTGATTGGGGAAAAGATGATAATAATAAACGTTTTTGGTCACGGGTCTCCAACCACATCGCCCAAAAATCACTTAAAAAGCTCTTATACCCTTAGTCGCCTCTTACGATCACCCACGGGTAGAAATGGGGTAGTATCATTCTAAGCCGACACTACACGGCAAAGCCGACACTACACGGCAAATTCTAACAGTGCAATTGTAATAACAATATGCTGAATAAAACCGTATACACTCCGCCAAAACAATGCTTCCTCAAGCCCTCGATGTCGGATTCTAATGTTTCAAATATAACTGAGGATTCTACTTTT
Source organism: Bedellia somnulentella (assembly GCA_963576735.1). Classification (NCBI taxonomy): domain Eukaryota; kingdom Metazoa; phylum Arthropoda; class Insecta; order Lepidoptera; family Bedelliidae; genus Bedellia; species Bedellia somnulentella. Next base: position 3,823,099 of record OY755170.1, read on the forward strand.
CAAAATCAGAGAGCCAAACGTCCACGGCCCGAGAGCGAATCCATTTCCTCGGAACTAAATGCATTCAAAAATGAATTCTTTAGTTTACTTAATTGTTCGTGTCGTCTCAAAACAATAGAATGGATGCTTTGGATGAAAGAATGAAGACCATACAAGCTCAGAATTTAGAAATCCAGTCGATTAATCGGGACATTGAGAAGGCAATGAACGTTTTATCTCACTATATAAAATCCATTGAGAATAAAATTAATTTATTGGAAACAAAAAGGAAAATCTTAGAATCTAACATGCACTCCATAGTGGAAAGAATGGACTCTTTAGAAATTAATTCTCTAAAAACATGTGTCGAACTGAGAAATGTCCCTAAGATCTCGAAAGAGTCAAAAATAGACCTATATAAATATGTTAGTAACCTGTGTAACTCAATAAATATGAAAATCGAAAATTGCGATATCAGAGATTCCTATAGATTACCGTCTAGAAAAGATAAGAAAATTTCTTCTATAGCGGTGGACCTAAACAATACTCTTCCCAAATCTACATTTCTATTCGCAGTTAAGAAATATAATCAGGAACGTCCATCTGATAATATCAACACCATCCTTTTAGGCATACCAGAAATTAAACGAAAAAATTATATATCGGATCTTCTCATACCCAAAATGAAACGTCTTCTTTTCTTGGCTAAAGATTTCGCAACAAGTGCTGGCTTCAAGTATACATGGGCATCTAATGGACGTATATACGCCCGTAAAACGGATGGAAGTCCACATTTATAATGATAAAGAACGAAACTGACATTAATGAATTAAACCAAAGTCAGGCAAATGTTAAATGACTATTTTTTCATATACTTTTATACTTAGTTTTTAATATTAGTGTTTTCTTAGTTTACTACGTGCTTAATTTTGAATATTCTTTTACGTATTTAATATTATTGATTTTCCGTTCCCGTATTCCCGTATTTACAAAAACTTAGATGACTTACAAGTCATTTTATCGAGTATTAAAGATGAAATGGATATTATACTGCTTACCGAGTGTCGCCTAAATTCTGAGAGGCCAATACATCAATTGCAGAATTATAACTCATTTTCTACTACAAGTCACGTTAACCAGTGTAAAGGAGTAGTGGCGTACATAAAAAATAATCATAATGTAAATATGACTGAAGTATTTTTAGACCAGGCATCTTGCTTACAGTTAGAAATAGATGAATATACAGTTTTGGGAATCTACAGACCCCCAGCCAATACCAATGTTACTGGATTTGTCGACTCATTAGATTCATATTTAGCGACAATTTGAAAAACACGAAAAATTATTCTAACCGGAGACATCAATATAAATCTTAAACCCAACTCAAATGAAATACCGTTACATCGATCAAACAGACTATACTACTTATATGCGTTGGCTGGTCATGGACTGTTACCAGGACATGTTCGGCCCACAAGGGAGAATAGCTGTAGCTGTTTGGATCACTACTTTCTAAAAAATAATGATATTAATATATTGGCCTCAATTGCTGTCTTGGAGACGAGTGTTATTGACCACTGGTCAAAAGTCCCTTGTATCGTTATGTATACCGGCTTGGGGAGGAGAATTATGCAATTTGCTCATCCTTATTCTCCACAATCTAATGGGGTAGCAGAGAGAATGAATAGAACATTATACAATAAATCCCGGACAATACTTATTGAGTCAGAATTACCAAAATACTTATGGGGAGAAGCCATAAAGTGTGCAGCTTATCAAATAAATAGGTGTCCGTGTGTAGCAATAGGCAATAAATTACCTGCAGAAATATATTATGGGAGAATATTTGGTTCAAAAGCTTGGGCTACAATAGTACCAAAGCAAGGAAAATTTGATAAGAGGGCAAGTGAAATGAGAATGGTAGGATATGGTATGAATGGATATAGGTTATGGAATCCTTGGAGTAATAAAATAATAGATTGCAGAGATGTGACTTTTGACCAGAGTGATATAAAGTATATATGTGAACAAGAGAAAAATGAGAATCGAAATGAAGCTGGACAAATGATTAAAACAGTGAATGAAGAATTAGTAGTTGATGAGAGTAAAAGAGACGGTTATGATGAAGAAGAATATGTAGACTGTGAAGACAGGCGACTAACGGTATTGGTGCTTTTAAGGGATATTTGGGCGTTGCGGTTGGAGACCCATCACCAAAAACCTTTATTTCATCATCTTTTCCTCAGGTAACGTCCAAAAGTGTGTCCAAAAAATTCTCCTTCTATTTATCTATACTTTATTAAAACTGTACCTTGGTCAAAACTATTTTCTATCAAACCGATTGCATATTCGACGCTTGAAAGGCAAAAATGACTAAGCGCCATTATTGGCCAATATGAGTTTTATACATCTTTGGAATCGTCTTTTTTTTCTGCGTCGAATGGTAGCACTCCTGTGTTTCTACGATGACTTTTACTGTCGCTTGGTGAATTGATAATTTGTTCAATTATCTTTATTTTCGGCGTCCAAACGACAGTTAAATATATAAATCTGTAAAAATTGTCACTTGGGACAACCATTCCATCCGTATTTTTTACTTAGATAATGTTGACTGCATTTTTTTTTGTAGTATTTGCATTTAGACATAATTGCCGTGATCTTAAAAAAATAATAATGGCGGCTCGATAACTTTGCCTGCTTTGACTTTCATACTATTTGGCGTTACGATATTTTACGCAGGCGTTAAAAGATTAAAACTGGTCGCTTGGTTACTATTTGCATTTCTTAAATTAAAAAAACCATGTAGGTTGGTAATTTTTACCTGCCGAGTTTGGTAGTAGTGTCGGCGCATAGATACCTAGCGCATTTATTTTATTGTCGTTTGCCCGTGCGCACAAGTGGCAGTGAAGTGACGTTCAGTGAGCAATAATTAGCTCATTCCGCGACCGAACGTCGGTTAGGACGGCCGCGGCCGCGTGTATTGGCACCTGGGATATCCGCGCGGTAGCGACGTCATGTAAGTTATCTATTTATTATAAAGTATTTAACCTTTTTAGTACTGTGATTTTATTATATTATCAAATTTATTGTATTTCAGAACAATGGAGAGGAAAAGCCGCGTAAATAGCATAATAACTCAAGCTTTAGTAAATGCCGCATTATCGTCAGAATCAATAAACAATACTGATATCACAGAAGAGAATCTGCTTCCAACATCAACAGACTTGAAGCGGAAGAGTGCACGGAAAAAACTAACATTTGACACTATCCAGGTACGTACTTGTTTTCTATAGAAAAACGTTCCCATTACTATAACAAAACGTGGGTACTCTGAACACCAGGTGACAAAGTCACGTGATGTTCAGAAGTATTAGTACCTCTGCCAACCCCTTCGGGGATATTCGGCGTGAACGTTCATGTTATGTTATGTTTACTATAACACAGAGTATAATTTAGTACACGATATTGTAAAGCACACAAGCACTTACATTACTAGGTACAGTCACGAGCAGCCTGGATCACCTCATTTGGACTTTGTACCGTTCTTATTACTGACTTGACCTGCTCGTGACTGTACATTCATACTCACATTTTTAAAGTAAGTACTTACCGTTTCCAGGATAATACGCTAACGCCGCCTTTTCAGCCAAACAATGAATCTAACAACGAATATTCTAGAATAATGTTGGAGGCACTGGGAGATAATCATGGAAAAGTATTACACAGCAAAAAACCTGCATTTGTCATTCAAGAGGTACGTAATAGTTATTTTCAATTTACGTAAGCATAAAATAACTGGCGAGTTTTAGGCTAGCAGAAAGTCAAGTTTTATTTGCAAACTAGTAAACGCATCTAACGTTCTGTTCTACCTAAACGATGTTGATAAAACGTCGCGCAGATTTTAAGTCTTAGAATTCGCACTAGGACTTTAGAAATATTCCTATGTGATGCATAAATAATGTAAAGAGTCTTAATATAGGGGCACCTATGTTTTAAGGTTTCATCAGCTTTTGAGTAGGTTAAAGCGTACAAAAATTTACACGCGAGATTAATTACTCCATCAACTGAGTCATGCTTTTCAAGCGTCCACCTTCTCAAACGCTGATGAAAACACAAGTACCACGAACGATATTAGGAGCCATCATGAGTAGCGTTATATAAAATAACATTAGGAGCCTTTGCCTTAGTTACAATTTTTAGCATTATGTTGCTTACCGAAACATTTCTTGTAGGAAACCGCTTGCCCGATTAGAAATCAAACTATAACAGCTATCGAAGACGAAGAAATTTATAACATAACGATGCTTGCTAATCAACCATGTAAAAATATTGACTGGGACGTTGATGAGTTCTGTGAAATGACAGCTAATGCTAACTATTGCTCACTTCAAACGATGTCCACCGCCGAAAATGATACTACTGAAACTGCTTCTACATCTACGGCTAAAGTTAGTTGCACACAGAAAGACAAAGACGCTGTCATGACAGTTCTAGACTCCCCAAAAGACGGCATTTATTAAAAAAATAATGCTCTACCATCACCACATCAGGAAATTCCAAATTTAGATACGATTTCTGCTCCATCCCAATGTACAAAACCTACCAACACACAAAAACGACGATGCAAAACAGACAAAAGGTATATAGACTACTTATCGGATGAAGATTTTTCCACGTTTATGGAAATTGATGACTATGTAGAATCAGATGAATGGGTAGAATTGGACACTTCTGATGACGACGAAATAAATGAAACAGGAAAAAAAGCGCGAAAAACAAATAAAAACAAAAAAAAAGGTATTTCACATCAGGCTAATATAATTGAAGAAGTGGAAGAAGAAACCATAGGTGAAGCAGGTTTGAAAAAAAAAAACAAACAAACGAAAAGAGATACAGAAAAAAAGGGTAAGTTGACAAGAATTTACGAAAAAAGATGGCTCAGTTTCTAGTGCAAAATGTGTCCAGCCCAATCCTTGCATTGGTAAAAAATGCGGCAATAATTGCGAAAATATTCCCAATGAAAAAAGACAACAAGTTTTTGACCATTTTTGGAAACTTGCTGTTCAACGTCGACGTGATTGGTTAGTTAGTTTGACCCGCAAAGAAAATGTAAAACGTAAGCGCTCACAATCTGAAACACGCACAACCACTTTTAGATATCACATCAACGACGGAGAAGGCCAAAGAGCAGTGTGTCTACAGTTTCTAGCCACAACTTTAAATATTTCGAGCAAGACTATATATCACATTGTGAAGAACGCAGATTTTGGGAGCGCCAAAGAAGATTTACGTGGTAAATGCGAACCGGCAAACAAAACAAAACCGAATACTCTTGCAAGCGTTACGAATTTTATAAAAAGTTTGCCCGCAGTGCCATCTCATTACTGTTGACAGGACTCTTCTAGAGTGTATCTCCCAGAACAATATAAAAACATCAGCAAAATATACGAAGCTTACAAGACAAAAATGGAAAAGAATGGGATCGATTTTGTCAGTGAAAAAGTTTTCAGAAGAATATTTACTGACGACTTTAATATTGGTTTCCATGTCCCCAAAAAAGGCAAATGTTTGAAGTGTCTTAAATTCGAACGGACTGAAATCATGAATCCAATAATGGCAGCAGAAAAAGAAGCACATGAGATTGAGAAAAATGAAAGCTTTAATAGATTTAAGGCACATAAGAAAATTCATAAACATGACCCTTATACACTTTGTGTTAGTTTTGACTTAGAAAAAGTCTTAAACACTCCACACGGTGAATCGATGCTTTTATATTATTCGCGGAAATTTGCTGTGTACAACTTATGTTTCTACGAAAATGGTACACGGCGAGTATTCACCTATTATTGGGATGAAAGCAACGTCAAAAGGGGTGCCAATGAAATTGCCACAATACTGTACAAGTATATTAAATCTGTGGATAACAGAGGCAATGTTAAAAACTTGCTACTTTATTGCGACTGTTGCCCAGGACAGAATCGCAACCGAGTGATATTGGCTATGCTTCACTCAACTTTACTAGAGTGCCAAAATATTGAGACGATACAAATCAACTATTTGCTTACGGGTCACACATACATGCCCGTCGACAGTGTGCACGCTGTTATTGAGTGTAATTTAAAGAATACCATCATTTATGCACCATCACAGTGGTACACAGTCTTCACAACAGCAAGGAAGGACCCATTCCCTTACGAAGTAGAAATGCTAACTTTTAGCGATTTTAATAGATGGGATGTAGTGGCTGACAAATATTTTAAGGGCAATTTGATGGGAAAAATTAGTAAGATTAGAATTGCAACCTTTAAAAAAAACAAGCCTTCCTGTATGTCAATAAAGTTTTCAATGAATAAATCTGCTACGACCACCATTGTTGAAGTTCAATCCAAAACAAAAGTGGCACCCATGCCTTGCTATCGCGCGCGTCTTCCTATTTCGCCAAACTTTGTAAGGAAAACGTTATACCAGTTCAATTTCAAAAGGAGTTCCTAGACTTGCCAAAGGGTTCCACAGTTAAAGACAATTGGCCGTGTCAGATGTTGAGGATAATGATGTTGCTGAGTCTTAGTAGCCCTTATTTTGTGTAATAGGAAAGTTTCCCTAGGTAAGCTATTTTATTGTTACGAATAAATGATTGACTGATGTTTTACCTACATAAAAGACTGTTAACATTTACATAAAAGACTGTTTAATTACCTACATAAAAGACTGTTAACATTATAACAATTTAGAATATTTTTATGTTTGAGATTATAAGATTATATAAAATATTATCTAATTAATGTTATTGTTACCTTTTAAGAATATTGCCAAACACTAATCGAGAAAGCGATTAATAAGTGTATGTTGAAATTCGTGTTTGAATAAATATAAACAGAATTTATTGTAATAACTTATATTAATTAATAAAAAGTAATAGTTCTATCCGGATAAAGTATTTTGATACTAATATATTCATCGACTAAAACGTTCATGTACCTGTTGAAATAACTAGTAATAAAAATTATTTGTTAATCTACGTAAAACTATGTCTAAGGTAATATATGTGAGTCTGCAAATAGGTAAAAGTCCTATATACCTACCAAACTCCTTATGTTTAAAATTATGAATGAAAATGTTATATGTTTGTGTTTTCAGAATATTTTTTATTGATCTCATAGTAAATGGAAGTTACCTGAGTTTTAAGTCCATAGCAAATAAAAAGTAGAATAAAGGTTTCTGTTGATTATTTAATTGTTTTATTTAGAGTGGACCCTATGTTATGACTGCAAGTTTCCTGTAATTCGGCGTTTAGTATGAAAATTGCGGTTATACTTATTTCTATTACATAAATTTGGATATATTTTTCCTGCAGTAAACAGAATTTAATTTGAGTTACTGCCTTTTTGCACTTACAAAAAAACACAAATTAAATCACTTGAGAGTTTTATCTCTTACCAAGTTAATGGTGATTGGTCACTTGGAGACTTTTACCTGCCAAATTTTATGTATTTTTTTTACTATACGACATAAACTCTAAAATTACTACGAATTTTGTAACAAAATTAACTCCATTGCATAGATGCTTCAATAACCTATCCATAAATGTAACTTATTTGAAGGTAAGACAGTCAAAAAAAAAATAAAGAATTTTTTGAAAAAAATTCAACTTTAAACAGCTTTTACCAACACTTTGATCCATGTCGCTTAGTCATTTTTGCCTTTCCAGCGTCGTATGATATTTTGGTAATTTTGAAAACCAATACTGTCTGTCTGTATGTCCACGCATCACGTATAAATCGTTAAATCTTGATAAAATTAGGCAAAAGGGTAGCTAATAAACCAAAGTAACGTATATAATTTCAGAATTTGTAAGAGTTCCCACAGGAACGTCAATAAACCATAACTCTTAAATGAAACGTATAAGAAATATTTGTTTTTTTGATAGAAAGAACTCATCAGACTATTTATCCTATATTCATGGTCATTTTTAATGCTGCTTCTTCAATGGGTCTGTGCGAGCCGAACGCGCAAATATTTCCGTACAAAGTAGAAATTTTTGTTTTACGAAATCCCGTAGTATCGAAATTTAATTCAATGTTAAAATATAGATGAATCCTATGAATACTAGAACAAAAGTATACTTTTTATCCCGTAAATAATATAGTCCAAGATCCCGTTGCAAAATCTCTACGTTCATTACACTCATCTCATTTTTATTCTTCTTTCAATGTCTTCATCACATTCTCCATCCCTTGTAAACAAACTTCCCAGATATACAAACTCCTTCATATCAATAAGTGGAATATCAATTAACATTAATTTAATTAAAACTTCTTGTGGCCACTTTTGACTGGCTGCTTGTTGTCAGTGTATTCTCATGAACGTTCACGCCGTTTATCCCCGAAGGGGTTGGCAGAGGTACCAATACTTCTGAACTCACATGGCAGCGCCATCTAGTGTCCAGAGAAGGTACCCACGTTTTGCTTAGACAGTGTACTCACGTGATAGGGGGCAGGCCTATCGCCGTTTTGTACGAATACACTGTCACATGACTAAGTACAACTCAGCCATGTGGGTTTCCTCACGATGTTTTCCCTCACCGTTAACAACCATGATAAATTAACCACACATATTACTTTAGAAAAGACAAATTGGTGTAGGCCCGACCCAGGATTGTAACTCACGCCCTTCTGTTTTCGGGCGGGTGTTCTACCCACTGGACTATCATGACGTTACAATATAGACGTAAGTAAATTAATAAATAACACACATCACCAATAATTTCCCTGCAAGTAGTCCTTTTTTCAACTTTGTATTCTATTTTTTAAGCACGGTCTGTATGGTCTGGACATTATGATTTCAGACTGGGCGGGGTTTTATATCAATTTCATTTTGTAATCAACTTATCAATTACGACTGCGGGAAATAACAAACAACTACTACAGCTAACATTGAAGTTATATGCTCCTTTCATTATTGCAAAGAATTTGCGCGGTGTCATTATACTGATAAAAGTAGCAAATGAATGTATTCTCCTATTCTATAAACGTAAGTTAAAATGTGAACGTAGAGATTTTTGCAGCGGAATCTCGTACTATTATTTGCAACTATCGTCTTAATGCCTGCCATAATTGAATTGAGCAGAGTGAATTTAAACTTGTCTGTCTTTTTGGTTGTGCATATTTAAAGCCTTTTATACTTACCGAGTGCTACCTTTTTATCAGCTACCTGGCGGTAAGGCGCTTTGCAGAAGGCAGGGCGGGCCGGACAAGTCAATTTTGAACGCGAACGAAGCTCAAAGAGAATCCTATATAACCAATGCATATGTAGGGCAAAAATACCTAGCCGGTCTTTGTCGCACACAGAAGCGATCTTTATTGTATCGCAGACAAAAAGAGCAGCCCGCCCTGTATCGTGTGCAAGACTAATATATGGACTTGCTAAACGTCGCCGGTGCATGTCAAACCCCTAGTGCATGGCTACTTCGTCCCGTGTGATCCGATGGCGACTACTCACCATCCGGGACGTCTGAAAAGACGCTTAGAGCTTGTGATATAAGTTTAGACTAAAGGTGTCCTCTTAATTATCTATACTAATATTATAAAGCTGAAGAGTTTGTTTGTTTGAACGCTAGGATCTCAGAAACTACCCAATGAAATTGATAAATTCATTTTGTGTTGGATAGTCCATTTATTGAGGAAGGTTTTAGGCTATATATCATCACGCTGCGACTAACAGGAGCAAACTATCAGCGAATAATGTTGCAAAAACGGGGATAATTATGTGTTCATACTAAGGCTTCCGTTCTGTGCGCTGCGTAAACGGTTTAAGATACCCAAAAAAAAATGTATTAAAGAATTATTTCTCTTTAAATGATCTAAAAAAATGCCCGCGACAGTATATGTCTAACTTTTAAGTTTCACTTACTATAACCATTTTTATGGTAAATAAAGGTCGAATTTAATGCATAATTGCCATAATGTTTTATCAACATTATATTAATCTTTATCCAAATAAATATGTTGTTGATTGGGAGTATTTAATTGAGAACAAAATTGTCCTTGACATCACTTAATTTAAATAAACATCTTAGAAAATAATACAATTTTAAAATTACTCCGTAACAAAATTTACACGCGTGCATGAAGCGCAAGACAAGACGCTGCGCTGCCTGGCCGGCGAGCGAGGTCACCTGCGCGAGAAGCTTATATTTAAGCCTAATCCTATTAATATTATAAATGTGAAAGTTTAGATGTTTGTGTGTTTGTAGCTAAATAAAGACTAATTCACAGAACGCATTTAAAATAAAATTTACAGAAAGCCAGATAATGATCTAATTAACACAATAGGACACTTTTTATCCCAGAAAAATCAAGAAATCAATAAATTTTCTTAAAAAATAGCTAAATAGACTAACTGACTAAGAATCAATGCTCAGCCAAAACTAATATACTTATAAACTTAAAACTTATGAAGTGAAAAAATTGTGAGGACGCTATGAAAAACACCTTTTTTCTCATCGCATGACAGAGACCCTCAACAGGTCAGTTAAATATTTCAGTTTGACGACGTGAAAGTCTACACTTTTGACAGTACGAAGTCTGTGGGGCCAGCTAGTATTTTAATAAAAACATCCTCTGAAATGATAAGTATAGTCTCCTTCTAACAGTTTTATAAATACTACTTTTTTGTTTTAATAATTTAATTTGGTTGTTTAGCTGTGTAGTGTCGGCTTAGAATAGCGCTACCCCATTTCTTCCGGTGGGTGTACGTAAGAGGCAACTAACGGACTTGGGGCTTTTTAAGGGATTTTTGGGCGATGCGGTTGGAGACCCATTACCAACAACCTTTGTACTACCATCTTTTCCCCACTCAACTTCCAAAAGTGGCTGAGGAATTTATTATTTCTCAGCTCTGGCTACCCCTTTTAGGGATTTATAGCCGTGAGTATATGTATGAGTATATGTATGTACTTTTTTGTTCTATAATTTGTACGAGGCAACTATGGGTACGTTAAGTAGTTGTTGGGCGTTGTAGCTGGTGCCCCGTCACCAACAATGCTTCATTTTTTACCATCTTCTATCTAACCTTCTTCCAAAATTTAGGATTTCTAATTCCAAAGCCCTGGTTTTCCCTTTCAGGGATTCACAACCGTGAGTTTACTAAATACAAATATCGTATCGACTATTATAAACATTTCTCTGAAAACTTTGACTGTATAAAATATACATTGTACAAACCAACCAGCTATATAGAACCCACTTAGAGGAAGCTGTCAACTGTAGGAGTCAGCTCCATCAGGCACGTTTGTGCAGCACAAGATTTCCAACAAACTTGAAACTCCAATAATCAAAATTTCAGATACACCTCTATTGATGACGTCCGTCGCCTATTTGGTAGGTAGCCTTACTTGGTACGCAACTGGCTAAACTATCTTACCTGGTAGCTACTTAGAACGTGACTTTCGTACGTAGTTCTGGAGGTCGCGGGTTCAATTCCTGCTAAGGACAACGTTTGAAATGAATAAAAAAAACTTAGTCGTAGTAGTTTTTATAGATGATCGAATATATCGTAAAGTTGATATCCCGTCGTTACATGTATTGTACTTTTCTAGATTTTGATTTGTGTAGTATACCCGTCTGCATTTGATTTAGGTTTTAAATAACAATTAAACACAACGGAAGTTTGACATAATGAAAGTTTTCAGTTTTTAAAATATAATTTTACCCTCGTGAGATGCACTATAAACTAAACTTTTTTTTCTGTTACGTAATTTTATCCTACACCTACAACCTACACTCACGGCTAGAAATTTCAAAATGTGTAGCCAGAGTTAAGGTATCCAAAATGACTGACACTATTGGAAATCAAATGGGGAAAAAGAATACAATACTACACTACTACATCGCCCAACAACAGCTCAAAACCCCAAAACTATAAGTCGCCTACTTTGACATCTGCAGGAAGAAATGGGCTTGTGATATTTTAAGCTGACATTACACAGTATCAATTATAATAATTGATATTATATATAATAACTAATTTAACGTTCTTATAAAAGCGGGGGTCCGAAGTGAGAAGAATAAAAGAGCATCTATGAGAAGAATAATGAATGTAAGGGAAGCAAGAGAGGTTTGTCAAGATTGTACTAAGTGGCGATCGATAGTCTCTGCCTACCCCCATGCGAATAATGGGCGTGAGTATAAGTAAGTAAGTAAGTAAGTAATAATTAATTTGTAATAATAATAATTGTAAGTTTCTGCTGTAATAATTTGTTAACAATCTTACCTACCACCCACACAGATCAGTTTTAGTTAGCCAGTCTAACCTTTATAATAAATTCCACAGAAACGCCCCCATATACTAATTCAAAAGCTCCGAACAGGTATCGAATTTAATAATACTGAAAACAGAAATGCTTTGCTCATTTCTGTTCATAGAAATATGAAATTCAATACCTATTGCGATTTATTTCCGTTATTATCGTGCTTCCACGTAAAGTTTATATTTACAGCCTTAATGCTATATTTTCTGGAAAATACTAAGTCTAAATATAATTTCTAATATGTTTTTAATGAGAATTCCCCCTTTATAAGTTACTATTACTGACTACAAAACAGATCTAACCCTCCTTCCGTTCATCCGAAAGTCTGCCAATAGACTTCTCGTGAACTGAGACACCCAGAGAACTAAAATTCTCACGGATTCTCTTATAGAGCATTGCAGGGAACATCATATTATAATATTCCGCTCCAAAATCACTACATTCATTACGTTTTGAGTCAAACACACATTTTAACATACGTTTATAAATAGGAGAATACACTGACAACAAGCAGCCAGAGAAAAGTGGCTGCAAGTAATTTTAATGTTAGTTTTGTGTTTAACTCAAAACGTAATGAAAGTAGAGATTTGCAGCAGGATATAACTGTTAAGAGTTGTATTGAATTTTATCAAAATGCATGTACATTCAGTTATTTATCAGTACTAAGATGATAAAAAAATGTATATATATTATTACTTAATGCCTCCGTGGTCTTGTAGTTAGGCATTCAGCTCATTGGCAATAGGTCTCAAGATACAATCACAAAAGTATAAACAATATCACTATATAAAAATTTAAAACGATGTACATACCTTTTTAGTCGAACTGTAAGTCGTCGAGACAACGGCTCTCAAAGCAAATGAACTAGATTCGGTTCCAAGATTTTATTTGATACTAGCTAACCCGACAGACTTCGTACTGTTAAATTTGCTTATTACAAAATTATAGGCGTTTTTTCCGGTACTCTTAGTTCAATCAGCCGTGAATATTTTATTGTTCATTTTTTTCCGGGATGTAAAGTATTTGGATCATTATCTTGCATTCTGCCAAATTTTATTCACGCAAATTATGTACTTGAGGAGCCTTTTCGCCTCAAACACACAAACAACCGAAACTTAACTACCTATTTTTTACCTATTCAAGGTTTCTTTGTACAAAATTATTATTTAAAATAAATCACATAAATAAATTTGAAAAATCAATTGTAAACTTGAAACGAAGCGCCGCGCCGCACCGCACTGAAAATTTCATAATTCGACACAACCATCAACGTTGTCTGCCCTCACGTGTCTGGTCGCGCACCTCAACATGAGCCCACCCCCACCACCGCCGTCTCGCCGCCGCGCGCCGCCACTCGCCGCCACTGTCGTGCTATGCGGACCGACCGTCTGACACAACGACGGAACGCAGTCGCCGCCGCCGCCATCTCTGCCCTCGGCATTGTAAATGCATCTTGTGTATTAATATTAACATAAAAGTGTTATGATATGTATATATTCGGAATCCTCATTTCATCAGCTTTAATTTGATATGCATTTTGGGTCATTTGCACAACGCCATCTATCGGACTTTGGATTCCAACTATCAACATTAGTTCTATATTTAGACTTAAGATGTCGTTGCAAGTACTATACTGAATTGCGTAACGTAATATTTTTCTTCTTGAACTCACAAAATTAATCATATCTTTTGATAGAGTGAACCGATTTTGATAAAACAAAAACTAAGTTATACCTCAAGTTACGTATAATTTTTGTATATAAACATTTTCATCATTGAATTCGTAGATTTTACGTGATGTGCGCACAAACAAACATATAAACAGACAAACAGACAAAATTTGAAAAAATGATGGAAATGGGTTCTGTTACTTATCTTTTTCTCTTACACGCTGGCTATTTTTTTTTTCAATTTCTTCAATGTACAAAAATGACTTTTCTAGAGAGGTGGAGATTTTTAATTAGCATTGCATTGTTTACTTTACTGTTTAGTTAATGTATACACTGTAAATCTTCCAAATGAAATAAATAAAAAAAAAAGATATCCGCCATCTCCTTCTTGGTCTGCCTCTGCGCCGGCGGCCGTTGCTAGGAACCCATTGGGTTACAGTTTTAGCTTACATGTCCGGCGGCATACGGCAGACATGCCCCGCCCAGTCCTACTTCAATTTGGCTGTCTTAGCACCCACGTCGGCTATTTGATTTTTGGAGCGCAGGTCGGTGTTGCGAATGCGGTCTGTTCGCTTCACACCCAAAATACTGCGCTCCATCGCTCTCTGGCACACCTTGAGTTTGGACTTCTGAGACTCAGTCAGTGACCATGTCTGTGCACCGTAAGTTAGGACAGGCAGGATACACATATCCATGAGTTTACGCTTCAGGGACCAGAAGCTCTTCCAGGCGTTTTCAATCCTTCGATCGATTTCCTTGTCCTGTCTGGATTCGAAGGACGCTATCTGGCCCAAGTAAATGCACTCATCGACGTATTGTATTTCCTGCCCATCTACCTCAACCCTACGTTTTGTCCTATTGGTCATAACTTTTGTCTTCGACCGGTTCATCATCAGTCCAACTTCAAGGCTTGCCGTGGATAGCTCTCGCAACATTCGTTTGAGCTCCTGTAATATTCTATTAAAAATTATATATGAAAAGTTTAAAAAAAAATCAAGGAATAGAACACAGGCCCTCCGAACTTGAAACTGAGAGCCGATTAACAAAGCCATACCATTTCGCCATACTATAAAGTAATTAAGCCATCAAATATAAGCCAATACAATAAATATAAAAAAATACTTGCAGCGCGTGCATAGTTATATAGCAAATCCATAAATATTATTGGGAAATAATAATGGTTCCGATAAATGAATCTCCAACTACATCTGTCCGACTATTATTATAATAAACCAGCGTTTTAATAAATTACCGAAAAAATAATAATTAACAAACACCTATGAACAGGATCATATTACATTTTTACTTACAAATATATTTTACTTCGAATAATAAAACTAAACTACCGAATAAAATACTGAACCTCCGACAAGTTTATCCATTGGGGGGTTGGGGTCGGTCACATTTAGCTAGGTTAGGTTAGGTTATGTATAAAACGAGCGAACGAAGCGAAGCGGAGCGAGCACCTTAAATGCATAATCCCTATGAAACATGTAGTGTAATTTATGAATATCTTGTAGGCAAGTAAAGGTAAAAATTACAAAGCATTGTTATCAGTAGAACATAATTTTACTTGGTAGAAAAGTATTGTGGCAATAAACAGATATATTATATATATAGAAGTACCAGGGTAGCATAAACATAAAAGCAGCATAAATAAAAAAGGTTATTGGTTTTATACAAAACTATCAGTTGGAGTCCATACGAAAATCAATCAAAATCAGAATTATAGAATGGTCACATAGAAGAATCAACCAAAAGACGTCCACAGGTGGAGAAAGGCTTTTCCGAAAGATATCCATACAAACAAGTTTTGTGCTGCCCAAAAATTTTGACCAAGTCGTCGGTCAACCTTATGGGAGACCTACGCAAACAAACAAACCAACAACAACAATCCTATGAATAACCTGATTCATTAAAAATATCACGTGTACAAAGAGACAGCAGAAACAAAAATAGTTGAGATAAAATAAGCATCGGAAAAATATTTGTATAGATTTTCAAGTTTATTAGTATTAACAACTTGTAGTTTATGCGTTCCTGGTACTTCAATTGGGAGTTAAATTTACGTACATTTTTATAGCTGCTTAAGTTATAAATTCCAAACTACGACCAAAAAACGTGTAACTTCTCATTTATCAAAATAATAGAAAAAAAATCGTGTCTTAAATATACATTTCTTATTAATAAATCATTAAAACTGAAAATTACGAACAAGTGTTGTATGCTTTTGTGCTGTGTAGTGTCGGTATAGAATAACACTACCCCATTTCTTCCGGTGGGTGTACGTAAGAGGCGACTAACGGATTTGGAGCTTTTAAGGGATTTTTGGGCGATGTGGTTGGAGACCCATCACCGAAAACCTTTATTTTACCATCTTTTCCCCACTAAAATTTCCAAACGTGGCTGAGGAATTTCCAATTCCTTAGCTCTGGCTACCCCATCTAGGGATTTATAGCCGTGAGCATATGTATGTATGTATGTATGTATTAAATATTAAAAACAATAGGAAATTTATTAATAAAGTACTGTCTTTGTCTAATAGTTAGGAGGCCTATGTTTTTAAAACATATGTTCAGTAAGACTAATGGGAAAATACGCCATAGACAATGTCCTACTTTCGGTAAGACTATTGGGAATAAATATCCCATTACTTCTGTTGGTAAGACTATCCAGTAAGACTACTGGGAATAGCCGACACTGAGCCCACCGGGACGCCGACATTGCCCGGCATTTAATGTCTAAGGAAAAATTACTACCGAGTGTGAGAATACAGTTACAATCTATCAATAGAAATATATTTCACTTTGTGATATTTTGCACGCGACATTGAACACTTGATATAATTTCTATGATAGGAATCCAAGTCGTCGGTCAACCTTATGGGAGACCTACGCAAACAAACAAACCAACAACAACAATCCTATGAATAACCTGATTCATGAAAAATATCACGTGTACAAAGAGACAGCAGAAACAAAAATAGTTGAGATAAAATAAGCATCGGAAAAATATTTGTATAGATTTTCAAGTTTATTAGTATTAACAACTTGTAGTTTATGCGTTCCTGGTACTTCAATTGGGAGTTAAATTTACGTACATTTTTATAGCTGCTTAAGTTATAAATTCCAAACTACGACCAAAAAACGTGTAACTTCTCATTTATCAAAATAATAGAAAAAAAATCGTGTCTTAAATATACATTTCTTATTAATAAATCATTAAAACTGAAAATTACGAACAAGTGTTGTATGCTTTTGTGCTGTGTAGTGTCGGTATAGAATAACACTACCCCATTTCTTCCGGTGGGTGTACGTAAGAGGCGACTAACGGATTTGGAGCTTTTAAGGGATTTTTGGGCGATGTGGTTGGAGACCCATCACCGAAAACCTTTATTTTACCATCTTTTCCCCACTAAAATTTCCAAACGTGGCTGAGGAATTTCCAATTCCTTAGCTCTGGCTACCCCATCTAGGGATTTATAGCCGTGAGCATATGTATGTATGTATGTATGTATTAAATATTAAAAACAATAGGAAATTTATTAATAAAGTACTGTCTTTGTCTAATAGTTAGGAGGCCTATGTTTTTAAAACATATGTTCAGTAAGACTAATGGGAAAATACGCCATAGACAATGTCCTACTTTCGGTAAGACTATTGGGAATAAATATCCCATTACTTCTGTTGGTAAGACTATCCAGTAAGACTACTGGGAATAGCCGACACTGAGCCCACCGGGACGCCGACATTGCCCGGCATTTAATGTCTAAGGAAAAATTACTACCGAGTGTGAGAATACAGTTACAATCTATCAATAGAAATATATTTCACTTTGTGATATTTTGCACGCGACATTGAACACTTGATATAATTTCTATGATAGGAATCCAAGTCGTCGGTCAACCTTATGGGAGACCTACGCAAACAAACAAACCAACAACAACAATCCTATGAATAACCTGATTCATGAAAAATATCACGTGTACAAAGAGACAGCAGAAACAAAAATAGTTGAGATAAAATAAGCATCGGAAAAATATTTGTATAGATTTTCAAGTTTATTAGTATTAACAACTTGTAGTTTATGCGTTCCTGGTACTTCAATTGGGAGTTAAATTTACGTACATTTTTATAGCTGCTTAAGTTATAAATTCCAAACTACGACCAAAAAACGTGTAACTTCTCATTTATCAAAATAATAGAAAAAAAATCGTGTCTTAAATATACATTTCTTATTAATAAATCATTAAAACTGAAAATTACGAACAAGTGTTGTATGCTTTTGTGCTGTGTAGTGTCGGTATAGAATAACACTACCCCATTTCTTCCGGTGGGTGTACGTAAGAGGCGACTAACGGATTTGGAGCTTTTAAGGGATTTTTGGGCGATGTGGTTGGAGACCCATCACCGAAAACCTTTATTTTACCATCTTTTCCCCACTAAAATTTCCAAACGTGGCTGAGGAATTTCCAATTCCTTAGCTCTGGCTACCCCATCTAGGGCTTTATAGCCGTGAGCATATGTATGTATGTATGTATGTATTAAATATTAAAAACAATAGGAAATTTATTAATAAAGTACTGTCTTTGTCTAATAGTTAGGAGGCCTATGTTTTTAAAACATATGTTCAGTAAGACTAATGGGAAAATACGCCATAGACAATGTCCTACTTTCGGTAAGACTATTGGGAATAAATATCCCATTACTTCTGTTGGTAAGACTATCCAGTAAGACTACTGGGAATAGCCGACACTGAGCCCACCGGGACGCCGACATTGCCCGGCATTTAATGTCTAAGGAAAAATTACTACCGAGTGTGAGAATACAGTTACAATCTATCAATAGAAATATATTTCACTTTGTGATATTTTGCACGCGACATTGAACACTTGATATAATTTCTATGATAGGAATGATATCGAACTTGCGAGAATTGCCCTCCTGGTTCAATGCGGCTATCGCCCGCTTTATAGAGTTTTCTCGCAAAAGATTTGTCCGTGACGAGGGCACTACGAGAAGTCGAGCACGCCGTTCGTCACAACGTAGTATTTCGAACCTCAACGCTCAATATAGTAAGTATAGTGGGATTGAAAATAATTCCTCTCAGAATTTTAAATAAATACACCATAAGCGTGAGATCTCTTCTAACCTCCAACTTGACATACCCCACCATATCTAAAATGAACAGAGTAGGGTAGATTAACGGATAAACACCATATAATTTAAAGTACAAAAATCACCAAAATAAGATTAAATAAAATAAAATCAAAATAAGATTTTATACTTACACTTATTTTGAATTTTCTCCACCATAAGACAATATTTTGTTAAATGTGGAGCCCAGATGACTGCATTAAATTCTAACTTACTTCTCACTAGAGAATTATAAAGAGATTTTATAGCATCTAGCGCAGCACGAAGCCAAGTGTTCTGAATGCTTTCTTACAAATATTCACAATGTGACTACAAAAAGTTAGGTCCGCACTAATAGTGACCCCGAGGTCACGCACTTCCTGCTACCACGGTAGCACTACTGCACCAATGTGATACGGGTGGTGGTATGGAGCGTGTTGCCTAGTTTGTGTAATAGTGACACATTTACTTAGGTTCAGCATTAATTGATTTTCCCGAGACCATCGCTCTACTGCTTCAATATCATTCTGCATTCGATGACAATTGCAACAAAATTCAAGGAATGTGGCGTTTTCGCTAGCTTTCCAAGAATGATATCTCCATCTACAGTATCGAACACCTTTTTAAAATCGAAGTACGCTGCGTCTACACTATTGCCGCAATCTTCCTGAGGAACCACCATTATGTCCAACATATGTATGAAAAATGGCCCGCCGACAAAAGTTTGTCTCAGTGTGTATTGCGCTTAATAGATACTTTAAACTTAAATCGGCTACACAGCTATGAATGTGAAATAAACATAATTTGAATGTTTTTTTTCATGAAAACCTCATGTGGGGATTATTACTAATAAAGAGAAAATAAATAAAGGAAAGAAAAATTTCGACACAGGCGGGAATCGAACCAGCGACCTCAGGTATACGCCTTCGTCGCTCTGCCAATTGAACTACCGTGTCAATTGGCTGCCAGTGCGAAATTCTTCTATCCTTAGTTTCTTTTACACTTTTAAGTAGTGTTTGCGTTCCCTACCTCCGATTTTTTTTCAAATTCGTAAGGCCACTTGTCTACCTTTTCAGATAGAATGCAAATGTTGAGAACGCCTAACTATCACATAATTTGAATGTTTTTGTTCATGAAAACCTCATGTGGGGATTATTACTAATAAATAAAGAATAAATAAAGGAAAGAAAAATTTCGACACGTGCGGGAATCGAACCCGCGACCTCGGGTATACGCCACCGTCGCTCTGCCAATTGAGCTACCGTGTCAATTGGCAGAGCATAAACATAATGTTCATTTTTCAATCATTCCACCGCCTACTAAATGTACTAGTACAACTGTAGTAAATTTTACATTCTAATAAACTAAAATCTCTATTTTAAAATCCTATCCGAAACGCTTTATTAGAACCCTGATATCACTCCAATATTGGTTCAGAACACGAATACCATGGAGACAAAGCAGATTTAGCATGTGTTTTATTTGCAGCGTGAGCATTGGCTCAAAGGTATTGAAAAATAAATCGTGGGAGTCGTATATTGCTTTCTGTCCTATCGCCTTTGATATCAAACAACATAGAGATATGCTTTGAGGATTTCACTTCTATTCATTGCATTCATTTTATAAGTCCATTGTAGTACGAGCCAAACCTATTTTCAGGTACAGCTTAATAATGGAGAGTGAAAATCCCGTTTACAAAATAAAACATATAAACAAAATCCTGACTTCTGTAAAGTCGCTCCAGCTAGAATTTATATCAAAGGAATATCTCATATCAAAGCGGCTATTTGCAGTGTAATTCGCATAGAGGCGACATGCTCATATTAAACAAAAACAGACAATTCATTTTTGCAGCATTTCCTAGAAGGGACAGCAAAAGTGCTAATTCGTCTGAATATGTAAAAGGGGTTCGGTCGCAATTGTTCGGATTGCAGTCCGAGAATTATATCCTCATAATTATATATGTGTCACGTCCGTTCAGATTGGGAGTACTATGAATATTCAATGGATGACAAATAATTCCAGCCTTATTTTGTTTAATTTTGTTTGATGCATTAAATACAAGAAAACATAGATAGATACATACATATACTCATAGCTATAAATCAGCTTCGGAATAAGGAATTCCTCAGCCACTTTTGAAAGTTGAGTAGGGTATTTTTTTTAAATAGTATTTTCTTAGATTTTCACGATTGCACATTATAATTAAAACAACTATTGATTTTCGGATATTTATTTACACCAGTTTACCAATACAAGACGTGTGTTGAAGCTGTCACAGAAAGGTTAACAAATGCTGACATACCTTTAGAATATGCAGAATTATTAAAGCACTGCCTTACAACTGGCTACTTACTTTGGGATAAGGAATTCTACATCCAGACTGATGGTGTGGCAATGGGATCCCCAGTCTCTACTATTGTAGCCTATATATTCATGGAACGATTGGAGGACATTGCACTAAAATCCTTCCCTGTCACTCCAAAGATTTATAAGAGGTACGTAGATGACACTTTTGCAATCCTACCCAAAAACATAGTCTCTGCATTTTTAGACCATCTTAATTCCATTAACTCTAAGATCCAATTTACAATGGAATTAGAGACTAACAATAGTTTAGCCTTTCTAGATGTCCTCTTGATTAGGAATTCTGATAGCTCAATTAGTCACACAGTTTATAGGAAACCCACCCACACTGATAGGTACCTCAATGGTGACTCACACCACCCTCCATCTCAGTTAGCTACTGTTGGTAAAACTTTGTTTTAGAGAGCCAAAAATCTTTGTGACGAACACCATCTTGCTGGAGAGCTCAGTCATATGAAACAAGTTCTTCACAACAACAAGCTGATATTGCCCCGCCAACGTCACCGCTCCTCCGATAAACCACCTACTGTCAAAAGACTCCGTGCAACTCTACCTTTTGTAAAGGGCGTAAAAGACAAAATTAGTGCTGTGTAACAGCGTGCTTCCATTAAAACCTACTTCAAGCCGCACCAAAAGATAAGTCAGTTTTTAAGACCTATCAAATGTCAGATCCCTTTACAAGATGAAGGTGTTTATAAACTAGACTGTGAGTGTGGTCTTTCATACATCGGACAAACAAAGCGTAGTGTAGCTACTCGCGTAAAAGAACATATTGCTGATATGAAGAATTGGCGACCTGGAAGATCCGCTTTGTGTGAACACACCTTCGATAAGCCAAACCACCACATGCGTTTTGACAAACCTAAAATTCTAGCTAAAGAGAATCGATTGATACCTAGAATAATACGCGAATCTATTGAAATAAAGAAACATCCAAACTTCAATAGAGATAATGGTTGGCAATTACCACCTGCTTGGAACCCGATCATTAGCACAACTAAGCAAGGGAAGAACACTAGCAAGACTCCAGATAACATTAGCTCTTTTTGTACATAGCAAATATTAAACGCAAATGTAACTTAAATTTTGTGCGGTAGTTAGTATTAATAATCAAGCGACATGATAGTCCAGTGGGTAAGAACACCCGCCCGAAAAACAGAAGGGCGTGAGTTCCAATCCTGGGACGGGCCTACACCAATTTGTCTTTTCTAAAGTCATATGTGTGGTTAATTTATCATGGTTGCTAACGGTGAGGGAAAACATCGTGAGGAAACCCACATGGCTGAGTTGTACTTAGTCATGTGACAGTGTATTCGTACGTGAGTTCTCTGAAAACTAGATGGCGCTTGCCATGTGAGTTCAGGAGTATTGGTACCTCTGCCAACCCCGTCGGGGATAAAACGGCGTGAACGTTTATGTTATGTTTATGTAAGTATTAATAATTTGATAGTACTGTATACTGACAAATAACACCTCAGTCTTCCCGTGACCATGATAACTGAAAAGTTTTCGAAACGTCGGGTTCATCCGAAAATCAATAGTTGTTTTAATTATATATTTTTTAAAGTAAATGTTTTTGGCAACGCTTCTGTAAACGTATCGCTTAAAATCACTTAAAAAGGCCCAATACTTAGCCGCCTCTTACGAACACCCATGGGGAGAAATGAGGTAGTGCTAATCTAAGCCGATACTACACAGCATAATGGGATAAAAAAAACAGGACATAATATGAATGTTTTTATCAGATAATAAAAGCATTGCTAACTGAGCGAGAGTTTAAAATTATGTACCGTACTGTAAGAGTTTAATAGTTGTTTAAGATTCGCTACCAAACAACTTGTTAGGTATCAAACTACTAACAAGGTTCAAAAAGTAAGATTAGTTTATAAGTGGGGCACGGTTGGCTGTGTCAAGCTCAAGGCGAGCTCTACCGTGATAACTGTAAGTATAAGTTGAGATCGTGTTTTCCCTTTTTCTTTCACCGGGTCAAGTTGGAAAGCCTGCGTTTAGTCTTGCAAACATTATATACTAATGTAATCATAGATTAACATAAACATAACATAACATAAACGTTCACGCCGAATATCCCCGAAGGGGTTGGCAGAGGTACTAATACTTCTGAACATCACGTGACTTTGCCACCTTGTGATCAGAGTACCCACGTTTTGCATGGACAGTGTACTCACGTGATAGGGGGCAGGCCTATCGCCGTTTTGTACGAATACACTGTCACATGACTAAGTACAAACTCAGCCATGTGGGTTTCCTCACGATGTTTTCCCTCACCGTTAACAACCATGATAAATTAACCACACATATGACTTTAGAAAAGACAAATTGGTGTAGGCCCGACCCAGGATTGAAACTCACGCCCTTCTATTATCAGGCGGGTGTTCTATCCACTGGACTATCATGTCGTTCTCGTTCATAGATTAACTTAACTAAAATTGCCTGATATAAACAAGCTAATATTTCTCATTGTTGTTGCCCTCTAATAACTTAAGCATCCTCCTTGCTCTCTCAACACTTTACTACTATGAACCCTCTCTATGTGCCCTAACGTTCTTTACAAACAAATTATAAGTGTAAGAAAATAAAACTTCAAAATAACTTAAATCTATCAATCAAAACTATCCATAATAACCAGTAAACCAGCGGAACCTCTGGACGAATCAGCGTAAAGGTCATATGTAAGTTGATAAACTATTCCACGTTTTCCCGCGAACGGCAGACTACCCACTACTGTTTCGCAGTCTGTGATTAGTGCGGCATTGTTTTAATTAGCCGCCTCCGCAAACCGTACCAAAATACATCATGCAACAAATTTTGTATTGTAACTGAAGCAGAATTTCACGCAACAACGAAACTAAGCAAATACACCAATTAGAGCAATTAGCATATTGCAATTGTTCGCATCCTCTCCCAATCTGAAAGTGTGTAGGTGGTGCCGATAAAATATTATGAAGTAAAATATAAATGGTAGTTTAAGTAAATAAAAATGAAACATTTGTAGCAAAGGTATAATATTAGTGGTTTAATGGGATACATCAATCATTAAATGAGAAAGAAAATATTATGAAATAATGACCCGCGCGATTTCATCTCCGAGACATATTTCTTCCCCATTAGAGAAGAATTACGTCTCGTCTATTCGTATAGTTTATTTTAAATTGTATTCGAAAACAAACATATCAATTTTTATACGGCTATGCAACTTTCATGCTTCAGTAAAACATTCGTGTAAATACTTCTTTAATACTTATAATTTGTGTCATAAGAGGAAACCGTATATTAACTTTAAGTTTTTAGATACAGTAATAAGACAATTTTCGTACAAACTTTACCCCCCGACTTCAGCTCTTTAGGGCAAATATTTGTTTTTTCCTCCTACACAAATCATTAAAAAGTGTAATTGAAAACCTAAAAACCGAATGCAAACTTCACACCCTATTTCATCCCCTGTAGAATTTTTGTTATTCTCTTCTTAGTGCTCATTTACATAATAAAAGACCCCTGGAGAAAATTCCTAGGTATAGTAGTTTCGACTGTTCGTTGATTTTAAGTCAGTCCGTCAGTTTTGTCTTTTTATATAGAAAAAATAAACATCGTATTCCATAATAAAAAATACAATACAATAGTTTAGAAATATGACAGCGATACTTTTAAGAATAAGAATTTTAACGTACGCTCTCTAACACTTAACTTTATTGTAGTACATAGATATGAAAACTTATGCCGTTAACTCGCGAGCTTTGTTGTAAGTAGCTAATCTTGTCATTCATCCTCTTTTATTATTCACCCCTGACGCGCCTATTTTCTCTATACTAACATCCTAACAAGGCTCTACCTGATTTTGATTGGCTATCAAATTTATCTATACATACATACATATACTCACGGCTATAAATCCCTTAACGGGGTAGCTAGAGCTTTGGAATGAAAAATTCCTCAGCCACTTTCGGAAGTTGATTGGGGAAAAGATGGTAATAATAAATGGTGGTTTTTGGTGACGGGTCTCCAACCACATCGCCCAAAAATCACTTAATAAGCCTCTATACCCTTAGTCGCCTCTTACGATCACCCACGGGTAGAAATGGGGTAGTATTATTCCAAGCCGGCACTACACAGCACTGTTTGAAATGATGAACTGATTATAAAATGATTACACAAATTTTAAAGAGGGCCAATTACATTCGGATCCATGGATAATTTCCTGGATATCTCTGTCCGAGCGCGATAAAGAGAATCGCTCTCAAAAAATAATTGGGGATTATGAAAAGTTAAGTATATTTTATCCATCTAAAGTAAGTACAGCTTAAAATAAATAAATCTCTGTGAATGCGCTAGTGTTCTCAAAAGGATAATGAGTTTATTGGTACAGATACCCAGTTAAATATGTCAAGTTCGAGTCGGACTCCCCAGTGATCACTTTATTAGCAAGTAATAACTAAATTAATAGCAATATTTGCCAAGTTTTCCATTGTAGTGTTAAGTGTTACATGTCTCAAATACTGCTGAATATTTATTGATCGTAAAGAAGACTCTTGAAGACATAAATAAATTTGTTATCTACATATATAAGAATCTATATATCTTTATAATTGTATGTCTGCGTTTAAGATGTAAATTTGAATTATAATGCAATAAATAGCCGAGAGTGAGGCGTCTCTTCAAGAGTTTATGTACCTCATATTAGAAGACTAACTTCTCTAGGACAGGTTGAATCGTTTTTTAGTAAATAAAAATTGAGCAAAAAAGGCAATTTAAGGAAACTGAAATTAGATTTTTTATTAGGCCGTACGTTATAAAAAGATTAATAAAAAAAACTCTAAGCTAACTACTAGTAGTTTCAGATCACTGTGATTATGGATTCTCTGCAGAACGCCAAAATTAATGAACATTTGTTTGAATGTGTGCGAGTCTTTGTTATCAAAACAGAAGGGGGTAGGAGTGGGTCGGTGGAGGCCCGTGGAGGCCGGTGCGCAACTTGCGCGCGCTGGGCTCTCTCTAGAGATGGGAACCGTCGTATCCTGTCATTATCGATGTGTGTCGAAATTATCATAAAAATATGGTTTCGATGTTATTAAATTAACTACTTAGGTAATCTAAGTAATTTGTATTATTGTCAAAATTTGAATTTCAACAAACTTTTTTCTGCTTAATAATTATTACAAGATATAAGCACTGCATAAATATTAAAAATGTTGTCTTTTACAATTGTACATAAAATAGAACTCATATTCTATAATACTTACGGGCAATAACTGTCCTTATATGGTACTACGTCACGTATTTTCGATATCGATAAATGGACCGCACGCCCTATTTTACCCTTTAATTGCTAGACTGCGGTAGTGCGGGGCTCACTCGTGTCTCGAACTTGCTCTGAGTAAGATCGAAATTCGTACCAAAAGTTTGTCGCGTTGTTACCGGCTGCGTGTATATTGTGAATATTGTGATCCTGATGGTGCGTTAATTTTTTTTCCTGTGACTGTGCTTGATTGGGAATTGTTGTATTTCGTGTTTTTTTTTATTTTACATGGAATGTTTGTTTAACAATTTATTTTTGTACTTGCTAGTATTGCATGTAGATGTGTAATTGGTGTTTGGTATTTAAACGGATGCTAGCAGATGTCGGCGGCGGAGCGGTGGCGGGCCCGCTGCTGCTGCTTCCGTCGCTAAAGGTAACTTTTAATAAGGTAAATAGGATCGAGAACATCGACGACAACAACTTTGCTGCTCCTGACGAGGTCTAACTTTGCTACTTGGTGTACTAATTTCAGGCAAACATTTATATAAGTTAATGTTGTATTGTTGTAAACCCTTTGCATGTTTGTTGTTTTAATTTAACTGTTAGAAAACCTCTTTGAAGAGATGCAAATTGGCTACTGATTGCAGAATGTTGTATTGTTTTATTTTGTATTTAATGTTTGTGAATGATTGTTGTAAATTTATATAATGTGTACTGAGGTCAACAAAACATGTTTTTATTTTACAAATCATCGAGGTTCTTTTCAAAAGCGTCTTAACAAAATGAAATCTTAAGCATAATTCAGCGAAATTACAAGTCTATAACGTAATGCGATTCCCGCCTTCTGTATAACACAGCCGATCCCGTTTCACCTTAGGAAGATTAATTAAAAGTATAACAAAATATAAACCTGACCAACTAGTCTTTCTGCTCATGCTGAAGCGATTTTTGTGGAAGTAGGAGCAACAAATCGTCTACACGACTTAAAGTTAGATAGCCCCATACACAATGGTACTTCTCAAAGCACGATATGACACGAGACGACTTTTCCGTCGCGTTGAAAAGAGGTAGTGAATGAAATGGCATGCAGCGCTTTCAATTTACTGTCTACGGCTACGGCGAAAAGAGCACGTATTGTTGAAAATTGCACTAATTAAGAATTCGTTTCGCGAAATTTAAGAAAACATAGTAGATTTAAACATTTTAAAGCGATATTTAATGGAATTTATTCCAAACTAAGTTGTTTGTGCAATTTACTTACTTACTTAATCACACTCATCGCCCTTTATTCCCATTGGGCAACTGGTCACTTCAGGGCTTTTTCATGTGGGCCTTGACCGTCATTCAGTCTACCCAAGCTCTATCCAGAAGTTAACAAGTTATCTAATATCTCTTTAATGGTTTGTCATCTACCTGTGCATTTTAAGGTTGTGTGGCTTTGTTTGTTCTAGTTGTTACACTCGAATTCAGCTTCTATACAGGCTCTGCACAGCGGGCTATCTGTAATTCCTATTGCTAAGTAGTGGTTGTTCGATAAAATGGAAGTTGTTTTCTGTCTAGGTACAAGATTCTTGGTACGTGTGTATCTTGGTTCGGGATTCTTTGTTTGGATTGTCAGCACTAAGTTTTGTGTTGTTCTCGGGTAGGCTCCTTCAGCCAAGTACAGTGTTGGTTTAGTAGGATTGGTATGATTACTTCTGGACTTTTTGTTGTACTGCCGGATTTTCTACTGACAATTTCATCCATCGCATTATTCTTAAGCGAATTGGAGAAATCTTTAATTCACTGTAAGGTAAAATAAAATAAAAAATAAAATAATCATTTATTTCAAAATAAAAAGATAAATCTTTGTTTTTTGAACGTCAAATTTTAACTTAATACTAAGTTTACTTCGGATTCGGAAGGTGTTTTGTTGAGAGAAGAACCCGTAAGAAACTCGTCAACACACATCTTTTTTTAACGTCCATTACAATTTTGGTGTTAGCCCGGAAACATCCTGCACAGAGCCCTGATGACACCAAGCCACTTCATCATTAATGTAATCATTGACATTGTAATAGGCTTTCGAACTAAGATTTCTTTTAACTGCTGCTTTGAATTTTGTTTCTGTTAAATTTAAAATGTCCTCAGGTATTTTATTATACATTTTTACGCATAACCCCATGAAAGATGTATTTACTTTTGACAATCTGTATTTTGGTACTGATATTTTATTGTTGTCTCTCAGGTTTCGAATATGTCTGTCACAATTTTTCACAAAAGAGGCCTGATTCTTTCTTACATACATAATATTTTCATAAATATATTGACATGGCAGTGTCATTATATTTATTGTTTTAAACAATTCCCTCAGGGAATCTCGGGATCTCAAATTGTATATAGCTCTTATTGCTCTCTTTTGGAGAATAAATATGGAACCAACATCAGCTGCTCTGCCCCAGAGTAAAATACCGTAAGACATTACACTATGAAAATAGCTGTAATAAACTAATCGAGCTGTCTGTACATCTGTCAAATGTCTTATTTTCCTAACGGCATATGCAGCACTACTTAGCCTGCCAGCTAGTGAGCTAATGTGGGGTCCCCATTGGAGCTTGGAGTCCAGAGTTATCCCTAAGAAAACTGTGTTATCCGAAAATACTAACTTTTCATTATTTAAAATTATTTCGTTATCAACGCACCTAACATTAGGTAATACAAATTTAATGCATTTGGTTTTTTTGCCATTCAGTACAAGATTATTGGAAGCAAACCATGTTTGAATCTGTGAAACCGTGTTATTCACCTCGTCAATATTCTGATTATTTCTTTCAACGTCAAATACTAAAGAAGTATCATCAGCAAATAACACTATCTCGGACATTTTCTCGACCATGAACGGCAAATCAATAATATAAACTAAAAATAAAAATGGGCCCAAAATAGAACCCTGCGGAACACCCATTTTTACATGAGTTCCAGGTGATATTGCATTATTGATTTGCACTTTCTGTATCCGATCCGAAAAGTAAGACTTTATTAATTTAAGTGCGTCACCTTGTATGCCATAATGTTCTAATTTAATAAAAAGGATTTCATGATCTGCACAATCAAATGCCTTCGTAAGATCGCAAAACAAACCAATAGCATCATTTTTGCGTTCCCACGAATCAAAAATGTGTTTCATTAAGGCAACGCCTGCATCGGTGGTAGAGCGGCCCTTCGTAAAGCCAAATTGTTTTGGATGAAACAATTTGTTTGAAGCGAAATGCAAAAGCATTTGATTGAACATTAGTTTTTCGAATATTTTACTTAAAACTGGCAGAATTGATATTGGTCTATAACCATCAGGACTAATTTTATCTCCTCCGGATTTAAGAAGTGGTACAATTTTACTATGCTTCATGAGATTTGGAAAGATTTTATTTCTTATACATTCATTAAATATATCTGCTAAATATGGAGCCAAAGTTACAATAAAATTATGGCAAACTTTCACTGACATACCCCAAATGTCTTCAGAACTTTTTAGTTTAAATGATTTAAAACATTTTTCGATATCTGTAGGGCTGACATCTTTAAAACAAAACAAAGTTTCGCACCTATCAACATTTTGTTGTAACAAGTGTTGAGCTTTTATAACCGATGTGTTTAAATATTCAGTTGTTTTTGATGGTATGTCAGTAAAATATTTTTCAAAAATACAAGCGATTTCCTCATTAGAGGTAGTCAGACCTTTATCAGATCGAACACAGAACTCCTGATCACATGGTTTACCTCGGCCTGTTTGGGTGTTGATAATATTCCACACTGTTTTAACTTTATTATCGGATGTTCGGATACGTCGGCTTAGGTATCTGGCTTTAGCCTCTTTACATACTTTATTAAATATTTTTGAGTATTTTTTTACATATTCACTCAATTCATTATTATTACTATAAGCTTTTTGATCATATAAATCGAAGAGTTTTTCTCTTGATCTATAAATACTTGGTGTTGCCCACTCACAAAACTTAAATTTACTGGTAATAGTTACATTTTTTACATTAAAAATTTCATTAAACTCATTTATCAGAACATTATAAAAGATATCATAGCTAGTATTTGAGTTTTTATTAATTGTACATGTGGGCAACTTAGAGCTTATTATATTTATATATTTTTCTACTTTACTGGCAGTAATATGCCTTTTTTTAATAACAATTTTTGGTTCTGGTATCTCTAGAGGAAAGCTAACAAAAAGGCCGCTGTGATCAGACTTTAGTTTATTTATAACACTTTTACTTGAAAAATCTGCATTAGTAAATACATTATCTAAGCATGTTTTGATTCTAGTCGGTTCCAAGAATAAATTTTCTAAATTGAACGATTGGAATAAACTCATCAATCGTGTTTTAAGATGACTGTCTTGTAGGAGATCCACATTGAAGTCTCCACATATTATTATACGTTTTTTATTCCTGAAAACTTTGCCTAATACATCTTCCATTACATTTTCGAATTTATCATAATTTTGGTTATAAGGGGGTCGATACACACATATTAAGAAATAGTTTTTTAACTCTATGCAGGATAATTCCACGACTTGCTCAACGCTTAACTGTACAATATCATTACGAATTTTTGATTTAATATTATTTTTTAAAAATATAGCGGAGCCACCACAGGCTTTAGAATTGCGGCAGTAGTTGCTAGCTAAATAATAGTTTTCAAAACCAAATATGAGTTCGCAATTCTTAAGCCAGTGTTCAGTAACACATAAACAATCTATTTCATATTTTTCCAAAAATAATTCTATTTCTAATTCTTTACAAGAAAACCCCTGAGTATTTTGACATACAAGTTTAAACTGGGAGACTCCTTGTAAAGTATTCTTTTTAGTTAAATTGCCAGAAGAACCTCCTTCCTTGTTTACAATATTGATATTAGGTGACGACTTAAGGACGACAGGAGGCTCTTCCATTGTCACTCTTAAAAGTTTAAATTATGGCTTCCACCATCGCATACTAGAAGTAAGTTTCCCCTTATATTAAATACTAGCGACCCGCCCCGGCTTCGCACGGGTGCAATGCAAAATATACCTACTACAGAATGTCCTTTTGGTTAGTGCTGGAGTAAAAAATATTTACTTACTATTCGTTCGACTAAAAACAAAAGATTATCAACAACAAAATATACCTATTCTATTCAGTTCTTCTATGAACTTAACTATAATTTTCAATAATTGAAAATGCTCGCCCTAATACTAAATTGTCTTAACTCTAAATTCAAATCAAAGTATTAATGGAAGAAATACTAAGAAATATGGTTTTAAGCTAATCCTATCTAACCTAATGTACTTACAATACTACTAATATAATAATAATAATAAAAATTCATAATCAACAACAAAAGATACTTATTCTATTCAGTTTAATTAATTCTTGATATTTTCCTCGCTAGAGAGCTCCGATAAACGCGTGCGATCGCTGCAAATCATTAAGTGCTATAAGGCCAAGCGTTTTTTTTTTTTTTTTTTGTTTACCGGTGGGGAAATTCTCATAGGATTCCGGACCCGACTCTCTCGAGCGACGGGGGTATGTCGGACTTTTACCGACTAAAACCCCACCGGTTCGGTGCTGCTGGCCCTGCGGCCTATGCGGCGTCACCTTAATATGTTGTGCCGGGCGGCTGAAGGCCGCCCTGGCGTGGCAAAGGAGTGTACCTAAGCTAAGTCGGATAGGCGCGGCGAAGCGCGGCCATAGGCGCGCTATTTATAGGCACGCGCCGCCCGGCGCAAACAACTACGACCCTGCATTTTAAATTTGTAATATCTTCGGTAATATTCACTTAAATTACATGCAGTAAAAAGCATATTGATCTATAATAAATGCACAATTTATTTAAGGTACTTAATTGGATAAGGATTAATGCTGTATTGTTTAAAATCACTTCGTAAATAACCATTTTTTAGTAAAGAATAAAAATGGTTATGCTGGGTTATCCCTAAGAGATAGACATATACCATTGCGGACTTTTTTGTTGAACTTTTTAAGGTGAACAATACTGTAGTACATTATTTTGGTCTATCTCGTAGGGTTCAGCCAGCGTTTGCAATATAAGCGCAAAAAAACGTGCTTATTTACGACATCACATTAGAAATCTTTAAATTTATCAGTGTTTCTCTACTATATTATGCATTTATTATACATACAAACCTTCCTTAAGAATCACTCTATCTATTAAAAAAAACAACATCAAATTCCGTTGCGTAGTTTTAAAGATCTAAGCATACATACGGACATACAGCGAAAGCGACTTTGTTTTATACTATGTATTGATATGGGGGTCAGATATATTATATGCTAATAATTTAGCAATGTTCCGCTTTTGATTTAAGGGTATGTATACAGTACCCAGTCGAGAATTTGAATAAGGTAAAAACTTATTCAAATCCAAACAAAATAAATTGTCGCTTTGACAACATGTCACGTGACATATTAGATTATTCATAATATGAATATTGTCATTCTGCTTATCCATATTAAGTAAGTATGGAAAGGTACAAAATATAAATTTACATTTATATATTTTTTGTATTTCCAAAAGTTTATTTAAACTTTTATTTAATAAATACTTATTTAATCCTATACTATTGCCGACCAGTACGACAATCGTTGTATATTCGTCATAAGTGCCTAATAATATTCGTTCTACTATATAATTAAAGTTTGCACCCGTATAGCAATGGTTAATGACCTGCTGATTAAGATACTTCGATAGTATTTCGCCAAAACCTACGGCCATGCCATCCGAAAATACTAATGTTCTGTTTGCCGGCGGCGCCGGCGGCGTGCTAACAGTTGGTAATGTAATCCCATTAATTGGTTGGGGTGATTGAGATATAACGCTATTTGAGGAAATATGACTATTCAGAGTAACCGTCTCTTTGTCTATAAGACTGCCGATATGTTTGTATCTTAAATGCAGATCTTCCTGACTAACAATCAGCTCACTCAGTTTATCATTCAAACTATCTATTTGGTTTAGTAAATCAATTTTTCTGTAAGACTTGTTTATGAATTTTATACTATTTTTCATACTTATAAGACTTTTGTTTGTGTTGTATATACGTTTTTTAACTAATTTATATTTTTTACACTGTTTACGACTGAAAGTTTTTGAATATTTAAAAGAGGTCATAGAAGATAATGATTCTGCCTCAAGTTCGGCACATAAAGAAACTGCGTGAGAGTCTTCGTGAATATTCTTTATTCTATGGAATTCCGCCAATTGAGCGTGTGCCTCTGCCAACTGCTCATTCAGAATATGAATTCGCTCTAAAGCTACTTCATGCTTTGCGCACTGATCCTCATGCTTTAATATTAATATCTGCTGGTTTTCTAATTCCACTTGAGAAATGTCGTAAGATTCACGAAGCAACACAATTTTTTCTAAAAGATTACTATTTTTCAACTTTAAATTACGAATAGCTAAAACGTTTTCGTCCCGTTCTTCTAAAAGCCTATTTTTTAATTGTTCTGCATCATTTAACTCTCTTTTTAATTTTTCATATTTTTGTTCGGCAGCCATTCTACGAGTTGTAATCGAGTCCATTTTACGAAACGAACAGTCTTAATATTATATACTAGTTTAAAGCGTTACTATAGCGAACGATAATCCTAATACTAAAATATTTCGATCCACACAAGCGCCTACTTACAACAAAGATATAAAGTTATTATTTATCGTTTGTTTTCTATTAACTAAACAATATAATCATAAATGTAACACTCAAAATATGACACCGAGTGTTATCACTACCCTAATTTAGTTTTAAATATTAACGTTTTACTATTTATTATATCCTTTACGACAAACAATTTGTACTCACAAATTCTAATAAGTACCTAATATTATAATAAGTGAAGGAATGCGATTAAATAGCTCAGTAGAAAAAGATTTTTATATGATAAATTCACTTAATATAAAGAAAAGAAAAGTATATATAATTATAAACTATAATAATTAATAACGGGAATCGAACCCGTGTTTGAAAGATAGTAAGTAATAAGAAACCAGCTATTTGTCTCACTCTTACTTAGTTGAAGCGGTGATCAAATGAAGACCGTTGTTTTATAACTAATATAGGATTTTTATTAAATTGAAAGACCTATTATTGTTCAAAAATACATAAATTTACTTAGCTGGTTTACTCGGCAAGGGTTTTCCTATCTAGCGATGTTTTCCTTTGTTTGGTTTCAGCCGTTAAAACGTCACAAACTTTAATCACTTATTTTGTCACATTCACTTAATATTACTCTAAGATAACACTTGTGTGGATGAAATACGCACTTTACAACAATTTACAACCATTTATGGTTTATTTCTATGCTTTTTAACAATTATAGCGAAAATTAAATAGCTAAGCACGAATTAGATATTATTTCGATCTTAGGTTATTTTAATGTTCTTGGATACATTTTCAAGGAACTCGATAAATTGTTGTTCTCTGGTTGGGTCCCTCAGCTAAGTACAGTGTTGGTTCTATCGGATTGTTAAGATTGGTTCTGGACTTTTTATTGACCTGTCGGATTATCTACGGACTAGAGCGTCCGCCGCATCATTTTCGAGCGAATAGGTGTGTCCTTTAATCCATTCTAGTGTGATATTTATCTGATGATATACTTTGAAGTCGTTACATAGTTGTATGATTCCATTGTTGGTATGGTTAATTTTCAGAACGTAAAGTATCGGCTTTGCTGTTCTTGTATCTTATCATTATTATTTTTTATTCTTCATAGCTACTAGGAACAAGCCTATACATTCAGCTTGTTAAATACTGTTATGTTTCCCCGATGTTGAGTATGTTTTGATGTTTAGGTCATTTGGAATAGCTCCTACATCTGTTCTATCATTGGTCTTTGATATATGTGTGATTTTATTAAATATTAAAGTAATCATTTGGTTCTTTTTCAAGTTTGATTTGATAGTGTTTGTTAAAGATTTAAATCTTTTATACTCGGTTGGCACTTTTGCACGATCCTGACGAATCTTGCCTCCATCTCATTTATTCATTTGAATTCTTATCATACGTGGTCTTTTATTATTCTCAGTTTGGACTTCCGCCTTCGTAAGAACATTTTCAATCTGGTTGTACACTGCTACACCTGGGTTGTAGTACCCAGTGTGAAACTATTCTTCTCACCGGAAGATGTTCATGTGCGTACATGTATGTAACGCTTCCTGATTTAATTTTCGGATTGTGGTGAAGCTCTTCAAATGAAATTCGATTATTCTCTTTAAATGAATTGTTGATAAC
This sequence comes from Bedellia somnulentella, assembly GCA_963576735.1. Taxonomy (NCBI): domain Eukaryota; kingdom Metazoa; phylum Arthropoda; class Insecta; order Lepidoptera; family Bedelliidae; genus Bedellia; species Bedellia somnulentella. Next base: position 3,859,088 of record OY755170.1, read on the forward strand.
TAACAAGTTTTATTCAGGCGTACTTATCTTTCATCATCGGTCAAACATTACAGGCTCTCACTTAAATTCATTTAATCAGCGGTACACAGTTGTCTTAATACTACCAGCGCATCTTCTTTGCCCTTAAACCTCTTCCCCTTCAGTTTTTCTTTGATTTTCGGAAACAAGTAAAAATCACAAGGCGCTAGGTCAGGGTAATATGGCGGGTGAGGAAGAATTGACACATTTTTTGAGTTGAAAAAGTCTAGTGTTCTGGCAGACGTGTACGGCGCCGCATTGTCGTGGTGCCAGAGAAGGTGCCGGATTCCTGACTTCAGTCGCTTGTCACACCAAGCTGATATTAATGTAGGAGCACAACTGTCACATACCATTCGGAGTTCACCGTTCTTTCATTCCCTAGCACAACAGTAGCAATATGACCCGTTTTGCAGAAAAACGATGCGACCATTCGTTTCTGTGTGCTTCGTGCATGGCGACATTTCGTTGGAGTTGATTCGGGATCATAGTTATATAGCCATGTTTCGTCACCCGTCAGTATATCATATACGATTTGTTTCTCGCCTCCGTTAAATTTATCTATCATGAATAGGCACCAATCCACCCGACGGTCTTTCTGCTCATCGGTAAGTTTGTGAGGCATCCATCTCGAACAACATTTACGGAGAGAAAGGTGGTCGTGAATTATGGCTTGCATTGCTGCTGATCCAATTCCTAGTTCTCGCTCTAGCTCTACATGTGTAATTCGTCGGTTTTCGCGAATAAGTTTTTCGACTGCACGAACTTTTTCTTGCGTGACCGCGGTTGGCGGTCGTCCTGTTTTCGCTTCATCTTCGAGACATCCCCGTCTTCTTTTGAATTCAGCAAACCAATTGAATACTGTTGCTCCGGAACAAGCAACTCACCAAAAGTAGAAGCCAAAAGTTCAAAACATTCTTGAGGCTTTAAACCGTTTTTAAAGTCATAATAAATCATATCGCGAAAATCACGTCGACTGAGCTCCATTGTAGCAAGTGAATTCCCGCCAGATTCTCGGAAAAATGATGCTCATTCAAATAAAGAATAAATAAAAGAAGTGTGTTCTGTGTTTAAATATGTAAATAAAAAACCAGCCTATAAGATGGTGCATAGTTTGCCAGTGTCAATTAAATGAGAAAAGAGTATATAACTTCTATTGGCATGCCCCTCGTATTTGATTGTGCAGATCATGAAATCCTTATTTTTTTAAATTAGAACATTATGGCATACAAGGTGACGCACTTAAATTAATAGTCTTACTTTCCGGATTGAATACAAAAAGTGAAAATAAATAATCACTTGGAACATATGTAAAAATAGGTGTTCCGCAGGCTTCTATTTTGGGCCCAATTTTATTTTTGGTTTATATTAATGACTTGCCAGACCAAATACATTAAATTTAAATTAATTTTAAATAATAAAAAGTTAGTATATTCGAATGACACAGTTTTCTTAGGGATAACTATGGACTCGAAGCACCAAACATTAGCTCACTAGCTGGCAGGCTAAGTAGTGCTGCATATTCCGTTAGGAAAATATGACATTTGACAGATGTACAGCTCGGTTAGTTTATTGCCGCTATTTTCATAGTAATTTCATATTTAATGTCTTAGAGTATTTTACTCTAAGGGCAGAGCAGCTGATGTTGGTGCCATATTTATTGTCCAAACTAGCTTTTTGCCCGCGACTACGTCCGCGTGGACTACATTTTTTGCATCCGGTTTACATCCAAAATACCAAAACAGTATCTTAACTTCTGTTTTTTTTAATGTTTATATTCCCGTGGGCGTTGTAATAGATGTAAAGAACATTGAGGCTTTTTAAGTGATTATTGGGCGATGCAGTTGGAGACCCATTTGACTACCTTATCCCCATTCAACTTCCAAAAGTGGATAAAGAGTTACTATCTCTAAAGTTGTGGCTACCCTTTTATGGGATTTATAACATATATTTATAGTATATACTTATGATTACTTGATGGATGAATTTCATATATTCCTTTTTGTAGTGGTTATATCAGTCAATCGCATCAAGTTTCAAATTTCTATATACAGTATATTTATAGATCAAAAATCTGTATACTATATTTCAATCCCTTAGGGGGTGAGTTCCAAAAAACCTTTTTAATTGTTCATAAGGATATAATACATACATACATACATATGTATGTATGTATTATATATTTAAGAAAAATTCAGGCCTCTTTTTTGAAAATAGTTACATTCTGAGACACAACAACAAAATTTCAATACCAAAATACAGATTGTCAAAAGTAAATACATCTTTCATTAATTTTCACAAACAAAATATGATAACATGAAATTGTATAGATTATCATGAACATAGACAGATACAACTTAAAAAGAATAAAACCAGTTAAATATATTTTTCTTGCATAAACATACAGTTTAATTAGTTTTCATTCACTGCAGTAATTTCAATCCCTTTAGCAGCCTTTTCCAGTATGAAATTGCCATACAAGCTAAATTTAATGCGTGGGCAAACAATGTTATTTATTTTGCTGTCTTGTACCTTAAGACCTTAAGTTTAATGATAAAAGAGGATATTTAGTTTCGCTCTATAGTTTCTAAGATATCAACCCGGGATAGCATTGGTAGTAAATTACATGTCAGCTTTATAGATCAGAAATAGATTTTATCATAGGAGGACTATTTAGACTCAGTCACAGTTAAAAGAAGGAGGGTAGTTGTTTATTATAGTTAGTTAGTTACCAACTTACTAACTTATACTCATTCCCATTGTTCCCATTGGGATAGGCAAAGACCATAAATCGCCACGTACGATCCTTAAAAATCTCTCTTGCTTCTGACACATTCACCATTATTGTCATACATGATCTTTTATCCTTTTCACTACGGACTTTCCCCTTCGTAAGAAAGTTTCGATTTGTTTTCAAATGTCTTGTGCGGCCTTCCTCTACTAACAATACCATCCACATTACGTTCTTTCGTCACTCTTTTGCCACTTTACGTTCATCCATCCTCTTATATAATTAACTCCAAAAATAATATGGATGCTTAACTCGATGATGAATTCCAAAATAGAAATGGGGATGAAAACGGTTAGCTTGAAAATATTAATTATAGAGAAAAAAGAAATATTAAGAAAAATATTAGAATTAGAAGAAATATTAGAAGCAATATTAATTATGTAGGTACATTTTTTATCAGTTTGTTTCATGTCTTGTAAAAAAACTAAAATCATAAAAAAAACGGCTATGTGTAGAGCGATTTTTTTTACAAGACCTATAAAATTACTTCATTTCCCTCAGCATAGGTTTTGGTTCCAGATCTGTGGATTTAAAGAAGCCATATCACAACTTTTCTATTAATATTTTCAATATCAAATATTCTGTCAAATCAAGGTTGAGAAGACCTAAACTAACAATATGGTCAGTCGTAGAATTGTTTGTATTGTTTATATAACTGAAATTATTAGCCAAAGCCTCCTTTGTATAGCAAAATTGGGTTTTCGCAAAGTTGACTTTGGAATTTCAGTAGACAATAATAAGTTAAACAATAAAATTATTTTACCAACCCTATTCGATATAAGTTGATATAAATTACCTATATACTTACGTAAACGACAGCTAAGATCTTTTGAAAAGCAATCTGCCACTGTTTTCTAATAAAAGCTACAATACGACTAAGTAAAAAAGGATATAAAAATGAGGAAAAAAGAAAACCATTCAAACAGAAATTCAGTTATATGAGTAAAATAAAAGTCAATGTAGTGCTGTGGTCTATTTAATGGAGAAAGTTGCTTGCGGCGCAAACATAAGTCATAACAGTTCGACGTGCTCTATGAATTTAGCATCGTTAATATCTATTAAATCAGTTCTGTAGTTTACTTACATACATACTGCCAAAATTATTGCCGAACCTTTTGGATTTGCCGTTGTCGGGTAAAATTGAAATAGCCGAAAGTATTTGTTGTACTTTGTAGTATTTTTTAGTCAAGAAAAAATCTTGATAGCTTTCTTTTTTAAATTAATTTCGTGTTTTCTTTTGGGATTAGGAAATAAAATAATGGTTAAGTGCGAGTCTGACTAGCTAATTTATTTATGTGGATACTGAAAAAGTATGGTTTGAATAACCTCAATAATATAATTTAAAGATGATATACACCTATTTTATGTGGGTACATTTTTTATTAGTTTGTTTCATGTATGGAGAGCGCCTGTTTATACTTTGTTGTGGTTTAATACGGTTAACATCTGCCAATAAATCTCGAACGTCGTAGTCTTAATAGTTTCGGAAGTAAATTGTTGTGACTCACGGACAGATAGACCGACAGGTAGACAGACATGACCAATATAATTCGGCTACGCAACCCTAAAAATGGAGTTTTCTTTGACCGGGTTTTTTATACATTGCACAATGGTATTTTCTAAATATTTATACATTTTAGACTGCAGTTATTTTATATTACCAAATTTTAGCTTATATGTTTCGGTCGTTCATATTTTAAATATATCGCGATTTTAGTTGACTCTTAATCAATACCGCTACACACGCTTGTATTCCTGAGGCATTTCTTTTCTCAAATTTGGATTAATATCTACATACATACATACATATACTCACGGCTATAAATCTTTAAAAGGGGTAGCCAGAGCTAAAGAACTCGAAGTTCCTCAGCCACTTTTGGAAAGTTGAGTGGGGAAAAGATGGCAAAATAAAGGTTATTGGTGATGGGTCTCCAACCGCATCGCCCAAAAATCCCATAAAAGCGCCAATACCGTTAGTCGCCTCTTACGTACACCCACCGACAGAAATGGGGTAGTGTTATTCTAAGCCGACACTACACAGCAATTCATTAAATGAACATTTATTTTGATGAAAATGGATAAAACCCTTATTTTTTTCAAAAACAATTTTTACAAAAACAAATAATTCTCTATTCATTAATAATAATATTATATTAATTAATATCTCTTTCCGTGCAATTAATTTTTCCTCGTATTCTGTTAATAAATAGAATAGCACAGGTCAAAAATAGAATGCGGAACGCTGCTGATAATTTTAATCCACTTGCGAGAAACCAAATTTCACTGAGATGGACCAAGCTTCAATACATGTAATTAGCTCTGTCGAGGTTGATTTCGCCTCAGGGTGTGAATAGTTCCTTAGTTCCTTTCCTTTCCTTTTTTAGTTCCTTTCCTTCCTTCCTTTCCAATAAGTCAATTAAATTTGACTTTCGATATTTTTTTCAGTAACCGTTGTAGTAAACACTACCAATTATCACAGCAGTAGACAGAAAAAATAAAAAATAAAAGTATTACGCATTTAAATTTGTTAGTTGAGAGGAGACATGAAGGTCACATAAAGGATAGCTTGTAACAGGTTCCAACCTGCATTGGCCAATAATTAATTTAAAACTCTATTTATCGCTAAGTACGACACACGGAAAGAAGTGGTTCTGAGCTATTCTAACCCAGATGTGCATGACTAGTATTTTAATTTATATCTATTTTTCTACTATAAAAAAACACATAAAAGCATGTATGGGACGGGCCATCATAGTAATTAACTTTCGCATTTGAACTTATATACGGTTTTTATGTAGAACTAAATTAAGTTTTCGAGCTGGACGCACTTTCAATCTGATTTAAGGCATATTAACAGGAGTTTTACAGTTCTAAAGTCATCATGAGATAGTATTATCGTATAGTCTAAGAAAAATAATAACCTAACACTTGCATTCAAAACAGCGAGTGATAATAAAAAAAAACGGTTGCTACTATTGTGTAAATATAAAGTTACTACACGTTGAAATATGATACACTCAGAAAATCGGTTGCTAATTAATAAACCGGCATTTTTTAATCATTAAATTAGATCCAAAAAACTCGGTTAATTATTTAAATCTTTTTGTTCATGAAAACCTCATAAAACGTGTAAAAGAAATAAAGGATAGAAGAATTTCGCGCTGGCAGCCAAGATGGCAAGAGCGACAGGGGCGTATAACCGAGGTCGCGGGTTCGAATCCCGCCTGTATCGAAGTTTTTTTTTCCTTTATTTATTCTTATTTATCGGTTAATTATTATTACATCAAGTAATTATATATTTATTAATTTTAAATATAGTTACCCATAATTTCAAGTGCAACTGCATAGTTATAATATAAACTCCGAACTATCTCATTAGAACATCACTCGATAATTTATTACAGTATAATTGAAAGAAATTTATTTCGTAGACTCACTTTTCACTAATATAAGTTTATTGTAAGAAAAAATAAATAATAAAAAGGTTAAGCTTACAAGAAAAAAAAACCGTTTTAGTCGGTACCTAATTATTATTGAATAAATGTTAGCTCGTTAACAGTTTTGCCCTACTTATAGCACATTTCCCGCGCTGCTGTGGTTTTCTTAGTCTCAGAGCAGACGCCATACATTTTTTATTCGCTAGAGGTCCGCCGTTTGTTTTACACAGCTCTTTGACACACGCCTTAATACTACTTCGGGCTAAATACGCAAGAAGTTCATTAGAATTTAATTTTAATCAATTTTATAAGCAATTTTCATAGTCATTTGCAAACATTAAATAATCTTCAAGCTAGCATTTTCAAGTATTAGTTACAAAGGTGTTACAGAAAATTTTGATTGTTTTATTTTAGGTTTAAACCGAAACATCTCCTGAGGATGCGGTAGTTCAAATCAGAGTTTCAAGATAATACAGCACTATGATATAAATTCGATGCAGGCAGTATTAGGCGTATTAGGGAGACTTTATTCTACTGCCCTTTTTTTTCGCTTTACTCTAACTAATATAATATAAACACGTATACTCACGGCTATACAGAAAGGGGTACCTAGAGTTACGGAGTAAAACTTCCTCAGCCACTTTGGAAGTTAAGTGGGGAAAGGATCGTAAATAAAATAATGATGGGTCTCCGACCGCATCGCCCAAATATAACTTAAAAAGCCCCAATAGCCTAAGTCAACCCGCGGGAAGAAATGGGATAGAGTTATTATAAGCTGAAACTACACAGGTCTTCTATATAACAATTAGGATTTATTTACATATACTACTATAGCATTAAGATGTAAAATAAAAATAAAATAAAAAGCGTTTATATACGAGAAACAAGAGTTAAATAAGGTGGTAGGTTTTTTTTAAATAGTTCATCTTGTTCTACCTTGTAGTGTCGGCTTAGAATAACACTACCCCATTTCTACCCGTTGGTGATCGTAGGAGGCGACTAAGGGTATAGGGGCTTTTTAAGTAATTTTTGGGCGATGTGGTTGGAGACCTGTCACCAAAAACATTTATTATTACCATCTTTTCCCCATCAACTTCCAAAAGTGGCAGAGGAATTTCTCATTCCAAAGCTCTGGCTACCCCGTTAAGGGATTAATAGCCGTGAGTATATGTATGTATGTGCTTAGAATAGCACTACGGCATTTCATCCCACATGGGTGTTTCGGTGACTTTGGGCGATGCGGTTGGAGACCCATCACCAACCTTTACCCTACAACCTTTTCCCACACAACTTCCAAAAGTGGCTGAGGAATTTCTTATTCCTAAGCTTTGGCTACCCCTTCTAGGGATTTATAGTTGTAAGTATATGTTTCTGTTTGTACAAAACTATATCTTACTCAAAAACTAATTAAAGTAATAGCAGTAAGATTCCGAACTATATAAGTAACTGAGTTTAAAAGGTAACGAGAAAAGTACATTTCTAATCATGCTTTGACATTCAAAGTAAGATTTTGTAATCAGTAGTTTTAATAGCTTTACAAGTTTATCTGCAGAGCTTTTCTTTGATTGACTCATAGCAAAGCTTCTGTTAAGATTGGATGCTGCAAAGGTCGTTAGTTAATCATGGAAACTTTTCGCTGAGGACTTTCATTCCTATGATGAGATTTCTAACTTAATTATAAAACTAAATAGTTATTATACATACATAAATACATGTACTGAGAACTTTAAATGCCAAAGGAGTAGCCAGAGCTTCAGAGCTAGAAACTTCTCAGCCTTATTTGGAAATTAATATGGGACAAGATGGTAGAAATAAGTGTCGTTGGTGATGGGTCTCCAACCGCATCGCCCAAAAACCACTTGAAAAACCACACACCCTTACCCCACCTGCCCAGTCGCCTCTTAAGACATGCAGAAAGGAGTAGTAACAATCGAAGCTAGCATTACACGGCACTACATAGTTGTTATTGTGATCCTATTTACGTATAGAATTTCAATATAATTTATTGATTTTTCTTGATATTATTATTCAAAGCCATGAATTTTAGCCGTGTAGTGCCGGCTTAGAATGTCGCTACCGCTTTCTACCCACGGGTGTCGTAAGAGGCGAATAAGGGTATTGGGGCTTTTTATTGGATTTTTGGGCGATGCGGTTGGAGACCCATCACCAAAAACCTTTATTTTTACCATCTTTTCCCCAATCAACTTCCAAAAGTGGCTAAGGAATTTCTTATTCCAAAGCTCTGGCTACCCCGTTAAGGGATTTATAGCCGTGAGTATATGTATGTATGTATGTACTATTATTCAAAGAACCAAAACATACTCAAATATTTTCTCTAAATTCAAATCATCATCATCATTCAACCAATAGACGTCTACTGCTGGCCATGGGCATCCCCTAAAGGTACTTTATTCTAAATTCAAACATAGTTAACAAAATTTAAATATAATGATAAAGTATTTCATTTGTCACGGTATTATATAAAATCCATCGGGGGGAAATTACTTCGGAAGTTTATTCAAGTACTATTACAAAGCAGACGTGGTCGTGACATTGCCGTAAACAATGCCAATGTCTCGGCAAAATTATTTTGTTTCCAAAATGTACAAATAAATATATACTCAGAGCAAAACTATATCCTTGTTGAAACTGTTTCTCGTTAACTCTGAAAATCTAATTTATAGCTATTAAATATGACATATGAATTAATTTTACAAATTAAGTAAACACACATACAAATACTCACGCCATTTGTTTTCTTTAGGGTAAGCAGAAACTATCGATCGCCACTTTGTACGATCCTGACAAACCTCTCCATCTTCGTTTACATCCATCATTCTTCTCATCTCTTTTATTCTTCATAATTTGGACGCTTGCCTTTTTGAGCTCACTTGCTATTTGGTCCAATTGTAAAATTAAGTAAAATGCATCAACAATATGCCCCTTACAAAAATATTTTCAATCTCAGTATCACAAACACGAATCAATATTGTATGATACGATGTATCAATCAACTGAAACCATAGCATTGAATAATGTTATAGGTTTTTTTTAAATTAGGGTAATGTATTTTTCTTATAATATTACCATTTTTTTAAACCCGCATTTTTTTATTCTTTTAGCCCAACTAAGTCCGCGGCTAAGTAACTAACCTAACTCACAGCTATCACGAAATGATTGAAAATTTTATTCCCTATTTTATTACTTCTGTTATAATAACCAGTAACGAGCTCTTTCAATAAAACTCAGGTTCAGGAGATAGACTATTTATTCCACCAACAGAGTAAAGTATTGCACAAGTTAACTCTTCAAAATTATCAAGACGACTCTCTCTGTCCAGTCAGCCGGACGAGTGTATATTTAAATGCAAAAAGTCAACCCCTCTCTTAAATACCTTTTTTTAATTTTTTTATGTAGCCTTTACTATAGTGTCCCACTGCTGGGCAAAGGTCTCCCCTTGTTGAGTCCAAACGTCCCGGCTCTGTGCCAACTCCGGCCACCCCGGCAAAAACTTATCTAGATCGTCCCGCCATCACCGCCGAGGCCTGCCCCTACGCCGGTAACCGTCTTGTGACACCCAGTCTGTGGCAATCTTCGCCCATCTGTCTGGGTGCATACGACTTATGTGACCGGCCCAGTTCCACTTTATACCTATTTCCGTTTATTCATAGATGGCGCCCTCACACATTTATCTTTTTAAAATTAATATAATTAACGTTAATACAATAGTAATTTATCAGAAAACTTTAAATAAAATAAACCTAACACTTCTTACTCCACAAAAGCAGAAATTGTATTTGGACGTTTTAACCATACGTAGAGTTAAGAGTTTTATTTCATCACGAAAACAACACTCATGGCAAATTTGTAGACAAAGTAGTTTAATTTTTTTCTTAAGTTCTGGCTCTACGGCACAGTGCAAATACTTATTTTTTTAGGTTATAATTTAATGCTAATCATTTTGCTCTAATAACCTACAAAGGAAGTTAAATCATTTATAAAAAGTATGACAGGATGAGCTGAATCTTGATAAAAATGTTACTGTTCCTTAGTTAGACTATCATATAAGTGGGACGTGACTCAACACTAAAAGCCTTCGCTAAATCAGGGTCATCTACTGAGCTAATATACCATGACTCGGGCTATCCATAATAATTTATTAGGTAAAGAAACTGTCATAATTATTAATCGGAATTATTGTCTTTATAATTGTTTAGGGTTATGTAGAAATGACTATTTCAGTTTGATAGCAGGCATTCCTTGTTTCTTGAGATCATTAGTGTGACGCAGTTGAAAGTTATACCGCAGATATATTTAGTAAGCGGTTTAATGGACTGACCATAAAATAAGTTAACATAATATTAAATTATTAATAAATATTAAATTGCTGTGTAGTGTCGGCTTAGAATAGCACTAACCCATTTGTGTACGTAAGAGGCGACTAACGGTATTGGGGCTTTTAAGGGATTCTTGGGCGATGCGGTTGGAGACCCATCACCAACAACCTTTATTTTACCATCTTTTCCTGACGCAACTTCCAAAAGTGACTGGGGAATTTCGAATTCCTTAGCTCTGGCTACCCCTTCTAGGGATTTATAGCCGTGAGTATATGTTTGTATGTATGTATAATATTAAAACGAAATATTTCATGATGAAGTATCTTTAGACAAGTAGAAACGATATTCAAATTTTAATTCCTTTTTGCAGACACCGATTTTAAAATAGACACGTGATAAGTGGTTATACGTGTCACTGCTTTAACCTATTGAAATATGAGTACGAAAAATCTAATAATAATAAAATTTACTCTAAATGCTAATAAACTCGACAGGAAAAGAACACACACACACAAACTCACGGCTGTCAATCCCATGAAGGGGTAGCCAGAGCTAGGGAATTAGAAATTCCTCAGCCACTTTTGGAAGTTGCGTGGGCAAAAGATGGTGGAATAAAGGTTTTTGGTGATGGGTCTCCAACCGCATCGCCCAAAAATCCCCAATACCGTTAGTCGCCTCTTACGTACACCCACCGAAAGAAATGGGGTAGTGCTATTCTAAGCTGGCACTACACAGCAAAAGAACACTTAAAAAATAACTGTTTTTTTCATACATCAGTATTTCAGTTAGCATTTTATTTAAAACTAGTGGATCGTCCCAGCTTCGCACGGGTAGCGTTGTTTTTTTAAATATCTGAGGTTTCTTTCTTCAGTCACTGCTCAAGCATTGTGAAATTCAGCGCAATGTTTTCAATTTATTAAATTAATAGCACTCCTTAAACAGTGTAGTTTGGTGATTTTGAATGCGCTTTAATGAACGGTTCAGTATTTCCGTTTAATAGCAAATTTTGGAATAAAACGCTATGAAGTATTTATAACAATCTACAAAATAAATCATTACGTGATGTAGGATGCAACTACTGGCGCCATCTAGTATGTTATATGTAAATTAGTAAAGATTTGGTTTTGGTCACGGGCGCGATGGCTTATTTTCTGTATAATTTCGGTGTTTCTCTATCGATTTCTATGATTATTTTTTTATTGAATAGGTAATAATGTTACCTTTTTTAAATTAGAGATGAGTGAGAGGTTTACAAACGTAAGAGTAAACAAATATAATCATAATGTTCCGAACTGCTAAGCTATCAGGAATTACACGTGTTATTGTGAGTCAACCGTAAAAGATAGACATAAACTGTTGAGGTTTTTTTTTTAGATAATTTTATGAAGAATATTTCCGTCATACATGATTTCTATGTAAGTTTAATTATTAAGGCTGCACACGCGACGGAAACTTAAAAAATGGAGTAACTTCTCCCGTTTTCCCAAAATTTCCCAAAATTCCCCTTTACTACTCTGCTGGAAAGTATACAAAAACCTGTCCAGGAGTATGAAGAATAATTGTACCAAGTTTCGTTAAAATTCGTCGAGTAGTTTTTGTTTCCATAAGGAACATACAAACCGACAGACAGACAGACAGACAGACAGAAAGACAGACAGACAGACAGACAGACAAAAATTTTACTGAATGCATTTTTGGCATCAGTATCGATCACTAATCACCCCCTGATAGTTATTTTGAAAATATATTTCATGTACAGAATTGACCTCTCTACAGATTTATTATAAGTATAGACTAGCTGTGCCCGCGACTTCGTTCGCGTGATTGTCGAGAACAAAAAAACGTCGTTTAGTTAAGAGTATATCATCTTTTTGAAATAAAATAAAGAACCAATGAAATCTAATGCGGACATTTATTGTGATGTAGGAACTATTGAGTATTTCATAATGATATTTAATTAATCACAGTAGCCATTATCCAGTTGAAATAATAAAAGGTCGTAACTGTGTGTATCTCATTTGAATTAGTGTTTATTGAGATACAGTTACAGGGTTAGCCAAAGATTATGGATTGCTACCTTGTACGATCCTAGCAGAGCTGCATAATGCATCAATATACCCTTTTGTTTTTAACACTTCGGAATTTTGCATATAGATCATATATCAATCCCGCCCGATTTCGGCCACAGCAACTTCTGGTATCCGGCTATTCAGAGTGTGTTCATGTGCTCTCATATGACTGACATAGCCAATCATTCCGACAAATGTTCTATGACGTATGTTGAAAAATCAGAAACCCTCCAATATATAGGTAGTTATTATTGATGGCCGCAGGTGGTCGGGCCTTGAGCTCATCACTCTTTGCTTCGAGCTCATCACGTCTTTTCCTTCCGAAAAAAAATATTAACCGGTTGACAGGAAGGGGGTGACATTTAAATTACTAATTTTCACTCAAGAAAGAATAAAACAAACGGGGTAAGCTAAATAAAACCGTTCAAAAAAGGTACTTTACTATTATTAGGGTTTACGGTTGTTGGTTGTACTATGGTAATACATTGAATTAAATCGATTTATCAGTGGCATAATATGCACTGTAATAGCTGTGTAGTTTCGGCTTAGAATTGCACTACCCCATTTCTTCCGGTGGATGTACGTAAGAGGCGACTAACGGTATTAGGGGTTTTTAAGGGATTTTTGGGCGATGCGGTTGGAGACCCATCACCAACAACCTTTATTTTACCATCTTTGCCCCACTCAATTTTCCAAAAGTGGCTGAGGAATTTCTAATTTCTTAGCTCTGGCTACCCCTTCTAGGGATTTATAGTCGTGAGTATATGTATGTATAATATGCAAATATAACCAAATTAAGGTTAGTCATTAAGGTCACTACATCATTTTAGTGTTTAAAAAAGTAGATCTTAAAAGATGTCTTATGTTTCTGGTGTTTAATACATACATACATACATATTCTCACGCCGTTAGCTCCCATTGGGGTAGGCAGAGACTATCGACTTTGCCACTTTGCACTTTACACTCTTTTTATCGCCAATGTGGAAGGTAAAGTTAGTAGAGGACGACCTCGGAGGACACATTTGGATCAAATAGAAAACGTGCTCAAAAAGGCAGGAGTCCGCAGTATGAAGAATAAAAGAGCATGTATGAAAAGATTGATGGATGTAAACGAAGCCAGAGAGGTTTGGTCTTTAATGTAGACCAAAATTCAGTTTTTTATTATAAACGTTTACGAAAACTGGTTGTGAAGTGACGTGCATTTGAAGAATGGCTAAGAATTTCAAAATTCTGCTCACCAAATTGGATTTATTAATAGGCAGACTATTTACATAATATATTAATATTAATAAGCCTAATTTAAGAAACTAAGTAAAGATAATATTTAAAAGCATATTAGTTATTTTCATAGTCGGCGAATTCACTTGACATTGGCAGCTTGTATTAATTTCGTCTTGCTTGTTTCCTGTAGCTTCTATTACTTTAACCGATTTTAAAATAAGGGGTTAAAGGGGCTAAAAAAATGCAAATTTTATTTTTGCTTTATTTTATTTTGGTTCGTTATTTCATTTTGGCACAACGCCATCTATCGGACTTTGGATTCCAACTATCAACATTAGTTCTATATTTAGACTGAAGATGTCGTTGCAAGTACTATAATGAATTGCGTAACGTAATATTTTTCTTCTTGAACTCACAAAATTAATCATATCTTTTGATAGAGTGAACCGATTTCGATGAAACAAAAACTAAGTTATACCTCAAGTTACGTATAATTTTTGAATATAAACATTTTCAGCATTAAATTCGTAGATTTTACGTGCTGTGCGCACAAACAAACATATAAACAGACAAACAGACAAAAATTGAAAAAATGATGGAAATGGGTTCTGTTACTTATCTGTTCACACGCTGGCTATTTTTTTTTTCAATTTCTTCAATGTACAAAAATGATTTTTCTACAGATTTATTATATGTATAGATTTTTGATATCATAACATTCATTCATTATGGGAAACTTCCTTCTATTCTTTATATTTAACCTTTGATATATGCTTGTTACTACGGAACCATTCCTGGGTTTGGCCAGTTTGCGCTTGACCACTTTTCTATGAACACTTATTATTATATTAGCAAATCAATTATACTTATCGTTACTCATACAACTTACAAGATAAAATCGTATTTAATATTGGTCCAATTAATGACAGAGATTTTCTTTGCTTTCTTATTCTTATTTAAGATAAAGATCTTAACTAATAAACTAGTGTATATTTATTTTGTACACTTATTTGCTCAATCAGCAGATTAATTATACTTATCTTGTATTTACACGAATCACTCACTTAGAATTATATTTTATTGATCTTATTGGTAACATATCGTTATTGTCTTCGTTAAACTTCTAAAAACAAGTGATAAAATACCAATTTTATATTTTCCAAACTGAAACATGCCGCATATATAATTTTATATGTTCTAATATTCAATTAGAGTCAAAAACGACACACTACAAAGGATACATAAATAAAGCTATGACTATATAAATTAATGTATAGGTTGTAAATAAGTTGTGTTTATTTAAGTTCCGTTTAAATTTCATTTATATTTGACCGATTTTAAATTAAAGAGTTATTCATTTGTTCCTCACCATAAAGGTTGACTGGAAGAAATCGCGTTAAGGCGATAAGTGCACCTTTGTATACATTGACTGTTTTGTAATTTTTAAATACTGTTTGTGTGTTGTGTATTTGTATGCAATAAAGTGTATATTATTATTATTATTATACACACATAACAAAACATGGACACAATAAGTAAACAAATAATGCATAAACAATAATGATGCTCTAAAATTAATTCATAATTCTAGTAAATTCTAACTAAGTTTAATTCTAACAACAAAAATCTCCAAGAGATAAAAGATAGGAAAATATACTGCTAATTTATAAGACGGCAGCATATTTCCGAGCCGTTGTGGCGATAATTCTTGATGCAACGCGATGCAGACTCGCATCAATTACGGATATTGATTTAGTGTCGCATAACTATGCAGCTGCAAAAATATTATGCACCAAATTTATGCGGGATCATACGTTGAAAATAATATGTAGATGCGGGAAATTTATAAGCAAAAACTGACATGGCTTTCAAATTACTAACGTGGGCACTTGAGATTTGACGCTCATTTAGTTCATTGAAGAGAAGTTTGGAGTGTTAAAAATACTTATCATTTTTAACCTCCTGTACTTTTCAATTCAATAAGATTTCGTTATTTTAATCTCTTGCCGAAATCAAATGATATGTAAAATTGAATGTTGTTGATCATTGATTATTTAAAATATAATTTTACTGTCCTACAATAGCCAGTTAGAACTTTATAAAGTTAAAGTTAACTTTATCATAAACTAGCTGACCCCACAGACTTCGTACTGTCAAAAGTGTAGACTTTCACGTCGTCAAACTGAAATATTTAACTGACCTGTTGAGGGTCTCTGTCATGCGATGAGAAAAAAGGTTTTTTTCATAGCTTCCACACAATTTTTTCACTTCATAAGTTTTAAGTTTATAAGTATAGTAGTTTCGGCTGAGCGTTGATTCTTAGTCAGTTAGTCTATTTAACAATTTTTTAACAAAATTTATTGATCTCTTAATTTTTCTGGGATAAAAAGTGTCCTATTGTGTTAATTAGATCATTATCTGGCTTTCTGTAAATTTTATTTTAAATGCGTTCTGTGAATTAGTCTTCATTTAGCTACAAACACACAAACATCTAAACTTTCACATTTATAATATTAATAGGATTGGGCTTAAACATAAGCTTCTCGCGCAGGTGACCTCGCTCGCCGGCCAGCGTAGCGTCTTGTCTTGCGCTTCATGCACGCGTGTAAATTTTGTTACGGAGTAATTTTAAAATTGTATTATCTTCTAAGATGTTTATTTAAATTAAGTGATGTCAAGGACAATTTTGTTCTCAATTAAATACTCTCAATCAACAACATATTTATTTGGATAAAGATTAATATTATGTTGATAAAACATTATGGCAATTACGCATTAAATTCGACCAAATTTATTTACCATAAAAATGGTTATAGTAAGTGAAACTTTAAAGTTAGACATATACTGTCGCGGGCATTTTTTTAGATCATTTAAAGAGAAATAATTCTTTAATACATTTTTTTGGGTAACTTAAACCGTTTACGCAGCGCACACAACGGAAGCCTTAGTATGAATAATTTTCCCCGTTTTTGTAACATTATTCGCTGATAGTTTGCTCTTGTAGGTCGCAGCGTGATGATATATAGCCTAAAACCTTCCTCAATAAATGGACTATCCAACACAAAAATAATTTTTCAATTTAATTGGGTAGTTCCTGAGATCCTAGCGTTCAAACAAACAAACTCTTCAGTTTTATAATATTAGTATAGATTATTCGAATGAATTGGAACCCTTTTCGGTAAGATTAAAAATTATATTAAAAGAACAGTACTTGAAATATGAAATGTCACAATTTAAAGCAATACGCAAGAAAAATAAATATAAATAAAATTTAAACATTGACTGTAAAATAGCTTTAAAAATAATACATACATATACTCACGGCTTTAATTCCCTAGTAGGGGTAGCCAGAGCCAACGAATTATAAGTACCTCAGCCACTTTTGGAAGTTGAGTGGGCAAAAGATGGTAAAATAAAAGTTTTTGGTTATGGGTCTTGGGATGAATACTCTTAGTCGCCTCTTACGCCACCCGTGGGTACAAAAGGGGTAGCGACATTCTAAGCCGGCACAAAACTATAAAATATTAAATTAATAATTCAAAAACATAATATTTTTAACCATTTTTAGTTATGACGAGCAAGAAAGAGTTTTTCTATTCTATTCGTGTTGGCATTAAATAAAAATACGGACACTGATATTATTCCGTAAAAATGCAATGCCAAATAAACAGTCAGGCGAACAGGTAGTGATACAAACTTTTTATGATGATATTGCTTAAAATATAACATAACATAACATAACATAAACGTTCACGCCGTTTATCCCCGAAGGGGTTGGCAGAGGTACCAATACTTCTGAACTCACATGGCAGCGCCATCTAGTGTCCAGAGAAGGTACCCACGTTTTGCTTAGACAGTGTACTCACGTGATAGGGGGCAGGCCTATCGCCGTTTTGTTAAAACATCTTCGACCAATAATTTAAAAGCCCTTGTATCTGTTTTGTTGTCTTTGACAGACCTGCGTAAAAAGCCGATTAGGTTATACTTAACCTGGAGTTTCAGGTTTGATCTTCTTTGAGTACAAAATTTATATGCTGAGCTAGAAGACCAGTATCGAAGCTTTGCACGGGTTTTTAAAAGTATTACAAAATCAAATTAAAAAAAATAATAATGTTAGATCCAAGTTACTCTTCGATAGATCTGCTACAAGGCAGATAATTTCCGGTAAAAACAACGGCTTTGGTTTATGTACCGCGTATACATTTTTTCTTTAAACACGCTTTTTCTTAATAATGAGTTGAATGATTATACTCGTATTGCAAACAAGCGCTCCTATTCTCTTTATGAGCAATAGATGACTAGATTATATATTTACTAGTTGATCCGCGTTGTATAAGACCTACTTATGATTAAAGTTTTTATAAGTTAGACAAATAAAAAGTTAATATACTTTTCTACTTTCGCATAGATACATACATATACTCACGGCTATAAATCCCTAGAAGGGGTAGCCAATACCGTTAGTCGCCTCTTACGTACACCCACCGGAAGAAATGGGGTAGTGCTATTCTAAGCCGACACTACACAGCAACTTTCCCGATTTTAAAAGTAGTGTATATAGAAAATACTGCTATAATCAACCCTTGTTGTAGTTCAGGCGTGTATAACAATCAAAAGCAAATATTTAAACAACTTAAACTTTTACAAGTGGCGATCAATAGTCTCTGCCTAACCCAATGGGAACTAATGGCGTGAGTATATGTATGTATGTATGTATTAAACTTTTACCCCTTGGGATAGCAATTTACTTACTTAGTTTCTTATCTATGCATCTTTGACGACAGCCGTGGCCGAGTGGATAGGTGACTAGCTTCTCGTTCCGGAGTTTGCAGGTTCGATCCCCGCAGAGAACAACATTTATGTGATGAGCATAAATGATTGTTTCTTATTCTTGGGTGTTATTTATATGAATATTATATAATAGAGATATATTGTTGAGTTAGTATCCCATAATACAAGTCTTACTTAGTTTGGGGTTAACTTGATGTGTGTATAATATGTCCGTTTATATTTATTATTTTATATTTATATAGTTTGGGAGGTAGCGCTAAGATGCTGGTCACGGTTTTGTTCACGGCTGTGGTCATTAATGTCTCATTTGTAATTATTCAGGATATTTTAGTATGGCCTCTTTCGGTAGAGACATACAAGACATACGATTTATTTCGTTCAAAATATTACCTCGTAAAGCACTCCGTTTTCTGTAAAAGAACAGTACTGAAATCCTAGGCGACTTGCTTGGTTCCAATTTGTTCTAAATTAGGTACTTCGTTTAGTATATAAAGGCTTTAAACATAACATAACATAACATAAACATAAACGTTCACGCCGAATATCCCCGAAGGGGTTGGTAGAGGTACTAATACTTCTGAACATCACGTGACTTTGTCACCTGGTGTTCAGAGTACCCACGTTTAGCATGGACAGTGTACTCACGTGATAGGGGGCAGGCCTATCGCCGTTTTGTACGAATACACTGTCACATGACTAAGTACAACTCAGCCATGTGGGTTTCCTCACGATGTTTTCCCTCACCGTTAACAACCATGATAAATTAACCACACATATGTCTTTAGAAAAGACAAATTGGTGTAGGCCCGACCCAGGATTTGAACACTAGTCGCTTGCACGATAACCGAGTGTTCTACCCACTGGGCTATCACGGTTGCTTTAAAGTAAAGGCTTTAAAGTAAACATTAAATCGAAAACTTAAAAAAAATCTTTACGATCGAATAAACCGAAAGACTTACTCAAAGGTAGCCAATCAGTTCGATATCGAAGTATTTTGCTTTCAACCCTGAGCTATTTTATTTTATTGGAGACTTATTAGAACGTTTGATTTATTTTATGTAACTCAATAGGGACGCCTTCGTTGCTAGTCAAAGAGATGGCAGTTATTTATAGAACATATTTCATATCATACGTCTCTCATTTCAAAGTTGCAGTGAAGCTAAAGTACAGACTACGTTCTCAAAAGGATTCGTAGAAACAGGTATTGCAAATGTCAAAGGTTTCCGTGCAAATGGTATGATATTAGTTTATGTTCAATCTCATTACAATTTCTGAGAAACATTTAACTATTCAAAAGCTAATATTTGAGTAGCTGCAGCCTGCGTACATCTAAACTCGTACCTAAACTTTAAATTAAGGTAGTTCTCAACTATCGATCGCCTTTTCGTAGGATTCTAACATCCCTATTTATCTTAGTTTTCAGCTACTGATCTTTTCTTTCATTCTGCTTTGACGGTTAAAGTTGGATGGTCAGTATTTATTTTAAATACTACCGGCAGTTCGTAGCAAGAGCGTTTCGTCTGCATTCAATCTATTTTCATTCTTACTCTACCACACTAAGCTCTCACTAACATACATCATCGTGGAAACAAGTACCCTCTCATGAATTGCAAATTTTGCTCGGTTAGACAAATTTTGGTTTTGCATTCGGATGTTCATGTTTCCGTGAAGGCCGAATTTATAAAAATTGTTGACTTAACAATACGAGTAGGAATGATTTAAAAAACATACATATGCTCACGACAATATATCCAGAGAAGCGATATCCGGAGTTACAAAATTAGGGCATACTTAGCCTTTAAAGATTTGAAATTGATTTGATAGGTGGTTCGGGCGTATGTATTGTCTTGCGTGAAAACCTTAATGCGGAGTGTTGATGAGTAACTTCGGTTACGCGCGCCCCTATCTTTATTTGAGAGAATTATATTTAGATATTGTTTCCCATTTGATTAGGCTGAGATTATTTTACCACGTTGTACGATTTAAAAACTGAGGAAAATTAGCATAAATTTATTTTAAGGTAATACATTAATTTAAATGAAGCTCTAGTCTGCTGGTATTGCTAAAAGCTGCAAGCGTCAGCAAATAAAGTCGTAATAAAATTGTCGAAATTTAATTTAAGTCAGGGTTTGTAAACCTTGGTATTACAGTCACTTTCCCGTATCACCGTACGGATAGCGCTGCGCCGCGACACAAAGGCGCCTTGCAGCCGAATTGGCACTGGATACTTTTCGAATAGTTACGAGTTTCGCAATGTCAGTGCGCTACATTAAGTACGTTTTCACATTACTCATTTTCATTTGTCGGTACGTCTCTGTTTGAACGCCTTTTTCAATGAATAACGCGGAATATTTACTTAGTTACACTTATAATTAAATACCAATGCGATATAATGTTGCTGGATGGTCTAACTAGGAAAAAATATATATTTATGTAGCGATCATAAGGTTTTAATACAAATATATAAAAAATATGCCGTTAAAAAAAATGATTACCCTCCTACTATCGTTAAAATTAAAATACGATATATTAAAGATTTTATCCGTGATATTCACTTTCGATTTCAAGGATTTTTATATTACGCGGAACATTTATTTTAACTATTTTTAAACAAATTGCTGTACCTAAAATGTCCTTTTAAATAAAAGACTTAAATTCTATTTTTGGTTATTTTCAGTCAGCAATGATATCTGAAAACTCATTTTAAAATGACTGATTAATCTTTCTTCCAAAAGTGGCTGAGGAATTTATAATTCCTTAGCTCTGGCTACCCCTTCTAGGGAAATATAGCCGTGAGTATATGTATATATGTATGATTAATCTTTTAACTTACTCATTACGTTATTATTGCCACCGAAGAAGGAAAAGACTACCGACGGCCACTTTGTTTAATACTGAAATATTGTTATTACTTCTCTTACATTTATTTACTTACATGCTCTTTTATTCTTCTCACTTCGGACCTCCACCTCTGCAAAAACTGTCTGATCTTTGAACGATCTGCATGGCCATACTCTACTAACAACAGCATCCAAATTGGCTGTAATTATCTCGGTTACCATCTTTCATCCATCCGTTGCTTGTACCCAATTATCTTTAACTTTATATTTTATGCTCCCAACGCAATTCTTCGCAACCGAGCACACAACCGTACATAAACTTCTGAGGACATTTTCTTCTCACATTTCCTGTATGTTCACTCTACTTTCATTCATAAATCAG
Source organism: Bedellia somnulentella (assembly GCA_963576735.1). Classification (NCBI taxonomy): domain Eukaryota; kingdom Metazoa; phylum Arthropoda; class Insecta; order Lepidoptera; family Bedelliidae; genus Bedellia; species Bedellia somnulentella. The sequence goes on from OY755170.1 coordinate 3,880,971, forward strand.
TGTAGAATCCAGAACTGCATTATTCAATGTCGTTCGGGCATTTTCAGACAGCGATTGGATCGACATTGGATTATTCATGGGTCTATTTATTGTATTTCCCTTTTTAACTTTATTTTGCTTTCATTTAAGGAACCCAGCGTTATAATGATTCATTGCTCCGGTGTGGCATACGACTACTTTTACTATTTTAGTAAAAAATATTTGCGTATTATGTTAACAAACCTGCCGAGCAAGCACGAGCCGTGTTTAAACTAGTTATCGCGTGGGATAAAGCAGCCATCTCTTACGCACTTACTTAGTATCGTATACTACCATCTCATTTTAACCGTTATCGTGTCGATAAAATAGCGCTCGTGCTTGCCCTTCTGTTGTCTGAGAAATTTTGTTGCCAAAGAAAAAAGAAAAAGTTATTATACTTTTCAAACGAACACACAAATTTATTTATCTGCATAGATAGATAATTTAATATTGATATTTGCGGTTTGAAAATAGGCCGAATCACGGTCGTCCTAAATGATGCACTTGGCAAACGGTTTGATAAATCTTGCGTCGCATCGACCTAATATCTATTTTCTTTAAAAAGACCTCGAATTTGCAACGACATACAGATCCACATACATTTCTTGGCCGGTAAGGGCGTCGCTGTCATCGATATTAGTATTGCCAGTAAATAAAAATTTACCATTATAAGGGAAATAATTTTATATCATACAGGCTAATTTATTTATGTATTGAAATGTCTTAATAAAACAATTTATATAATATTCATTTAATTAATAACTAGTTGCTGTGTAGTGTCGGCTTAGAATAACACTACCCCATTTCTGCCGGTGGGTGTACGTAATAGGCGACTAACGGTATTGGGGCTTTTAAGAGATTTTTGGGCGATGCGGTTGGAGACCCATCACCAATAAACTTTATTTTACCATCTTTACCCCACTCAACTTTCCAAAAGTGCCTGGGAGTTTCTAATTCCTTAGCTCTGGCTACCCCTTCTAGGGATTTACAGCCGTGAGTATATGTATGTATGCATGTATGTAATAACTATTATTGTAAGTAAACAAGTTCGTTTTAATGTAAGCTAATTATATTTATTTATTTTTGCCCTTGTCTGGTATGTCTACCCGAATGACTGTGTATCCTAAATTTGCTGATCTTACCTCCCAAATGTTGTCTGGAAGAGATCGCTTTTAGCGATAACACTGCCAATTGTACTTCTCTGCAAACTGTTTCATTATTTTATACTCAAGGATTTGTTATTTGTGACACTCAGAGTTAATAAGTGGGTAACTACATAAAATCATTTTTTAATCCTGTAAATCAGAGGCTTACCTTGTCGTGTACTGTCTTTTACATTTCATATTCACACATAGATCCCCTGAAAAGGTGACACAGAAAAAATAATTCTAAACATCAGATATCGTTTGGGTCAGTCATTTTGCTGGGTCAGTGAATTTATGGGCCTTTTTTATTCCTGTTAACAGCCTTGTAACATATAACATAACATAAACGTTCACGCCGAATACCCCCGAAGGGGTTTGGCAGAGGTACTAATACTTCTGACTGAACATCACGTGACTTTGTCACCTGATGTTCAGAGTACCCACGTTTTGCATGGACAGTGTACTCACGTGATAGGGGGCGGGCCTATCGCCATTTCGTACGAATACACTGTCACACGACTAAGTACAACTCAGCCATGTGGGTTTTCTCACGATGTTTTCCCTCACCGTTAACAACCGTGATTAATTAACCACACATATGTCTTTAGAAAAGATAAATTAGTGTTGCACGTTAACCGGTGTTGTACCCATTAAGCTATCACGCATTTGCCTTGTATTTTTATATATATGTCAGACAGAAAGTTATGACTTGAGAAATGACACATTGGTACATCCCCGCATTCGGATTAGAACCCATCAGTGTATACGAAGTGAAATCTTATTCGGGAGCATTTCCCCACTTCCCGTAACTCGCACTGCTATAGTCATGCGCGCACAACTTTTCGGACGGTGTTAGCTTACTTAGATAAAATTTAACAAAATAAATAATAATTTTCATATTTTTTTATATTGAATACTGGAAATAAAAGCGTTTATTAATAAGCAAAGATACATCATAAAAATAAATGTCTTTAAAAAAAAGTTTCCACTACAAAAATATTAATGAAAGTGATAATTTATTATATACGTAGGTCACCCTATAATTTTTATTTAGTTGAGAACTAACTGACAATGACAGGCCGAAATTTCAAAATGGCGACAGTAGTACCGTAGTCGCCGCCGGCCAAGAAAAGATTGTGGATCTGTATTGCAGTAATGGCTTAATCTATGGATTTATTTCCGATTTAAGTATTGGCATACGTCGTTTTTACATATTTTTATGTGTAGATTAAGTTTAAAGTACAACCCATGTCAATTTACAGCACTATGATTTGGGGGTATTGTTTTTTGTTTTTTCTTCACGATACCACTATAGTGGGTCAGTAGCAGTTCTCGCCATATTCTTATAGGGGTAGATAGACAGACCGTTTTTATCTTCACTTAAGCTTCACTCGCTTTTTTCACATTTATCAATCGTTTTCGGACTCACACTTTTATTACATCACGGTTCTTTTTGTCCTCAAATTTGCTCACGAGCGAAATATTTTAGAATGTTGAAAGTGTTAGGTGTATGTACAGGTACTGCTGTGCTAACCTTTAATTACTCATTACTTTTGGCCTTGTTAAGGAAGGATGCCATGTTGTTTCAAAGTATAAAAAACGGGAAAGAAAATAGAATTTAATTGCCGAACAGCACAATTACTATTAACTCACGTCAATTACCAAAAATATGCCAAGAGCATATCGAGCCTCGTGCCAAGTAGGTAATTTTGTAAAAACTTAACGTCTTTAGCAATGCATACATACATAATATACACTCATTTTCTATCTATCGGAGTAGGCAAAGACTACCCATCACCACAAAGCACTTTGAATCTCTCGCGCATTATTTTTTATTTTCCGTTTTAGTTCTTTCATTGTTTTCATTTCTATAATTGAATTAACCTGATAAAATTTCTGAGAACCAAGTAAATTTAATAAAAAAATATCGTGTTTTGCGATAGAAGCAAGAAATTCAATTTGCTAACGATTAACTTCTGTCCTTCTGACTGATCTTCAAATGGTGTTTCCTTTATTGCTATATACCAACTTATTTTTAATTTTGTATACTTTCATGTTAGGTAATATGCTACTCCCACCTTCTTTCGAATGTTACCAACAAACTAATACAAACACTTTTAATATAAAACCTTAAAAAAATATGTATGTATTTAGAGACTTTTTAGATTATATTTGTAATTTTCAGAAAGATAACGTTTCAAGCGCAATCATTAAAAGTATATTTATTAATAAAAGTATGTTTATGAAAATATTGATGGATGTAAATGGGATAGTAAGTAGTAAGAAAGATAAAATAATAAAAGAGCATGTATGAAAAGATTGATGGATGTAAACGAAGCTAGAGAGGTTTGTCAGGATCGTACGAAGTGGCGATCAATAGTCTCTGCCTACCCCAATGGGAACTAATGGGGTGAGTATATGTATGTATGTATGTATGTAAATGGGACTTGGGACCATGTTTTGCCTGAATCGTACAAATTTGCTTTCGAAAGTCTCTGTCTACCCCAATAGGAACTCATGGCGTGAGTATATTTATGTATTGTATTGTATAAAAATCTGGTTTATTATGTTATTTTATTTTGAGCGGTTGATTTTCAGCTGGATTTTAAAAAAGATTTACAAAGTAATCAAGGGCATACAATTTGATCATATATTGTTTTTAGACTAAACCGCGCTCTTTCAATTTACTTCTTAATTGTATTTTGTAACACTGAAATTAAATAAAACGGACTAAATGAATACAAGTTTATTCTTCAAGAATAAAAATTAAGTTAAATAGTAAACAAATAATGTGTATTGTTTATTATTACAATTCTATTAAATATAATATGTAAATAATTAATTAATTTAAATATAAATTTGTCAATTTCATTTATTTATCTTTTTGATATTATTTAAGATCAACTTTTACTCTTACATTAGAGAAAAAATCTTATGTTGCAATTGCAAATATAACTGTGGATGTGAAAAGTTACTTAAAATGTAAACCTAAGAATAAATAGTTTTAGTCTTCTTTTGGAATGTTGCATGCATAAATAATTATAAAAAATAAATAATTAAAGGTTTCATTGAATAATTTAATGTATTAATATTTAAATTTTGATATTATTTTGAATACAAAATAAAAACAATGTTTTTGGATTATATAGCTTTATCAATAATTAATATAAAAAAATATATAAAAATATTACTCAACAATAATTAAAATTCAAATGTATCGGATATGTAGTTTCATCGATATTGTATTACTTGCAATCGGAGGAGCGGGGTCCCCTGGCACAGGTATTTATTTACTTAAAAGGGGGCTCCAACCTTATACTTCTGTAAAAAAACCATGAAACTGAATAAAGATTTTTGAATTTTTTGTATTTTTGTATTTATTCTAAAACGTGAAAAATCAGTGGAATGTGTGTGAAATTGATATATTGCTTAGTTGGGCAAAAATAAAGTTTATCGCACTAGCTAAAACCTCTTTTTTAATAAAAGATGAACAGAGTCTAATGAAAAACGACACAGTAACCACCATCGATATTAACCACCTTAAAGTAACCATACTAATTAACCTATTTGTTAATAGAGGATATTTTATCTAGTCGAGAGCAAAATTTCATAATGACCCATTGAGTAGATGCCACATGAAAGCGTAACAAAGAATCACTCCCACTAATAGTATTAATTACAATCAGGATATCGAAAACGTGAGTACGCTGAAGTTATAATAGGATTCCGGATCTCAGCGTTGCGCCGGAAATAGTGCATCATGACAGACTTACAGGAATGGCACCATGTATATTGGTGTGAGCTTATATGGTACTTGTCTGGTGGAGGCGGGTTAACATGTTGCGCATCTTGTAGTTTGACGTTTACAACAAATATCTTATATTATATAAGTTTTGGGAGTATATTCAGCCTAGGAATAAAAGGATTAAAATACAATACCCTTAAAAGAACAGCGGTTCATTCCAACATACATACATACATATACTCACGGCTATAAATCCCTTAACGGGGTAGCCAGAGCTTTTGGATGAGAAATTCCTCAGCCAATTTTGGAAGTTGATTGGGGAAAAGATGGTAATAATAAATGTTTTTTGGTGACATGGTTCATTCCATTTTATTTAGATATGGTTAAATGCATGGCCGTCCAAAAGGTGTTATGGTGGAACTTATATACATACCTAGACTACTGCAGTAATTGTTAAAAAAATTATAAAATCTAATACATATTTAAATTGTAGCGTGCTCCCGTTCTACGGCATTTCTATAAAACTCTAATAACTTTGAACTTATTAGATGTTTCACCGCCATTTCCATTATCATTCGAAAACTGCAGACATAATAAATTATATTTTCCATTATAAATAAAAGGGAAGTAAACTGTATCGTTATGAGGAATTTAAAAAGTAGCTCAGCTACTAGGCGCTCAGAGGGGCCAGAGGGGTTTGCAGTCGGTGTTTCTTCGTTGGTGACGAGCGAAGTCGCGTGCTGCACGCAACACTATCACTACGACGTACGGCGGCGGCGGCGGCGCCATGTTGATTCACTAAAGCAATTTAATGCATACTGAATGCATCCGAATATGCCTTTTAGGATATTGCTACCTTTTGTTTAACCTACGTAAATTCCTTCCCACATTAGTAAACTAAGGCAAAAAGGCCAGCGTCGGAAGTATGAAGAGTAAAAGACCATGTATGAGAAGATTAATGGATGTAAACGAAGCTAGAGAGGTTTGTCAGGATCGTACAAAGTGGCGATCGATAGTCTCTGCCTACCCTAATGGGAAGTAATGGCATGAGTATACGTTATGTTATGTTTTTAGATCTATCGCAGATCTATCATTATCATATTTATCATCGGAATTACCATTTGGTGAAATTTTATGAATAATTGTTACTTTGTTACAGGTCCTGCAATTCCACGCAACATTTAACTGCGCATAAGCTGTCGTCGTGTTAATCACAGACCCCCACTTCAAGAACCCCCGAAAAATAAGTTGTTTAATTGCTTTAGATATTTCGTTTATTAAGCTAGCTCTCACTTTGTGAGTTACGCTTCCTCCATTCTAGCCTTCAGGCTAATTTCTGACCCAATGGGCCATAAATTTGCTACTACGGTACCAAATATTTCTATTAACTCATGGTTGTTTCCATTGCCTTCAGGCTAATTTCTAAATAAACAGTATATCAATTTGGTATCACAACACAGAAAATTTCTGTTAGCCCCTTAGTAGCGGTTAAGCCTTTCTGCATGGTAGCCTTCAGGCTAATTTAAAAGCTAAACGAGCCGTAAAAAGCACGGTACCGAAAACCTCTTGGGACCCCACGTCCTTTGTAGCCTCCTTTGGTGTGGCTAGTTTCTCAATTAAACGGTCTAAAAAGAAGCAATCACGGCGGCTCCTATTGCTTGCGTGTCGATTAAACACACCCAAAATGGCATTCCAGAATGCAGATATGGAATGCCAGACTTGGACGATCCGCATTATTACCCACCGAGACCCCCTGTAGTCAAAAGGTCCGTTTGCTCAGTCCACCTATGGGTAATATTGGTTTTATTTGCCGCCATCGTTATCCTTGCTGGTTTCTTGATAACGAATAAATGTACTTGTAATCATGACGATGTGGCAATCGGGAATGGGTCACAGCTCGAAAAACCCATGGCTGGGAAAGTTCATGGGACTGATGGCCCAGGACAGGAGACGAGAACAACAGAGCTCCTCGGCGGCCATCGAAAAAGCGGCACAGGAAAGGTCAGTACAACGTAAATTTATACACAGATGTATTTTGAGTAGTGCTACGGGAACTAGTATAAATTATTGCAACCTTTATATGGGATACAAATGGCTTAGGGTTCATTAATATATTTACTATTAGCGATTAGCCCTAGCCTCAAACGATATTTTTGAACATTATATGGGATTACATACAACCTATGTACAACCACATGATATGCAGCAGTATTAGTACCTCTGCCATCCTCTTCGGGTATATATGGTGTGAACGTTTGGGATATATATTTATTTCCAAATAATGTAGTTTTGTTTTATTCAAAGAATACCCCCAAACGTAGGAATTTCATCTTTTCATGATATTATAGTTTATTTATTAATTTTGATTAGTATCAAATAACACTTCCCCTTTCTTTATAAGAAAGTATAAAAGTTATTTTATTAATTGAGGTTCAAGACACCAACCACTATCATTAATAAATAAAAACTGTTTTGTTTTGCATTAACATCCTTATCAAAATACATGGTAACGGTACGGTGTCATCATGGACTTTTAGACCATTTTTTTTGACAGTTTATATTTTTTTTACAGGTAAGTTCTAGATTCAGATTCCGTTCAATTAAACATGAGCTGAAAAAGGTAAGATAGGTATGATTTTATTCTTAACACAAATATTCTAGTGACATACAGACATACAGCGCACAGTTTAAACGGCTGGACTTAGAGTTGTTTAAAGCATAACTAAGGAATTAGAATTTTCTCAGCCACTTTTGGAAGTAAAAGGGGGGAAAGATGGTAAAATATAGGTTGTTGGTGATGGTTCTACAACCGCATCACCCAAAAATCCATTATAAGCCCCAATAACCTTAGCGTCTCTTACGACATCCAGAGGTAGAAAGGGGTAGTGACATTTTTAGCCAGCACTACATGGTAAAAATACACCTCAAAAATTTAAGGGTACATTAGGAAAGGATTACCAGAAATTCTTACGGAATTAGGAGTTACAGGAGATTAAGGTTAGTATGAAACTTTTATGAAGTAATTAAGTAAAAGGTTTACAAATATTATTCATTATTATAAGCCTTTAGTGTCCCACTGCTGGGCAAAGGCCTCTCTTCCCTTCTTCCAATCCAGGCGGTCTCGAGCGGTCTCCCACCAGTTCTTGTCCCCAGAGTCCTAATTCGTCACTCCATATTTTTCTTGGTGGGCCATGCTTCTCTTTACACCGGGAGTCTATTGAGGAGCTCTTTTATACATAAATAATAAATCTCTAAAAAGGGACGGGAGCTTCAGTTTCGGCAATATCTTCATAATGTTAGAGAAATAATTATTGAATTAAATTATTCATGATAAGTGGGGGAAAAGTTAGTAAAATAAAAGAATAGTTGGTGATGAGTCCTTAGCCGAAAATCCCAAATAGGCATTACTTTGAAAACCCCAAGACACAAAGGGCCTAAACTTTAGGCCCTAAACAGACATAGTTATGTATAGTATAGGTTTGCCGTATAGTGTCAGCTCAAAATATAACTACCCCGCTCTATTTCCTGGTTGTCACACAAGGCCATTATGGGTACGGGTCTGTTTAAGTGACTTATGGGCAATGAGACCGAAACCGGTAAATTAGGGCCTATACCATAATAGATAGATGACTATCAGTCAAGGGTGTTAGGTTTTCCGATTTCTCGGATATTTTCCCGACAGTTTTCATAACATGTAACACAATGTCGCCTTGGACTTAGATTTTCCACACGTGCCTCCTGTGCCGAGTTGTAAACTGCACTACATATAGATGTATTTACGTTTCCATGCACAACTTGAAGTCATGTAGTGGCGAGTAAGAAGCCGTTTAGTAACGGTTGAGAAGCCGTGTTGCGACGGCTTAAATTATCGCTACCCCACCTCTTTCAATAAGGTTTTGTATTTACAACGCCATTAACTAATAGGGTAGGTAAGGACTGTCAATTGCCCATTTGCTCGATACTGACTAACCTCTCTTCCTTCGTCTTCATCTAGCAATCTTCTCAGAAATGCTGTTTTAATCTATGGGCTCCTTCTTTTGTTAAAATGCTTTGAATCTGTTCTTTTTACGTCTCGGTTGTATGCTTCTTTTACACTTATCCTGTTTTTTTTAAATTTAGTAGCTCTAGGATAGCTTTTGGGAAATAAAAACCAATAAAACATACATACATACATACATATACTCACGGCTTTAAATCCCATGAAGGGGTAGCCAGAGCTAGGGAATTAGAAATTCCTCAGCCACTTTTGGAAGTTGCGTGGGGAAAAGATGGTGAAGTAAAGGTTTTTGGTGATGGGTCTCCAACCGCATCGCCCTAAAATCCCTTAAATGCCCCAATACCGTTAGTCGCCTCTTACGTACACCCACCGGAAGAAATGGGGTAGTGCTATTCTAAGCCGACACTACACAGCAAAAAAAAAAAAACCAATAAAACATCCTAAAAAATAAATTCGGATTACAATGTTCTATAACTAAGTACTAAATATACAGTGTGAATTAAATAGGCTATCTCAACGGAAATCATTAGAATAAAGATCTATGGCAACTTTTAAAAATATTCATGTACTAGTACCTACATCTATACATAGGTACTTAGGGTAATAAATACTGATAGGGATTAATTATAATTAAACTAGAATGTTATTCTACACATTGCACTAAAAAAATATGATTTTAAGAAATATTTTTAAAACGTTTATTCAAATATTTTCATGTGAGACCTGATTCGTGGGGAATACTATAAAATTGGGGTAAAGTTCGGCATAAGTCCGTAAAAGTACATGCACTAATGGGGTCAAATAACTTTTGAGCTATTACAAGTGGTTTGTTTAACATTAAGTTTGATCACGCAATCGCAAACAGAACGGCTTACCTTTATGAAATCATTGTATTTGATACTGAGATTAATTAGGACTTTTTTGATTTTACTTTTGTTGAATGTTTGTTTTTTTCTGTTTGGTTTGTGCGGGTTTTGATTTTTGGCATAATATTCAGAATCGTACTCATTTTAATCTTCATATCTATGAATGAATTGAAAAACTGGACAATCTAAAAATAGAGCAAGCGGTCGCAGAGAGTCGCCGCCGCGCCGCTATGGCTGTTAATAGCATTCTACCAATCTCCCGGAATATTTTACGTACTCTTGGAAAATGCAAAGTGAGCGAACATTTTCAATTCGAGTCCAGACTTTTTGTGTTTACAAATGGTATAATGTTTACCCATTGAACCAATTATCTTATGAATATTAAGTTGCATTTTACGAAATAAATTAGTATTTTCATTTCTAGTTTTTACAGAGATATTTAACAGTTTAGTTCGTTGTTAATGTGAGAAACGTTTGAGCGTGTTTTCTTTGAGTGTATTTACTTTTAGAAAATTGATCTGGCTAGTTCGTAGTGAAATAGAATTATGAGTGCGGTGTAAAAGTGTGTTTTTGGGTGTGTAGTGAGGTAGAGAGGTTGTATTAATGTTCGCCGGCGGGGGCGCAGGTTTCCAAAAGCAGTCGAAGCCTCCCTGGGAGAATATTGCCGCCACCGCCGCTGTGAATGCTACCGCTGCCGCCGTCGCCGCAAACACTGAGCTTACTAATAACAACAATAGGTATGTAATTTGTTTGGTCATCGGGGAACGCAGTCATAACAATGTATGAGTATTTGATTTCACGTTTATTTATATTTCAGTCGATTCCAGTTTTATTACGTTTACGCTTGTTAAGAATACAGACTAGATGTTTTCTGTCACAACATGATTATCGAATCATACAATCTTTTATAACTATTAGGGAACGGTCGAGTATATTCATAAGCGTATTTTGACATAGGGATAAACCATTTGCCGCTTCAGAATCATCATTTTGATTGTAGAATTTATAAATGTGAATTATATCTTATATACAGTATAATTTAGCTGCCTAACAGCATCACTCCCGGCAATAGTTACATTTTTAGAAAATACTTTATTTTTCGTGGTCAAAATAACGGCATATTATACGGATATCCGCCACATATATTATCCCAACGATATATTATTTTAGTATTCGAATAATTCGGATAGTACAATTCACCCTTATTATACATCTCAGTCGTTTTTTTTTAACCAGACTAGATGCTTATCATACATACGTACATATATAGTCACGCCATAAGTTCCCATTGGGGTAGGTAGAGACAAAAGCAGAAATTTAAATAAAATAGAATTACTCAACACCAGTGTTAACAAGCAATTTGGATCCAATACGTTACAATATTATATATTTTTTAATCTAATTCCAAATCATTTAGTCTTTGTAATTTAAAATAAATTAATTTGATGACTCGAATTGATTGGATGTCACTAAGCAGGCATCATCTGATCTAAATACTCGAAAATGGTTCCAAGTTATCGCTCAGCTCCTTCCGTTTACAAGGTTGTGTGAAATGTATTTTAAGGTTTTTATAGCCGTATCGCAAAAATCTAAACCCTGTTAGTTCCGTAGATTACATGGTTTAAAAATTATTAGATAGATGTGCACTGTGAACTGATTCAAAAACTTTTGACAAAATACCTTTGACCAAAAATTTTGGGGGCTCCCTTTACATAAAACTAAATAAAAACATATGTTTTTTAATTTGGACCCGAACAGTACATGTAGGGTATCTTTAAATTGGTTTTTCAAAATACCCCTTTTATTGGTATGAACACAATATATTTCACCAAAATAGCAATTATACAAAATAAAAAGACTTACTACAGGATATTTTGACTGCTTAAAGAGTAATTTAATATACAAGATCCATTTGCTAACGGTGAGGGAAAACATCGTGAGGAAACCCACATGGCTGAGTTGTACTTAGTCATGTGACAGTGTATTCGTACAAAACGGCGATAGGCCTGCCCCCTATCACGTGAGTACACTGTCTAAGCAAAACGTGGGTACCTTCTCTGGAAACTAGATGGCGCTTGCCATGTGAGTTCAGGAGTATTGGTACCTCTGCCAACCCCTTCGGGGATAAACGGCGTGAACGTTTATGTTATGTTATGTTAAGATCCATTTCAAGATTGATGAAACAGAAATAAAGTAAAATGCTTACTTGGTACCCTCAAATCACATAAATATTTATTTTGCTTATGTAGAGCTTTTTACTAACAGTTTGAACCTCGTTATTAAAAGTTATACTATGATTCCTTTCAATATACTTTTTGTAATAAAACAAGTGAGTTTTGTTCATTCTAAGAAATGTCCAATAAACCTGTATTGGAACTCGATCAAACATCAATATTTATATAAGCATATCAACTGTTTAAATAAACCATACTTTTTTTTACTGGCTAAATAACTATGTTTACTTTAGTTCAGGTCACGTTATTTTATTTGTTTATCACAGTTTTTGTGAATTATCGTACGTCGATCAAACTGACATATTTGTGTAGAAACAACTAGTTTTTTCACAACATATACAAACATACATATGCTCACGGCTATAAATCCCTTGAAGGGGCCGCCAGAGCTAGGGAATTAGAAATTCTTTAGCCACTTTTGGAAGTTGCGTGGGGAAAAGATGGTGAAATATAGGTTTTTGATGATGGGTCTCCAGCCGCATCGCCCAAAACCCCTTAAAAGCCTTAATGCCGTTAGCTGCCTTTTACGTACACCCAACGGAAAAAAATGGGGTAGTGCTATTCTAAGCCGACACTACACAGCAGTTTTTTCACAACTTATAACATTATATCAGAAAGGAAGGTCCTGAAAGGATTCGTAGTAATTAAGAAGTTAATAGATTTTCAATTGATGATTCATTTAATTGTTCGTAATAGTTGCACATATATAATAGGTATATAACTTGCGTTTTTAAAATAAACTTCAATCACGAACGTTGATGCTGTATATCCCTTAAGGTGTGGCTGAGCTACTAATACTTTTGAAAGTAACGAGACAGTTTACTCGTCTAGGCTTAAGATACCCATGTGCTGAATGTACAGTGCATCCACGTGATAGGGTCCGGCCTTTCGCTGTTTTGTACGAATGCACGTCACGTGACAAAGAACAATTCAGCTATGTGGCTTTCCACACGATGTTTTCCCTTGCCGTAATCAATCTTGATAAGTTAACATCGTCTTGACTTAAACATTGCCATATTGGCGTAGGCAAAACTCATGATTTGAACTCACGTCTCCTTCATGAGAAGCGGTAGTGTTGCCTACTAGCTATCAAGGTTGTAAAATGTTTGTATACTTTTCGTAAATTACAAAACATACGAGTTTAAGCAATCAAAAAGATCAGGGGAGCAAAAGGTACAACATAACATACGTATACTTAATTTAAATCTTTTTGTTCATGAAATCCTCATGTGGGTGTATACTAAAACGTGTAAAAGAAATAAAGGATAGAAGAATTTCGCGCTGGCAGCCATTGACACGGTAGATCAATTGGCAAGAGCGACGGGGGCGTATACCCGAGGTCGCGGGTTTGAATCCCGCCTGTGTCGAAATTTTTCTTTCCTTTATTTATTAGTAATACGTATACTTACTTACTTAGCACTACCCCGTTTCTACCGATGGGTGTACGTAAGAGGCGACTAACGGTATTAGGGCTTTTAAAGAAATTTTGGGCGATGCGGTTGGAGACCCATCACCAACAACCTTTGTTTTTACCATCTTTTCACCACTCACATTTCCAAAAGTGGCTGACGAATTTCTAATTCCTTAGCTCTGGCTACCCCTCCTAGGGATTTACAGCCGTGAGTATATGTATGTATACTTACTTACAAATACTTACGGCTGTATTTCCCTAACAAGAATAGCCAGAGCTTTGGAATAAGAAATTCCTTAATAACTTTTAGAACTTGAGCGAGGAAAAGGTGGTACCAACGAATAATTGTTAGTGGGGGTCTCCAACCACATCACCCAAAAAACACATAAAAAGCCCCTATACCCTTAGTCACCTCATACAATCACCACGGGTAAAAATGGTGTAGTGCTATTAACAAAACAAAAATAATAACTTAATATCATATTATAAATCAGTTGACATCGGTTGTATGCTCGAAGAGGTATCATGTTCTTTTAGTGAGAGCGCGGAACAAGTGACAGTGCACGATCAGGAAAATCACCATCCAGCAAGCATTATGTATATTAAATTTGTTAAACTCCCTATTGAAAAACGAAGGTTGCTTTGATATCTGTACAGACCAATTATAGGCGTACAACTCATTTCTATTACGTGCATGTACTAAATTTAATGAATCAATAGTAGATTTAGATATTTTCGATACAAGCACTACAAGAGTAAGAAAATTATTAACTAATTTACGTTTCGGCCAATAATTTCTACACTAACCTCAACATTATAATTATTTATTTTTACCTAAATCTTTTAGTTCTGTAAGTATTATGTAATTTTTCTATAGGTGAAGATTTGTAAGTGGCATTGTGTATTCTTAATTAGTATTATAAGTATTGTTTGTATTTGTCTGTTAATCTTCCAAAGAAAATAAAATAATAAAATAAAATAATAATAATAAATAACTAGTTTATTAGTAGCAACCGTGATAGCACAGTGGGTAGAACACCGCTTATCGTGCAGACGATGAGAATTCTAATCTTGGGTTGGGCCTACACATTTGTTTTCTAAAAATCATATTTATGGGTGCTAAATTTATCATGGTTGTCAAAGGTAAGGAAAAACATCGTTAGTACTTCGTCATGTGCCCAAAAACGGTGATAGGCTTCCGCCTATCACGTGATTACACTGTCCAAGAAAATCGTGGATACTCTGAACATCAGGTGATAATGTCACGTGATATTTAGAAGTATTAGTACCTCTGCCAACGTCCTCGGGGATGTATGGGTTGAAAGTTTGAATTTTTTTGTTGAGGCTAATTTAGTGGTGAAATTATCGTCCGTACACCAAGTTACAGACTATTTTGATTGTTGTTTAACTTTTCTAAAGCAATTGTAAGAAGTTTCACAACATACCTTTTAATTGACCTTCCAAATTTTAACAGTAACGTGAAAGTAACTCTACATGAAGTTACTCTTAATTTCATAAATAATTGGTTTTGGTAATATATAAGTATTTCGTGTCATGTGCAGTCATACATGAATGCTGAATAACGACTCACTGACTGACAAATCTATAGCCGCCGGTATTGACCGTAAATGTTGATTTATTAAACCCATTTAAATATCATAAATCTGAATGGAATTATATGATGAAATATTGAACGTTGGCGGTCGAAATTCTGGAAAACAATATTGAATATCTATTCTTGAATAATATTGGGTGAATTTCAGGTAAAATAACTGTGTATTACCGGGTTAGAATTACGTCCTCCTATTTCTACCCATGGATATTGTATGAGGCAACAATATGTATATTATATTAATAGTTATTTATGCTACATCATTGTTTATTATTAGTGAAAATTAAAATAAAATGTATTTGCTCCTCTTAAATAATAATTACTTAATGGATCATATCATTCTGCTGCCCTTATCCCACTAGGTGGGGTCGGCACAACATGTGTTTCTCTTCCATTCGTCTCTGTCATACGCCATTTCGGAGCTTACACCTTTTATTCCCATATCATCGTTCACACAGTTCATCCACACTTTCTTTAGTCTTCCTCTTCCCTTGTATCCATCTACACTCATATTCATCACTTTTTTAGTCACATGCATTTCATCCCTTCTCATTACATGACCATACCACCGTAACCGTAACCTATTACTTCTAATCTTTTCTGTCACTGGAGTCACTGGAGCCACTTTCACACTTCCTCTTATAAACTCGTTTCTAATCTTATCCATTCTTGTCACACCACACATAAATCTCAACATCCTCATTTCTGCTACGTGCATTTTGCTTTCATCCGTCTTTTTCATTGCCCAACATTCACTTCCATACATCATGACAGGTCTTATCACGGACTTGTAGATTTTCCCTTTTAATGTCAGGGGCATCCTTCTGTCGCAAACTGTACCTGAGACCTGTCTCCATTTCATCCATCCTGCATTTATCCGGTTTCCCACGTCACGGTCAATGTTGCCGTCATTTTGGATCACTGATCCGAGATACCGGAAGTCGGAGCAGACTGGTAATGGCTCTCGCTTAATGCGATTTGCGAGAAACTGGTTGTGCCACCGAAATCGCAGAACAGGTGCTCTGTTTTGGTCCTGCTTATCTTCAGTCCGACACTCTCCAGTCTCTCCCGCCAGTTTTCCAGCCTGCTCTGGATCTCGGAGGGATCTTCACCAACAAGTACAATGTCATCCGCGAATAGCATACACCAGGGTGCCTCCTCCTGTATGTCCGATGTCAAAGCATCCATAATCAGGAGGAACAAATACGGGCTTAAAGCCGATCCCTGGTGTAAGCCTACCGCCACATTGAACCTGTCGGTAACGCCGGCTTCAGACCGGACTTGCGTCCGGACTTGGCCATACATTGCCCGGATCAGATGCAGGTATTTCCCAGCACTCTCCTCTCTTTCAAAGCCCACCACAGAACCGTTCGCGGTACACGATCGTATGCCTTTTCCAGATCAACGAACACCATGTGCAAATTTCTGTAGACACGTTTGTATTTTTCACACAGCTGTCTAAGTGCGAAAATGGCGTCCGTTGTCCCCCTTCCAGGCATAAAACCGAACTGGTTCTGGGTTACCTCGCTTTCGTCTCTCATACGTCTCTCTCTAATGGATATTAAACAAATTATTTTCTCATCATCAATCATATTTGAGAGTATTAGTATCTCACTTCCCACTTTGCAATTTTATTTTGCAGATCAATTGGAGGCTTGTGGACCACAGTTTAGGAAACCGTCATCTTAAATACAATTTAATTTATAATCACTGTATTTTTTTTCTACGGCTTAATGGAAAATCACTGAATAGTTGGAAATCGATAGGTTTCAAACTGACAAGGCATGATTTGATAATTTAGAGTCGTATACACACATCTTTGTCTATTTCAGCATAGCTTGACTTTTAACTAGATATCGCGTATACAACAATCAGCTCTTACGCACTTGCTTACAGTATCGTATACTGTCATGACGATAAAATAGCGTGCTATGCCTAGGTGCTAGGCCTCCTAAACTGTATGTGCGGTTTCATTATCTGAGTCAAATGATAGTTATCATTTGACTCAGATGATTAGTCTAGTTAGTCTTGTAGACTAACAAAAAGTGGGTCTTTACTTTGAATGTAAGTTTTTTTTAAGATTGCAGATTACAAATTTTAATAGCTTAATAGAGTTCTAATTTAATGAAGATGAAGTGAAGATAAATTGAATAAATCGGTTACTCCTCTTTTGCGAACTTACTTAACTATTATAAGGTATTTGTTGTATTGTGTCTGTGATCAGTTTAGTGCATACTAATAAAGGTACTTATTCTTCAAATGAAATCACGCGTGAAAGACTAATAGTTAATCCAATCAAATAAAGAGCATAAAACTATTTGCTGCAGTCAGTAGGAATTAGTTGATTACAAATATTTCAACTCACATGCAAATAGGAACACATTTCAGCCATATTTGAGTTAATTGAGCAATTAGAGATAACGGATTTTACACTTCATTTCGCTGCACTATTTTGTATGTAACGTAATGACATTGCGCGCTCAGAGCTCGCGGCGACAACTGAAAAAGCGTATTCTTTATCGTTCAGAACACTTGACTGACATAAAATGGGTGCCCGCAGGAACTTTTGTAAAACACCATTCTCATTTTCATGTTTATTTCTCTACATGATATTCGATAATGCGTCGGTGAGCGGCAGGATTTTTCAAACGTATCTACATGATAGTTTTTAGATATGTATTTTGTAGCGGAGGAAGAGTAATATTTATTGGACAAATGTTAGACGTAAAAATATCAGTCGAATTGAGAACCTCCTTTTTTCTGAAGTGGGTTGAAAATAATACATTACACCTATATTAATTCAATACAGATACTACTGAAAGGTTTTTCAAAGTTACATATGTATATACTTAAAATTAAGATCGGAAAGAACTTCCTCCAAAGTAGTTAAATTTTTGTACCCGTACTCGTGTAAATAAGAAAATCAAATATCAAAATCTTAATGAATAAAAATATAAATATTAGAGATCAATAAATACCATCAATGTAAACTGGTTTGGTTGGTTTTGATTTCAGCTCAAAAGTTTTTACATGTTTCTTTAAATATCTTTTCCCTTATCTATACTACGAATTCACACTGTAAATATAACATATAATGTATATATTCATACTGGTATAACATTAACAAAATATTATTTACACAGTAATTTGACTGTACATGAATTATGCAACTTTTAGTTTCCTTTAAAACCTATCAGTTTATAGTCATCATATTTTTCGCAAATTTTCCAGAATTAGTGATTATGATATTAGTACAAGTAAAATCAAAATTATCATGAAATAGCCAGAGCTTCGGAATATGTAACTCGTCCGCCACTTTTGTTAGTTAAGTGAGGAAAAAAATTTAAAGTAGAAGTTTTTAGTGGTAGTTCTCAGACCGTATTACCTAAAAAAATCACTAAGAAACCCCGGTATCTTTAGTTGCTTCCTACTAACACTAATGATGCCCAAAAAAGCATAGTCGGCCACGGTCAGAAACTTAAGTTCAAAACTCGATAGATGAGTTGAGCCGTAACGAGCAAATACAGCCTTATGCATTTATACTAGAAGCCACACGCCTAAAAAGCTTAAAATTTAACGCTATATTTTTATAGCAAAAATTATAAAATGAATCCTGAAACTACCAAAAATACATTTGACACGTTTCGAATTTCGCAACATAAAAGTTCACTCAAAAACACTCAAAATTCTTTAATAAACACAAATTGGAGTAGGCCAGGCCCGGGCTTAAAACCCACACACCATAAACCCACTGCATAAATGGTAGGTGGTAATGCTACCTAAAAAGTTATCCAGGTTATTTTAATAATAAATGTAATGAATAAAAATGAAATGAAATATTGTGTTACGTGAACTTCCAGTAAATTTTGATTTTAAATTATGGTGAAGTCATAAACGCTATATGCATGCATACATACATATACTCACGGCTATAAATCCCTAAAAGAGGTAGCCAGAGCTGAGAAATTAGAAGTTCCTCAGCCACTTTTGGAAGTTGAATGGGGAAAAGATGGTAGAATAAAGGTTGTTGGTGATGGGTCTCCAACCGCATCGCCCAAAAATCCCTTAAAAAGCCCTAATACCGTTAGTCGCCTCTTACGTACACCCCCCGGTAGAAATGGGGTAGTGCTATTCTAAGCCGACACTACACAGCAGTATGTTATATATACACATAATACATAACAAACATATCAGATATTTTCCTTTATTTCCTATGGTATCTGCGTTTCATATTTTACACTTGTTAGTGTGTTCCAAGAAATAGAATAGAAGATCCAATTTCAAAGTAAGGCTTCAAAGCGACACCTACGATATTGCACCTTCAATTGGTATTGAAATGCTTTACGCTGTTATATGTTATGCAATATGTTAGCATCAGTTTACTACATTAATGTGAGCTTACAGCATATTAATACTGTTGACACTATATTTAGGTACTCGTACTTATGAAATAATATCTGATATATTCCTTAAATTATTGTCTTAAGTATTTTCATTGGAATTCCCTACTAGACGTTAAAAAGTTTGCCGTGTAGTGTCGGCTTAGAATAACACTACCCCATTTCTACCCGAGGGTGATCGTAAGAGGCGACTAAGGGTATAGGGGCTTCTTAAGTGATTTTTGGGCGATGTGGTTGGAGACCCGTCACCAAAAACATTTATTTATTATTACCATCTTTTCCCCAAACAACTTCCAAAAGTGGCCGAGGAATTTCTCATTCCAAAGCTCTGGCTACCCCGTTAAGGGATTTATAGCCGTGAGTATATGTATGTATGTATGTACGTTAAAAAGGTTTTAGCAGCGTCAGATATATGTTGGTTATTAAAGTGTTGCCATGAGAGCAGTCACTTATGGGATGAATATGACTGTGAGTTTCTTAGTCTTGAATGTTTTTTTATACAATTACAATATACCAAAAATTTCTAGGGCTAAGTTGATATGGTAATATTTATATAATAGTCTAAATGATTTGATAACTTTTAGTTAATAAATTACTTCTACGAGCAGATATGTTACTGCTGCCTGAACTTAATACGATGATAGAATATTGTTAAATTTTTACCTACATACATATACTCACAGCTATATTTCCCTAAAGGGGGGAAACCCTTTCATAATAAAACATTCATCTGCCACTTTTGGAAGTCAAATGGGGAAAAGATGGAGATATGTTTTATAGGTCTTGATATGATCTGCATGACCGTTTCAGTCTTTGACGCCCGATTTCTGAATTGAGTATTCCAGTTGAGAACAACTTAAGTATCGTTCTGTCGCATTGAAATCTTAACAACTGAATGGGACAAAACGATACTTAAGTCGTTCTCAGCTTGAATACTCAATTCAGAAATCGGGCGTGAGTGTTGAGTCTTAACTATCTGTGATTTAACATAACTTGAATAGTGTTTTTACTCCACAAGCTTTTATTATAGTTACTTCAGGTTATATTTGGTGCAAAATAAAATTCGCTATGAACATTTAAACATTTCTTTCGTAAAAAGGAGTCAGTAGTAGCCGCTTCAGTTTATATGGCATGTAATATATTAATGTCCGGTTTAAATAAGTAAAGATAATAGATGAAAACAACTATATTTTGTATTTCCAATCATTTGTACATTTTCATTAGTTTGGTAGCGAAATCGTGTAGAAGTACAAACAAAGTAACAACAAAGGGGCATTCGCTTTCATAGCGGTAAATAGGACTGGGATTTTGTCAAAGAGATAAATGATATGTGCAAGTGCAATTTAATGTAACGGGTGTTCATTTTGTGGAATCGTGTTTTACAAAGGGTATTGAAATTCAGCGAACTCGATTATTTTGACTGCCCATTTTGGCACA
This sequence comes from Bedellia somnulentella, assembly GCA_963576735.1. Classification (NCBI taxonomy): domain Eukaryota; kingdom Metazoa; phylum Arthropoda; class Insecta; order Lepidoptera; family Bedelliidae; genus Bedellia; species Bedellia somnulentella. Next base: position 3,901,836 of record OY755170.1, read on the forward strand.
AGGGCTGCTACCTTTAGGCCTGTTTGTATTGTCTCCTGTTAATTTCATAATGATTTTCAAAAGAATCAAACTTACGATTCTTTATGTTAAATTTGGTCTATGTACTCCATTGCTACAATTTATTTTGCTTCAGGATAAATACTTATAATAGTGTTATGCTGCCTTAGATTAGCATTGACTTAAAATATAGGACTTAAAAATTTGCAGTGTAGTGTCGGCTTAGAATAACACTAAACCATTTCTACCCGTGGGTGATCGTAAGAGGCGACTAACGGTCTTGGGGCTTTTTAAGGGATTTTTGGGCGATGCGGTTGGAGACCCATCACCAACAACCTTTATTCTACCATCTTTTCCCCACTCAACTTCCAAAAGTGGCTGAGGAACTTCTAATTTCTCAGCTCTGGCTACCCCTTTTAGGGATTTATAGCCGTGAGTATATGTATGTATGTTGGGTATTGTGGGTGGGGTGCAGACCCATCTATGATGTGGTTAGAGATAGTATCAACCATCTTTTATTTAACAATCTGTGGCTTAGGTATTTCTTATTCTAAAGTCCTACTTTCCCGTGTTGGAATTTAAAGCAAACGGTATATATATTGTATATTGAGTTTCGAATTAATAAACCGCTTTTCCTATATTTCTGCAAAGCCTTGACCATGGTAAATTAATCTACCCAGAACTGAAATCTGATTAATGTTCAGTTCAGAAAATATTAATATGTTTTTCCATCAATATGGAATATTGAACGAAATGAAAACATTTAATTGCTCTTGAAACTGAACTGGAAATGGAACTATGAATATAAAATATATAAATTTAGGTATGCATTCCTAGTACTCTATTGATTAAATTATTCTTTGGTCATTTCATGCGATCAGTATAAAGGATATTTCACTGGAAAAATCAGTCCAAAAATTTATGAAAAGTCCGAATATTGCCATCCCTAGTCCGAACTGTGAAAGTCGCTATGTCCCTTTACAAAACATCCCAGCTTCTGTTTTAATTTAGTTTCATGTTCGCCGATCCTGTTTTTTAAATACTTTAGTAAATTTAAATATTTAGTTCGCTTTTGTATTGAAATGTTTTCTTTTTGTAGTTGTTACTTATGCGAGTACTGCCGTGTAGTGCTGGCTTAAAACGTCACTACTCCTTTCTACCCACTTGGTGGGGCTTTTTTAAGTGGTATCTGGGCGATGCGGTTGGAGACCCATCACTAACAATACTGTATTTACATATCTTGTCCCCAAATTTCCGCCATTTAGTGCCGGCTTTGCCGTGTAGTGCCGGCTTAGAATGTCGCTACCCCTTTTTACCCACGGGTGTCGTAAGAGGCGACTAAGGGTATTTTTTATTTGAAACAGCCTAAAATAAAGTAAATTTTAATTTATAGAATGAATAGCGAGCTGCAGTGCTCACAAAACTTTAAACTTACTTATTTATTTATTTATTTGAACACTTTATTGCATACATATATAATGTTTTTATTACATCAGTTCAGAACATTAAAACATTACTACACAAATGCGTACTTATCGCCTTAACGAGATTTCTTTCAGTCAACCTTCATGGTGAGGAAAAATAAGTACACAACTCTTAACTAGAAATAAATAATAATCAATATGCAAAACCGAACTAAACTAAACACATCCTATTTACAACCCAAACAAATATTAATTAACATATCTAATATGTATAATAATTGCATGTTGATAACTTGATACTTACTTAATATAAAGTTTTAAAATAAGCCGCGTAGTGCCGGCTTAAAATGTCGCTACCCCTTTCTACCCACGGGTGCCGTAAGAGGCGACTAAGGGTATTGGGGCTTTTTATTGGATTTTTGGGCGATGCGGTTGGAGACCCATCACCAAAAACCTTTATTTTTACCATCTTTTCCCCACTCAACTTTCAAAAGTGGCTGAGGATTTTATAATTCCTTAGCTCTGGCTACCCCTTCTAGGGAAATATAGCCGTAAGTATATGTATGTATGTATTTTTTCAAATAAATATGTGACTATATCTATTTATAAAAATAAAATTAATAACACCAAATTTAAACTCACTCATAAGATTTATTTAAATACCAGTTCAGCTTTAATTTTTTATTCCATATAAAACAGATTTCTATTCTGTTGTTAGCCCGGCAACAACCTGCAATAATCTCGCAAAAAAACTATTATCTCTGCCTACTTTAATGGTAATAAAAGGCGTAAGTATACTATGGAAAATAAACATCGGTGTGGATTCGATACGCAGTTCATGCTCTGATCTCTTCAAGATTTCAAATCCCTGTTCATTCATATAAATTTAATTTTGGAAAGATTAAACAACACAAATAAACTAAACCGAGTATTTATACAGACAAATGTTCAGGAAATTCAACTTCTGTTTTAGTAAGCTTAGCCGTTCTACAAAAAGTGATTTTAAGCATAGCCATTATTTCCTTAAAACACCCGAAATTTATAATGCCGCAGTGCAGTAGAGAAAAAATAGAGCTATCTTATAGGCATATTATTTTACTTCCGCACAATTTAAATGTTGTTGTACTATATCTTAGATAATCACGACACGACATAAAAACTGGTTTTTAGTATAATAAAACATACATACATACATATACTCACGGCTATAAATCCCAGGAAGGGGTAGCCAGAGCTAAAGAATTAGAAATAAACATATGAAATATATTAAAATTTGACTTCGTCTTATTCCAAGATCAATTAAAAGCCACTCCTTTTTCTTTGTATTACCAATATGTTTCGTTAACTGTTTGCATCCCTTCTTTGCTAAATACTAAACCTTATTTTTATTTAGTATGTATGTATGTGATTCAATATACGAGGGGCATGCCAATAGAAGTTAGATACTCTTTTCTCATTTAATTGACACTGGCAAGCTATACACCATCTTATAGGCTGGTTTTTTATTGACATATTTGAATATAGAACTCACTTCTTTTATTTATTCTTTGGAAAAGTGTATACGTGCTCAAGGTGAATACTTTGAAAAGATTGATACTTGTAATAAAGAATAAATTTTACAATTTTTGAGTATCTAGTTTCTTTTGGCATGCACCTCGTATACCATCATTATGTAAAAGAAAGCTAGCTTACGCAAAACCACTTATCCTATCAGCATCTTAAACACAAAGGAGACATGGAAAGCAAGAGCTTTCTGCACACATAATCCTCATGGCTGCTTGACAAAGCTCATTAAAGTGGCTTTAACATAATCTCATATATTATTAGACACTGTGTGTGTATAATGGCAGCGGAAATCATCTATGTATTCAATACAAATAGGAATCGACATATCGACTATGCTGCATATCTCCGAAAGAACTCTGCATACTCATATTTCGCTTAGATAGCGCACGCTTTCATATAATCAGGGTAGGCCTACTGTTTTACTGTGTACGAATATTCAATCACATTACAATGTTCAACTTAGTCATGTGGGTTCACTCTCAAGCAAAACGTGGGTACTCTGAACACCAGGTGACAAAATCATGTTCAGGAGTATAATTACTCTGCCAACCCCTTCAGGGATATACGGCGTGAACGGTTGAGTGTAGAGTCTTTGATAGTACAAAGAGAACAGTAGCAAGTGAACGTGTCTTATGACAAACTTAGACCAACTTAGCTTAGCACACTACCTGTTACTTGTGAAATATTCGCTTTAAAAGTTGCTAGCCGTTTATTTTCATAAACGTAAACGTATATCACTAAAAGCTATTATATTTAATTTACTTCCTTACTTACTTATACTCACGGCTGTAAATCCCTAGAAGGGGTAGCCAGAGCTAAGGAATTAGAAATTCCTCAGCCACTTTTGGAAATGTGAGTGGGGAAAAGATGGTAAAAATAAAGTATATAAATAATAATTTAATTACATTTTAAATTATATTTCATAAAATACTAAAAGGTATTTACCAATATGTAAATACTGTTGATTATTTATTTATTTGGATAGACAACAGCGATATACTATAATAATCTTAAATATAATATAACTAATACTAGGTAAGCATACCGCCTTAAACGTTCATCACTAAGACACAATAAAATATTTAAAAAGTGATACATTAAAAAGGTACAACAACAAAGCTATACGTACTAAAAATCTTAATACATTAAAAGTAGTTAGTCTTATATAATTTCATTTAAAATTTTCTTAATTGCTCCCTGTTTCTTATTAAAAATATCCATTGGCAAAAACTTTTCATTATGTGAATGGCATATTCTGTATAACGGTGACCGTCGGCCAGAATTTGTGCGAGTTGTTGGGAGATAGAATAGTTTGGTTGGATGGTGGCGTGGTGTTGCTGTGCGAGGTGCTAGGTAACTAATCTCATTTACGAGATCTGGACAGTCGTATAGGTTATTGCAAATATTAAATAGTGTCATTTCATCAGATATTGCGCGTCTACAAGACAATTTCTTTAAATTATAGAGTTTTAGAAGATTCTCGTAAGATATTTTAGTATGAGTGAGCCTGTAATGAATTGTTTATTGTATAAACCGCGTAGAAAGGGTTCTCTCTTCTGACGAGAGTTTGGAATAGCATTAGATTATCATACATACATACATATACTCACGGCTATAAATCCCTTAACGGGGTAGCCAGAGCTTTGGAATGAGAAACTCTTAAGCCACTTTTGGAAGTTGAGTGGGGAAAAGATGGTAATAATAAATAATTGTTGGTGACGGGTCTCCAACCACATCGCCCAAAAATTACTTCAAAAGCCCCTATACCCTTAGTCGCCTTTTACGATCACCCATGGGTAGAAATGGGGTAGTGTTATTCTAAGCCGACACTACGCGGCTATCATTTCATTATCATCTCAATTATAATTGCATCCTTCAATGTTTGGCTGTAACATGAAATTGATTTTAGCATAAATTGGCTTCCCACTGCATCATGTTGATAAAATATTTGATATTAATTTAATTATCGGATATTTCATATTTCGAGAGGCTTCCCGGAATTTCGAAGGTAAAACTCTAGCTGCGCGTAGGTTGAAATATAAAACAAACATCCCACATGCAAATTTTCACTCCATTAGTTTTCATTAGTTTGCTGTTTAGTGTCGGCTTAGAATAGCACTACCCCATTTCTTCCGGTGGGTGTACGTAAGAGGCGACTAACGGTATTGGGGCTTTCAAGGGATTTTTGGGCGATGCGGTTGGAGACCCATCACCAACAACCTTTATTTTACCATCTTTTCCCCACTTAACTTTCCAAAAGTGGCTGAGGAATTTCTAATTCCTTAGCTCTGGCTACCCCATCTAGGGATTGATAGCCGTGAGTATATGTATGTATGTAGTTTCCATTAGGGTAAACAGAAACTATTGATTGCTACTTTGTACGATCCTGCAAACTTCTTTAACATCTACCAATCTTTTCATACATGTCCTTGTATTCTTTTCTCCTTGGTTGGACATTTTGAAATTTTACCGAGATGAAATTCAAGATAGCTCAGTGGGTAGACCACCGCTTATCGTGCAGATGATAAGGGTTCAAATCCCAAATCGAGCCTACGGCAATTTCTCTTTTCTAAAGTTGGGTAATTTATCATGGTTGTGAATGGTGAGGGATAACATCATGAGGAAACAACCATGGCTAAGTTCTACTTAGTCATGTGACAGTGTATTCGTACAAAACGGTGATGGGCCTGCCCCCTATCACGTGAGTAACTTGTCCAAACAAAAAGTGGGTACTCTGAACACCAGATGACAATGTCACGTGATGTTCAAAAGTATTATTACCTCTGCCAACTCTTTCAAGGATATACGGTGTGCACTTTTGAGCTTGAGAATTGAAATTTTACATAATATATTTTCCTAGCAAGGAGTAGATTAACTTCTTTTCCAATTAGCAACAGCTTGACGATAATAGCTAAAGAAGGATTTCACTGTTATTTTTGTATCCGGATTTACGATAAGATACTTAGTAATATTTAAATCTTTTTATGAACTAGTTTAAAATATCATGAATCAAAAGAAAAGTAGTTATTATATTGGAGAAAGAAGACAATGTTACAAAACGTTAGGGAGTTTTTTTTTAATCTTTTTGATTTATTTTCTTCGACGTATTTCGGTTAGTACTAATATTATATGTCACTCGAGTTCTACGGTGTTTTCATGAACAAATTGAGCAGTAGATAGTTTTGATATTTCGCCCTTGTATGCACTTCATTCGAGAAAGTAAATTATGGGAACTACAGCTCAAGGTCCAATTACAAATAAAACATGAAATGTTAGGCCCCAGAGATATTGGGCATCACATTTCATTCCTTGTGCAGGTTTTTTATTTAATAGACTAACATATTAAATTCTTCGTGAGCTATGGCGTGATTGAATCCTATGTTTCACTCGCAACAGCTATACATCAAGCGGAGAGTCTGGATTTCTATTAACTGTCTCGACGTTTAAAACGCGCAGGCAACGTCAGCAAGGTAGCAAACTATGAACCCAAATATTTCGACTTCGATGCATTTTATAGAAATACTACCTGAACTGGCAAACGTTGTTTTGCCATATACATTATTTCTAAGAAATTTCAAGACGATGAAATAAAAATAAAATGTTAGGGGTTTATTACTTAGGAGTATGAAAAATAGTTATAAAACTATTCTCAGACCTACCGAATGTGTACGCAAAATTTTATTTCAATCGGTTCAGCCGTTCGGAGGAGTTTGTGACTAACACTGTGACTCGTGCATTCTTTCTTTCAGACTATACTACTTGGTTTTGTGATTAGCAGTAAACGAAGTAATTTTGACCAGACCTCTTTAAGATAATATTTGAAAATCAGAAAGGACTTGAATAGCATTATCCCACTTCTTCTCGATTTGGGTAAAGTTCAATTTTATATAATATATGTTAGTTATTATATGTCATATAGTGTATTAAATATATCGTTGAGCTAGTACCGCATACCAAAATCCAATAATTATTTACTTTTGGGGTAACTTGATCGAATTTAATGTCCGAATATATTTATTTATTAACGTAGATATCCAAATATAGTTTGTGCTCGGACTGCCTTAATCATCCAGGCTCGTAGCAGGAAACATTCACAAAATATATTGTTTCTGTTTCTGTGTGAATTGCGTGCGGTTATTCGCATAGAAATGTTGAATTTATCTATAGAACGGTATATCCCATTCGAATCCAAACTCGATGTACGTTGTAGCAGCAAAAACGAAGTTAACACTGCATTGCATATGGAACCCACATGGTGACGCCTCTGGAATATGAAATTTTGTTCGTCGAAGTATGCTGAATGCGTTTGTTACCAAACAAATGTACACTGATTGTTAACCCAATCTGTACCAAGCTCACCATTCGCCATGACATGAATAAATCTGTAGTCCGCAAACATTTTAATTTATTTCACTTTTGAAACAATAGCTTGTCATCCAGCGGGAAGGCTGTATTTTATTTTTCTGTACAGTAATTGCCCTATTGTTTGCGTCGTATGCACGTGTAAGGGTGGCAGAGATTTTAATGAACATCTCATTTTCTATCTGATTACTTACTTTTTACGGGACAGTGTATCCAAGTGATATAATGCACAGTCATATAAACACGTACTATCAATTCGTAATGTTCTCCTTACGATGATTATCCCCATTTCCATTGCTTCATAAAATTCAAAGTACCATATATGAGTTTTGGCTCTTCCTGATAGGCTGTAAAAGTAATTTGTTAACAACTGTTTTTTTGTCCCTAGAGATAACCACTTTCATTTCCATGTTTATAATAAGATAAGATAATATACGTGTAGCTATTATAAGCTGTGTACTGTCGGCTTAGAATAGCACTACCCCATTTCTTCCGGTGGGTGTACGTAAGAGGCGACTGACGGACTTGGGGCTTTTTAAGGGATTTTTGGGCGATGCGGTTGGAGACCCATCACCAACAACCTTTATTCTACCATCTTTTCCCCACTCAACTTCCAAAAGTGGCTGGGGATTTTCTAATTTCGCAGCTCTGGCTACCCCTTTTAGGGATTTATAGCCGTGAGTATATGTATGTATAATTACGAGTATTTATATAATAAGCGCTGTAATGACTAAATGATATCTTGAGAATATATTTCTTTGAAAAATATTTATCGCTAATAACTGAAATACATATACATACATATATGTACATATATATACAGCCCAATCTCTTCTACTACCTATTCTTGATTATGCTGACACCTGCTATCTCGATCTAACTGAAGATCAACTGAACAAACTTGAGCGCTTACAAAACTTATGTATTAGGTTTATTTTCGGACTGCGTAAATATGACCATGTCTCTGCGTATCGCAATAAACTTCAGTGGCTTCCAATTCGTCTCCGCCGGAATGCACATACTCTGTCTCTCCTGTGCTCTATCTTGTTTAATCCTGCCACCCCCTCCTACCTTAAAGAGCGTTTCCAATTCCTTCACTCTTCACATGACCTCAATCTGCGTTCTTACCACAATCTTTTGTTGAGTACCCCTTCCGATTCCACCAATTTTTACAGTTCCTCCTTTACCGTCCAGGCTGTACAACTATGGAACGGTCTTCCTGTAGAGGTGCGACTAGCCAAGTCTCTCCCTATTTTCAAGAAAATGGTAAAAAAACACTTCCTCTCCGAAACATTATAATATTATTTGTGTTGCATACAACAGTTTATATATTCTATTATATATTATGTCGTAAAATGTATATATGTATTTTATTTAAAAATCTTTATATATATTGCATATGTATTGTATTTATTGAATATTATTTATTTTATGGAATACTATCTGTATCTGTAAGTGTATTAGAACTTAATAAATATTTAGTAATACTTAAAATAGATGGATAATAGTTTGATGAATAATTTTAGTTTTTAAGCAAATCAGTTTAATTTATTGGACATCTACCGAACATGTTTTTAATCCAGCAAATCTTTCCATTAATGGGTTGTCTGGAAGAGATCGCTCTTAGTGATAAGACCGCCAGTTGTACTTTGGCTTTTATACCGATCTTTTTTTGTAATTGTTGTTTTTATTTTGTAATGTGCAATAAAGAGTTTTATTATTATTATTTTGAGCATGAATTTAAGTTCCTCGCCTCTCCCATGGCCGAAAAAGAAAATATAATTTTAAAATGGGAGAGGCGGTACTCCCCAACAAAAGCACAGTCGGTCGGGGTCAGGGAGTCAGGTTCAAGAACCGACGGACGATCCGAGCCGTATCGAGCAGCACCGCTTTCTGCATCTGTGCTGGAACCGACACGCCACAGAAATCCAACCGCCTCAAGTTATTCGCGAGGCTGGTTGAAATTAACCCGTTCGCGGACAAAACAATTGGGATTATTTCTGTCGAAGTCACACCCCACATGTCGGTGATCTCGTGGGCCAGATCGAGATATTTCCGACGCTTCTCGGTTTCGGCTTTCACGAGACCCTCGTCATGAGGGATAGTGACATCCACTAGAAATACCCTCGACTGCGACCGATCCCACACCACGATATCAGGCTTATTCGCTAGAATAGTCCTGTCCGTGATAACGGATTGCTCCCAATAGATTTTGGCACGGTCGTTTTCTAAGATTGGCTCCGCAGATACTTGTAATACGGCAGCCTCTGTTGCAGGAGTCCGTATTTTAGAGCGAGCTCCTGATGCAGGATTTTGGCTGCTTGGTTGTGTCTGTGCAAGTACTTAGTGTTAGCAAGAGCCGAACAACCGGAAACAACATGCCTAAGTGACTCTCCGGGACGGCCACATGCTCGACAAACGTCTGTGGTACCGTCCTTTAGGATGTATTTCCGATAGTTCCGCGTCTTGATAACCTGGTCTTGTATTGCACAGACAAAACCTTCGGTTTCCCCAAAGAGGTCCCCGAAACGCAGCCAATGCAGGGAGGCTTTACGGTCCACGAAAGGTTTGTGAAGTACCTTGTAAAACCTCCCGTGCAGCTCCTTCTCTTTCCATACGGACTCCCGATCAGAGGTGCTAAGTACCTCCGGGGTTCGCCAATCCTGTGAGGCCAACGATAAGGGAGTCAGTCCTTTATCACTAGCGACCACCTCTCCCCGAATACTATCACCCGTCATCGTCAAAAAATAGTTTCTGAGGTTGCATACCTCGCGGTTGTGTATGGTTTTGGCACTCAAGAGGCCTCGACCACCACACTTCCGCGGGATATACAATCTCATAACCGACGACCGCGGATGATGCATTCGATGAGAGGTATTATTATTATTACATGTTTTTCCAGGAACTTTGTATCCGAAAAGTTAAAAATAGACGAATTGGGGCAATAATTAAAGCTGTTTAATTATGCGCTTTCAACCTCAATTAACCTGCGAAAGAGGTTACCAATCAATAAATGCAATCGAATCAATAAATACTAACTAATTTGAATGTAATCGATAATTATTATTCATTATTTATGCAAGACAATGGTTCACTTTAGCAACAGCAAAGTTACATTGTATATCTTTGATGCCAAAGTAGTTGAAAAAGTAAAGAAAAGATAATATATAGTAAGTTAATCGCACTAGTGCATAATGATAAACAAAAAAATATAGTTTTGACAATAGCCAGCTTTACAAGCATGAACTCAGTGTAATAAATTCATTCATTTTATAAGCAATGACGATGACAATGATTTCATAAAATGTTATTACATACATACATATACTCACGGCCGTAAATCCCAAAAAGGGGTAGCCAGAGCTTCAGAGCTAGAAACTCCTCAGCCGCATTTAGAAGTTAATAGGGGAGAAGATGGAAAAAATATAGTATCGTTGGTGATGGGTCTCCAACCGCATCGCCCAAAAACCACTTAAAAAGCCCCACACCCTTCGCCTCATACGACACCCTCGGGTAGAAAGGGGTAGTGATATTCTAAGCCGACACTACACGGCAAAATGTTATTACTGCATTTAAAGCAAATACCCTAGTAATTAAGCTTAAGGTGTCACTGCTTGCTTAAGAATATGTTACGCGGCATGGTTCAAACGGAACGGTAGCAAGTGAAAATCTTTAGAAGAGGTAGCCAGAGCTTCGGAATAACAAATTTCACAGCCGCTTTTGAAAGTTGATAGTGGAAAATATGGTAAAATAAAGGTTCATAAATAAAAGATGTTATTAAAGGAAAGAAAAATTTCGACACTGGCGGGGTTCGAACCCGCGACCTTCGGGTATACACCCCCGTCGCTCTGCCAACTGAGCTACAGTGTCAGTTGGCATCCAGCGCGAAATTTCTCTATCCTTTGTTTCTTTTTTACACGTTCAAGTAGGTTTGCGTTTCCTACCTCCGAATTTTTAACTAATTCGGACGGCCACTTGTCTACCTTTTCAGATAGAATGCAAATGTTGGAAACGCCTAACTATCACATAATTTAATGTTTTTTGACATGAATTCCTCATGTGGGGATTATTACTCATAAATAAAAGATGTTATTAAAGGAAAGAAAAATTTCGACACTGGCGGGGTTCGAACCCGCGACCTTCGGGTATACGCCCCCGTCGCTCTGCCAACTGAGCTACAGTGTCAGTTGGCATCCAGCGCGAAATTTCTCTATCCTTTGTTTCTTTTTTACAAGTTCAAGTAGTGTCGAAATTTTTCTTTCCTTTAATAACATCTTTTATTTATGAGTAATAATCCCCACGTGAGGAATTCATGTCAAAAAACATTAAAAAATAAAGGTTGTTGGTGATGGGCCTCTAACCGCGTCGCCCAATAATCTTTATCCGGCGTCGCCTCTTACGTACACACACGGATAGCAGTGTGACAACGAAGTGTGTGTGTGTGTGTGTGATAGAAGTGACACAGCATATAATGTTTTAATAAAATATTTTCAAACTTATACTACCACTATCTATGCAACTTTTCTTTGGTCTAAATCAATTTCCTTCCATATTTAATTTTAACTCGTATATAGCTACTCTACTGCTGGCTCGAACGGCTTGGTACGATTCTCGCAAACATTTCCAGCTTCTTCTAGACCCAAAAAACTAATTTCATATATGCCCTTTATTTCATACTTTAAACACCTGCTTTTTAACATCACCAGCCACATTGGCTCTATATTAGCTTTTAGCCAGTTTACCGTCATCCATCCTCTCCATGTGCTCAAGAAAATTAATTTTATTTATCAAATACTATTTAATAAGCAACGCTGGAGCAAGACGAACTGGAAGAAAAAACTTGACACGTGGGCTGTGAAATTTTGGTCGATTGTTGTGTATATAAAATGATCCACCTAAGTTTCACAGCTCACGTGTTTTACTATCATCAGCATCAGTAGCAAAATCATCATCAACGTCACCCTTTTAAAAAGGCCACCCAAAGGCTTTTCATTGATTCGAGAAATTTCCCTGAAGAGGGGATCGAACCTAGCATATGGTCGTAGTCCACAACGAAAGAGTATTGCTGGTTTGAACCCAAGTTCGAACGTACTCAAGAGAATTCAAACCAAGACCTCCGTATTGAAAATAAAGAGGTCTACAACTTCGACTGCAGTGGAAGTTTCCACAAGGCTTTATCGGTGATTTTTATTTCTCATTTTTAATCAAGATATCTCATTTCAACAAACAAACAATATTCACTCAAAGTAAATCAGACATTTAATCTGATCGTTTCCAAGTTATGCCGTAGTTTAATTTATATTGCAACGAGATATCCTCCCTCAGATTGGACCTAGAGGATCACAAAACCAATAATAAAAGAGTGAATTGAAATAACAAACAATAATCAAATCAAAGACCAATAAAGTTAGTAAAGCAAATAGTATTGGCTCTAGAGACAAATAGTGTCTTTACAGAAATGAAAAGTTTGCTGTGCGAACATATTTATTAATAAAAAAATAAATCGTAGAACTGACGTTTAATATCACTGAGAAACCAGCTTTCACAAAACTGCTACGAAAATTAAAATAAATAATTTGGTATAACAATACAATGACGCACAAAGCATCAAGAGCATCAAAGATCACACATCAAAAGAATTTATTAATAGTAATCAAAAATTGCAATAAAATATAGTTAAACTGATGTGGATTGGTCGAAAATGTTATATTTGTTCAGCACGAGACTGACACCTCACCTATGGGAAGATGAGGTGCACAGTTATTTAGAAAACTAAAAAATAACTTAAGGCGCTACGAAGTTCGCCGGAGCTAGCACGGCTAAACTGATTTGGCGGAAAATTGGTGGGGGGCAGCTAAGAACCAGGAAAAGTTCATAGGATACTTTTAAACCCATATTTTGTTCGTACCAATGATGATCTACGACATCGCCGTTTAGTGCCGGCTTAGAATGCCACTACCCCTTTCTACTATTTTAAGTGGGTTTTGGGCGATGCGGTTGGAAACCCATCACCAACGATACTTTATTTCTACTTTTCTATCAACTTCGAAATGTGGCTGAGGAGTTTGTAGCTCTGTAACTCTGGCAATTTTTATTGGGTTTTTGGCCGTGAATATAAGTATGTATGTAACATTGCTTTGCAAAGCTGGGGCGGTCCACTAGTTACAAATAAAATGAAAATACCGGAAGAAATGGGGTAGTGCTATTCCAAGCCGACATTACACAGCAAAGCCAAACAAAATGAACATAAACATATGCATTCACTGCTATAAATCCTAAAAACGAATAACAAATTGGTGTATTGCCCTACTCATGATTTGAACTCGCGTCTCCTGCTTGAGAAGAGGTAGTTCTCATTTTCAGCTATACATACATATACTCACGGCTATAATTCCCTAAAAGGGGTAGCCAGAGCCAAGGAATTATAAATTCCTCAGTCTCTTTTGGAAGTTGAGTGGGGAAAAGGCGGAAAAATAAAGGGTTTTGGTGACGGGTCTCCAACCGCATCGCCTAAAAATCCCTTAAAAGCCCCGATACCCTTAGTCGCCTCTTACGACACCCGTGGGTAGAAAGGGGTAGCGACATTCTAAGCCGGCACTACACTACTTATTTTCAGCTATCTTTTTTTATAAGTGTATTTTAGATCTGAATCAAATATACCCATGCATTACCTCGTGAAATTTTATATACCATTTTACGATGTTTGCGAGGACGGAGGAGTAATACTGAAATTAATATTACATATATTTATTCTTGAAGTTAGCTTAGAATAATACTGACCCGTTTTTTGAGTGGAGGTTACATAAGGTATTAAGATTTACTAAGTCGTTGTCGGGCGATGAGGCTACAGTCTATTACGAACCGTTTTGTACTTTGCAATTTTTTTCCCAGTCATCTACGAAAAGTGTGCTGAATATTTTTTATTAGATATATGATTATAATACTGCAATCAATCAAATTAATTGAACGTTCAATGCCCCATAATTTTATTTTTAAGTTTTTTTAGTGGAAATGAATAAACGAAAAAATTAAGAACGAATGAGCAAAATAGGGGCTTTTGAAGTGATTGTAGAGCGTCTCCAACTGCAACGCCTAAAATCACTTAAAAGTCCCCAAAGTCCTTCTAACCCTCTTACGAACACCCACGCGAAAAATGGGATAGTGCTATTTTAAGCCGTCACTAGACAGTATGTATGTATGGTTAAACGAAATTAAACTGACTAAAAAAACACGTAGTTGAGTAACAACGCCATCTTTAGATCAAACGTAGTTTTAGCATAAATGTTAAAAATGCAATTTAGGTTCCCTTTTCCTCATTCTAAATACGAGTGGCATGCCAAAAGAAACAAAAATCATAAAATTTATTCTTTATTACAAGTATCGATCTTTTCAAAGTATTCACCCTGAGCACGTATACACTTTTCCATACGTCTGAACCAATTGGAAAATACCTGTGACCACTCTTCTTTAGATACATCAGAAATCTCGAAATTATAGGCAACCAGTGCATCTTCTTTGCTTTCGAACCTCTTCCCCTTTAGTTTTTCTTTGCTTTTTGGAAACAAGTAAAAATCACAAAGCGCTAGGTCAGGGGAATATGGGGGGTGAGGGAGAATTGACACATTTTTCGAGTTGAAAAAGTCTAGTGTTCTGGCAGACGTGTGCGTGTCGCCATCTCTTGGAGGAAAGTGGAACTAATGGTGGTTTTTCTGAAAGGCATTAAGGGTTTGGTTTTAGAGTCGCCATCTCGCGGGTGGTGTGTGCACTACTAAAACTACACTAGGGGAATAGGTCGTATGTCGTCACGAATTAACCGTAACCTCACAAGCTACAAGTTCTCAGGGTTTCTATTTATTTTAGATAGATGGCAGTGTTTTAATGCAATCTAGTGCCGCCACTACGTTTAGTTACACTTTTTTTCTCAGGGTTTCTATCTTTTTTAGATAGATGGCAGTGTTTTAATACAATCTAGTGCCGCCACTACGTTTAGTTAGACTTTGTAAAACCGGTTTTAAGGAAAAACATGCATAAATAAATTCCTAAAAGGGGTAGCCAGTTCTTTAAATCAGAAAACTTTTCAGACATTATATTATATTTAAAGAAAAACTTACATATAACAAATTATTATTCAATCGAACATAAAAAAATAAGTATCGCAATCATTTATTCATTTCTTTTTGACCGCATTTGTAGTTGTCATAATAGAACTGATTCTTATTTCTTTTTCTTGTTTCCCCAATAATGTAAGTTTTTTTTGTGAAATATCTACGAGTATGGCATCAGTTAAAATAATACTGTTATCATGGACCAAATTGACAAATATTTGAATCCCAATCACAAAACGGGGACGTGGTCGACCCAGGAAGCGAAGGAGTGACGAGTTGAGGTACCATAACAATAACTATAACGATGGTGGGAGGTAGCCCAGGGGCGTGAGAGTGGATGAGGGGAAGAAACGCCTTTGTCTAGTAGTGGGATAATTACGCTAAATGATAAGTATTACAATATTATAATATAACATATACTCACGCCATTAGTTCCCATTGGGGTAGGCAGAGACTATCCATCAAGACTTTGTACGATCCTGGCAAACCTCTCTACCTTCCCTTACATCAATCTTTTCATACATGCTTTATTCTTCATACTTCGTACGCCTGCCTTTATGAGCACACTCTTAATTTTGGTCTAAGTTTGTTTTCGGTTGTCGTCTTCTACTAACATTAACTTCCACATTCGCTTTATAGATCCGTTTCGCCAATTTCCTATCATCCATCACCTCTATGCGCCGAAACGATCTCAACATTCCTTTTACTATCTTTCTTACAATATCATCTTTCACACCACACTTTTCACGAATCACACTATTTCTCCCTCGATCACATGATATAACATTGTACATTAAGATTTTATGAAAAAAAAATTGCAATGTATAGAAAAATAGTCTACTTATATAAGAAATCAGGGACCGTGGGTGGTAACGTGGAAATAAAATACCAAATTTTAATGTAAAATAGGATCTTAGCCGACAATACTCAGGGATTAAAATTTCTTTGAAATTCTCAATAATATTTCTATAGATAGTTGCGTTGCATCATTGCCTAGCCGTCATTCAGACTAAAAGAACTTCCTTAATTCTGTTCGCACGTTTAAATGAAATTCCATCTACTCGATTTGAAAATTCCTTGAATGAAAACCTTTTCAGAACAGAGTACCTGGTTGATTAATGCATTTGTATGGAAATAAGTGGATATGCGTGCAGCTGATCACATCTGTAATAGTTTCCTGAACAGTGGTTCGTTGAATTTGTTCTAGTTTATTTATTTGTTTTTTCAATAAAAACTTGTGTTTTTTCGATTAGGTTTAATTTAGTAAATCAAAAAGACGGGAACCCGAAGTGGAAATAATGAAAAAACAAAAAATGAGAATGATTATGATTTTGGGAAAGTCAATCAAAACATCAGTTATGTGTATGACACAAAGTAGCGATAAATAGTGATTTATAATATCAAGTATTTGGTTATCTGATTCATGAATATTTTGTCACTCTGTCCTGTTGTTGGCACACCATATATATATATATATATATATAGCTATGTAGTGTAGGCATAGAAAAGCACTACCTGATTTCTTCCGGTGGGTGTACGTAAGAGGCGACTAACGGTATTGGGGCTTTTAAGGGATTTTTGGGCGATGCCGTTAGAGACCCATCACCAACAACCTTTATTTTACCATCTTTTCCCTACGCAACTTCCAAAAGTGGCTGAGGAATTTCTGATTCCATAGCTCTGGCTACCCCTTTTAGGGATTTATAGCCGTGAGTATATGTATGTATGTATGTATATATATATATCTAGGTTTTAAAATTAAATGAATTGTTTCTTAGAAACCTAATGATTAAGAATATCCAACTTAGATATTGAATCAACTAAGAACTTTCAATAAAACTGTATATCAAAAAGGTGCTATCCAACATTTTTGAACACTGAATTAGTACTTTCGTAAGATATACAAATACGAAAAAACTGGTTTAAATTTAATATAACAAAAATAACTTGTTTATCTCAACATTTTTACTGTCTATATCGACATTTATAAACTTCATAACTTTAAAAGTATCTACGGAATAGTTAATGAAATCACTTAGATAACGAGTCTCAATTGAAAACCTTTTAACTTTAACATACATACCCAAGTAACATTTTTTTCGGGCCTAGGTTGTAAAAAAATCCTTAAGGTTTTAAAAGGGTCGTAAAAAGGTTAATTCTTTGCTATCTAGTCATATTGAGTACTTGAGATTGATTAATAAGTCCTAAAACTTATTGTTTATTAATACAACCTTGGAGCCGCTTATAAGAGTTTAAATTAACGTTATTTTAACTTTTCTTTCAAGAGCATATAGTCCTAGGATCATAAAGTTATCGTAGACTCCTAATGAAGTTCTAAACAAGCTTGCATTATGCTAAAGTGAGAGCATACGGTTGAATTTTTTACTTTGATATAACCATAAAGTTATGGAATGTTGAAATAACTTATAAGTAATTTTTAATACCTATCTTTAACCTTTAGGCTGTATGAGAGTTTTCTAGGCAAACAAATAAGGACTGCGCGGTTGAAACTAAAACCATTAAGTCACTGGCTATGAGCTAAAGGCATGATTTAAGTCCTTCTAGATTTTTTCAAAACTTTAGAGCCATCCTCAAAAGAAATCAGTTATTTCTGCAACTTCAAAGCATTACGTTGTCTAGCAAGATGAACCGAAACAGGGTGATGTCACAAATACGAAGTGGAAATTTTAAACGGATTGGAAACGGAACGCATTGGAATACAGAAAGTACTGAAAGGGAGCTGCTACGAGATTACTTTGTTAATGTATTATAGAAATTAAAGAAGCATATATTGTAATCATCTAGGAGTTCTAATTGTTTTCATTTTAATAACTACCAGCCCAAGACAAAGAGATGTTGTGCTTGAAAATAATTGCAAGTCCTGACATAGGTATAAAATATATTCTATGGTATGGGTAATAGATAAGTTAAATACCTACCTACCAAAAAAAATAAACCATAAAATAAAATAATAAAATAAAATTGTTTATTGCGCATTTTGAGTTACATAGCGATTTTTCCAATGGCCCCTGCACTAGGTAAAACCTGTATTGCGGGTGGCCTTTCTCGATATTTACACTGATATCCAAATTAAAATTATACACAAACACAATTATTAAAGAAAAACCTAACACTAAAAAAGTATACAAAATAAGCAGAACTAGGAAAATAATATATAGAAAAAAAAAAAACTATTTTACTTGGATGTATAGTGTTTAAGAGAAAGTGTGTGTGAATGTGTGAGTGAGTGTGGGGGGGGGCGTGTGTGTGAGTGTGTGGGGGCGTGTGTGTGTTTATGTGCGTGAATGAATGAGTGAGTGAAAAATGCTACTTCTGTCACTGTTGAACAATTAGGATGTCTTCTGTCTCAGAATATGATAATGAGTGCAACCATGTAGCAACCATCTCCTTAGCCTTATGACTACAAACGCTAGAGATATCCAAAATTTTATTAATTTTATTGTAAATAAATCCTGATAGGAACAATGGAAATCTCCCAGAGAAAGCCGTTTTAAGTTTAGGGATGTTAAAAACTCTACCAGTATTTCTCAAGTGAGATATTTTTTTTGTTTCAACATCACTTTTACTTTTATGCATTTTTTCTACTTGTCGCAGAATAAATAATTTCCTAACTGACAAAACTTCGGCAACTTTATAGAGCTCAGTTGTTGGATATAAGAATGGTAAGCATAAGCCAACTTTTAAAACTGCTCTCTGAGCTCTTTCAAGCAGTAATAGTACGGACCTGCAGCTACCACCCCATGCACCTATGCAGTATGTTAAAATAGACTCACACAATGCGTAATACACTATCTTTAGTGTTTCTTTGTCCATAGCGTGGCGAAGATTTTTAAAAACTGACATTAATTTACGTACTCTTGAAGAAAGCAATTCAATATGGGGCCTAAAAGAAAGTTTATTATCGATAATAACTCCAAGATACTTTATCGTTTCACATTCACTCAATTTAGGACATTGACAATGAACAAGCCTTTCACAACTAGAATTATGAGATACTATAATCAATGGTTCATGTGGCTGTGTGTTTTGTCGAATACTAAAAGTAAGAAATTTAAGTTAAGGTAGTTCCTATAAAATGTTTTTTTATAGGAACTACCTTAACTTTTAAGAGCAGCCTGTTGCTGTCAGTTCCGCACTCTTGTCAAAGCTCCAAACGCACTCCTACAACCAGGAGTTAAAAGCAAGTAACTGTGCTCAGCGGTTGTTTTCGCGACTCTTAAGTCTTAAACTACTCCTGGCGGTAACCTTATGGCTACGAAAACAGCCTAGTAGTTCCAAGTAGCTCCACAACATAACCTTTAGGTTTTATGTAGTTCTGAGTAGGTAAATTTTAATGCTTTAAAGTAATTTCCTAAATCCGCCATATTTATTCACTGAAAGAAAAATAAAACTAAGCAAAAGGATAAATTTTAATTCATTACAGCCACATTCAGTGGCGTGCGCTATACTATTCCAAATACATGTTTTATTATAAAAACAGTACTTTTATTTCTAATTTTACTTTCCACCAAACATAAAATTTTATATATATTTTTAAATTAAAATATATTTAAATTTATAATTTACGTAAGGCCCGTCAAGTATACAACACTATGATCCTAAAGTATCACGATAAAGTGCCAGTCGCACTATCTTTTCATGATACTAACTCCAGCAAAACTACTTACTTATTATTTCATATGAATACAACACTTACAAGTTAGCCATTTTAAAACTTGTAAAGTGACAGGTAATGGCGCCATCATTATATTATTATAACCATTGATGTTCTGTGCAAATATTACACAGAAACATTTTAAAACTTAAGAGTCTTGGAAAGGCATTATTCATATCCATCAAATATCTTTCAAGTTATAATAGAGTTAGATCCAGGACTAATTTAGAACTTAAAAGCTGCCATCCAAGGTTATATTAACGTTAAATTAAGGTTGTGAAGGTTATATTTAGGTTCTGCGTAGTTAGTTCAAAAGGTTCTGGATTTGAGCTATAGGTTTTGCTGTAGCTCTCAGATAGGTTCTTAAACGTGGGCCCTTTTTGCACTCAGGAGGTAAATATAAGGTTAACATAACGTTAGTGAGCCTTCTAAGACTTACATTGAGATTTCCATACAAAGGTTCTAGAACCTTTTCAATACCTTTTTAAAACCAAAAATGTTACTTGGGTACATACATATACTCACGGCTATAAATCCCTAGAAGGGGTAGCCAGAGCTAAGGAATCAGAAATTCCTCAGCGAATTGAGTAGGGAAAGGATGGTAAAGTAAAGGTTGTTGGTGATGGGTCTCCAGCCGCATCGCCCAAAATTCCCTTAAAAGCCCCAATACCGTTAGCCGCCTCTTACGTACACCCATCGGTAGAAACGGGGTAGTGCTATTCTAAGCCGACACTACACGGTCAACTTTAACTTACTTATAAACTCAAAATCTAATGCTTCTATACAGAAACCATGAACAGACACCAGTGATTGAGGTAGGGAGCCGATAAACGTTCGTTGTAGCAATTGGCCTTGCACAATATCGCGTGCAATCCACGAGGTCCAAGCTCCTATCAAGATTGTGGATACTAAGCTTCATTACACCAACGAACACATATAAAACGGTTGCTGAAACAGCGATCTAATATAGGTTATTGTTAAACGACATACATGCGTATACTCACGGCTATAAATATCATAAATGGGTAACCAGAGCTTGAGATTTAGACATTTTATTGATAGTTTTCGTTGTTGAGAGGGTAAAATAACTAAATAAAAAATATAGGGACATTCTATACACAGATCAAGTTAGCCCCTAACTAATTGACAAGTCACAAGAATTGTATTATCGGATCTTAAAAATGTGTAAAATATATTATTAAACACTTTATTGCATACAAATACAATGTTTTTATATAGGTACAGATCATTAGGTCTAAGTACACAAAGGCGGACTTATCGCCTTAACGCGATATCTTCCAGTCAACCTTTATGGTGTGGAAAATCAAGTACAAAACTCTTAAACAGAAGTCATTGAAAATTAATATGCAAATAAAACCAAACTTAACTATAAAATATAAAATATAAGTTGCAAAAGACAATCTAACCAATGTTTTTTTTTCTTTTACTACGAAAGGTAAGTTAAGCAGGTAAGTTTTAACATATGAAAAGGTTATATTATAACATAAATATGTATAATATATACGAAAATATTACACAATATCAAATTAGCTCCTAACTAAGTATAATTTGAATTATGGGATACTATTTCAACGATATATTTAATATTTTATAATACACATATAATTAACATCCAAGACTTGAAAACAATAATTTATGCTCATCAAATAAAAGTTGCGTTTACCGGGGATCGAACACGCAACCTCCAGACTGTAAAACTAGTCATCTATCTAGCTGCGGACGTAATCATATACCGAATGGAAGCACTTGTAAAGTCTTGGCATTAAAGTCCTTCTAAAATATACTCAAATGACACCACACAAACACCACCAAAATACATGTTGATTTGATTGTCACATATGTAAATTGTATATGCAGTACAACAAACAAAATATTTGCATCTCAAATTGGCTTCATGTCACTATTTACCACAACTAGTCCTGGATTCTCAGTTACTTTGAGCAAATCATAAATGTACACATCATATTCTCACACATACATATTCTCTCATGGCTAAATATACTAGAAACGGGGGAGACCAGAGCTATAGAATGGGAAATTATTAAGCCTTTCCCAAATTAAGTAGGAATATTTTTTTTAATAAAGGGTTCTTTGTGACGGATCTCCGGTAACATCGCACCAAAATTACTTTAAAAAATTCAAAATTCTAAGATTTCTTACAAACATTAACAAAGAGTAGCACAAAAACATAACGCATTCTATTTATTTTAAATTATTATAAAAACCATTGGATAATTCAATTTCATTGAATTCTTATTGATTACAAACTAAATAAGGATAAATACAGTTCGAAATTTTATACACCTTTTGAAATAATATTTAATTATCAAGAAAGTCTAAACTGTTTCCGTGAACAAACGGTTAAACCACTAGAATCACGAACCAGGGAAAGACGTTGGTCTTGGCTATTATAATCAGTATAGCCGTTAAAGTTTACTAATCGGCAAAAAAGTTGTATGGTTAACTACCACCGCCCAAATACCCACTCATATGGGCTCAAGGCACTTAGATGCGAAACACATGCACTAAAATGACCAAGAAAATATCGGGTGTCTGCAAAGTCGGTTTACGGACGATAATTTAAGATAAAAAGTTAAGTTATAGTTAAGTAATATGACAACAATTTTGAAACTTGTACAAACCCCCTCGCCCCAGCTAGTAAAATAATTCAAAAGTATTGGAAGTATTGGTAAGCCATCAGCGATTTGAATTAACTGCATGGATAATTGATGTCCTCTTGCTAGCGGTACAAGATATTCTTTCATGCAGGCATTTGATTTTATTACATGCATACGTAACTCACGGATTTATAGCCGGTTAAGGAGATCTAGCCAGAGCTTCAGAATTAACCAATTAATATAAAGTTTGGCTACCCCTTCTAGGGATTTATAGCCGTGAGTATATGTATGTATGTATATATGTATAAAATTTGTTTATATTCAGTATCCAGCCACATCTCCTATCAATTATTTAAAAAGATCCAAATTCTCATTTCTTCACTTACGACACGAAAGAAATGGGTTTGTGCTATTCTTGGCTGACACTACACAGCAAATTTATCATGTTGAAAGAAAAATATAGTCATTTGGTTGGATCGAACATATGTATTACCAACAGCACAATATCGAATGTGAATAGTAGTGAATTTAACTATGGAGATGTGGTATACGATCCATGCTCATTGTCTCGCTCTCGGAAACTGTTACTATGAGTACAAAATGCATGTGCGTGATATTGTTTGATATACCACCCGAAACCCGTATTACGTCCTACCTGGAAACTAATAATATGTTGAATCTCGAAGCAAGAAGAAAGCTCCATCTAGCTACACACACACACACACACACACACTCACAGATACAAATAAATACTCACACATAATCATATTAATTTAATTTAAATATACAATAATATTTCATCCTAATGATGAATTAAAATTTGCATGCTCTAACTATTTATGAATATATTTTGGTAGGATAAAATTTGTAAATATTGTCTTTTAAAGCCACTAACTACAAAACTTTGATAAGAACTATTATAACGTGAATTGTATGCTGAAACACAGACTATCGTCTAGTTCGGCTGCAATTATCTTTAAAATTGCACTGTAAAGTTAAGCACAGTTTTTGTTTATAAACCATTATAATTAACTTGTACGCTTTTCTTGAATAAACTATTTGTATTTGTACACTTCTTTTCGGTGTTATGAAACCCCAATCCCTGATATGTTCCGGACAGTGTCACAGCACCATACGCGCGGTTACTCATACTTTTTTTATTACTTTTTTCTTTCTGTTTTTATTTTATAAGTGTCATTCTGTTTTGTTTATGTGCGTTTTGTCAAATAAATGTCTTTTACTTTACTTTTTTATTTTTAATACTAATCATAACATAAGCGTTTGAGCTCTGTTACAAAAAGTGAGAGTTTCAAAGTTGCAAATTTATTTAGGCTTATTTATCAAGCTGAAACCAGTACCAAAAAGTAGCTTTTTATTATATTGGTTATAATCTCTAGGTCAGTTGTGGTCTGTTTTGTCTTTCTTTTAATGAAATGTGATGATTTACACTTAAGTATTCTAACACTAGTATTCTAAGAAAATGGCGAAAAGCAAACTACCCACCCCTTATCTAAACAATTTGTGTCATTGCAAAGAGTGAAGAACCAATGTGACGTATTTTTGTGGGTTTTTAGTACCTCTACTATCTCCTCTGGATGAAAACATATCTTTTTGTTGTGATGCAATAGCTTTTCTATCTCCAAGGATTTTTTGCACGCCCATATAATACATAATAACGGCTATAAATCTCAAAATTCGTCAAGATAGACCCAGATATACCTCTGCCAGATTTAGAAGTTGAGTGGGAAAAAGATTGTCATAAATAGGTGGTTGGTGATGGCTTTCTAACCGCAGCACGCAATAATCCCTTAAAAAGCCCATGAAAAAATTGAATATACCCAAGTTGCCTCTTATGTCGCCCACGAGAATAAATGGGATAGTGCTATTCTAATTCGACAATACACATCGTAGTTGTGCACGTAATTACAAAATCTACAAGTACAAAACAGGTAAAATGTATGCTAACGTGACAACCACCAGTATGCAACTATTGACGTCATAGGTCATACATTGCATGAGAGTGATTAAGCAGGTCACACGAAACCATTTTAAAATTACCATGAGAGCTTTCTATAATAAGTAGGTAGTGTTTACTTGTACTTTATTATGGCTATTTAAATCAAATAAGCTTGAACCTTATATTTTTACTGATTGTGTCTTTGTAATTTTTTGTCAATAAACTTCAAACACAAATAATCATACAGCTATAAATCCAAAAATAGGGAAGCCAGAGCTGCAGAAATAAAAAAACAGCCACAGTCATATGAAACTAGAATGGAAAAAACATACATACGTACATACACACGACTATAAAACCAGGGAAGGGGTAGCCAGAGTTTTGGAAGATGTGATGGAAGGTTATGGGTCTCCAACCGTATCACCCAATTACTTCTTTGAAAGCCTCAATAACACAGCTTGGGAAAAAGTATTAAAAATAAAAGTTGTTGGTGATGGCTCTCCAGCCACATTGCCCAAAGTGCCCACAGTGGGATAAATATTTTCCACATAAGACATTCGTAAGTGATCCAAATATAAAAGTTCCATTCCTATTATTTCCAATATCCAATGTCCCAGTACTACAGTACTCATTTTGTTATGCATTTATTTAATAAGTATGCACCACTTAAGACGGTGGTTATCAAAGACGGTCCGAAACCATGGCTGACAGATACTATAAGACTGATGATGCAAACCCGGGACGAAGCTCATCACAGATGTAAAAAAACAAAAGATGAAACTCACATTCAATTCTACAAAGACCTAAAACATCAAGTCATTGTCGCAATGCATAATGAAAAACGGGCCTTCTATGAATTTACCATCAATCGTTGCGCGAAAGATTCT
Organism: Bedellia somnulentella; assembly: GCA_963576735.1. NCBI lineage: Eukaryota > Metazoa > Arthropoda > Insecta > Lepidoptera > Bedelliidae > Bedellia > Bedellia somnulentella. The sequence continues at coordinate 3,927,448 of OY755170.1, forward strand.
AAAAAACTGTGGAAGAATCTAAAGCGGGTCGTCTTTCCAAATAAACGCCCTGAGCTGCCAGTCCATTTCGATAACCCCGACGATATCAATCGCCATTTCGGTGATATCCCCGGCGCACCTGATGTCACTTTATCAAACTTAACTTTTTTTGAATTTAACAGACACGGTCAATCAAATTTGACTTTACAAACTGTCTCTGCAGATAAAATTGCAAACGTTGTTAAGACTATAAAAACAAAAGCAAAAGGTTTTGATGATATCAATATTGACATGTTACTTTTGACTCTACCTACCTCACTTGACGCATTAACCGCCATCGTAAACAAAAGCATACTCACCAACAAATTTCCTTCAATCTGGAAGACGGCAAAAGTTTCTCCGCTACCAAAATAACCCAACCCTGTCCTAGTGTCCGATTTGCGAGCCATTAGTATCCTTCCCAGCGCTTCTAAAATAATGGAACGGGTCGTATGCGAGCAGCTCACGGAGTACCTGGAGGAAAACAAAATTTTATCTGAACTTCAATCCGGCTTCCGAAAAGGTCGATCCACAGCAACAGCATTACTTGATGTTATCGACAACATACTCAGCGACAAAAGTGATGGTAAAAGTAGTTTGCTTCTTTTATTAGACTTCTCCAGGGCCTTCGAGTGCTTGTATGTACCTCTTCTTTTGTCTAAGATGGCATATTACGGCTTTGATGTTGCGACGATTCGTTGGTTTGACAGTTACTTGTCTGACAGGATGCAATTCGTAGAGCTTCGTAAGAGAGATGGCAGTAATCATACTTCTGCTACAAGTCTTGTTCCCAGAGGGGTTCCCCAGGGCTCTATTTTGGGACCTCTTCTCTTCATTCTTTATACCGCTGATATTATTAATAGTATTTATAATAGTAAGTATCACATTTATGCCGATGATCTGCAATTATACGTATCTGGTCTGCCTAGTGACGCTATGAGGACTGTCGATATACTTAATGCGGAGCTCGAGCGTATTGTTACCTGGTCTGAAAAGAATTGTCTTGTCCTGAATCCTAGCAAGTCCAAGTACATGATACTTGGATCTAAACATCAAATACGTAATACAGTGGAAGCTCTTGCGGCCAATGATGTAGCTATCAGAGGACAACCCATAGAACGGGTGGTGGAAGCAAAAAACCTTGGCGTGCTGATGGACGGGGAACTACGGTTCGAAAACCATGTTTTATCAGTAGTCAGTAACTGCTTCCATCGCCTTAAAGTGCTTTATAATATTCGCGATTATCTCAGTGTGGATTTGCGTCTTCACCTGTGCGAATCGTTAATATTATCAAGGTTAAACTACTGTGATGTTGTCTATGGCAGTTGCATACTTGGTCGTTCACAGAGATTGATACAAAGTGTGCAAAACGCATGCGCACGGTTTTGTCTTCGCATACCTCCAAGATCCCACGTCACTCCTCATTTGAACGACGCTAAACTATTGAAAATGCAGGCACGTAGGCAACTACATCTTGCAACGCTGCTTTTCGGTGTTGTTCGGCACGAATCTCCTGAATATTTATTTAAAAAACTGCAATGGTCCAAAAGCGATTACCAGTTTAAAGTAAGAGCGATTTTGCCAATGCATCGTTCTGCAGCGTTTCGAGGCAGTTTCAGGTTCGCGGCGTCCAAGTGCTGGAATGATCTCCCACCACCTATCCGAGATTCCACAAATAGGACATCTTTTAAGCGAAAGCTTAAAAGCTATTTGCTAGTTCAGCAAAATCCTAATTTTTCCAGCACCGAGTCGTAGTTCTAATCTGTCAATTTAGGTATTAATTTATTTATGTTTTTTTAGTGTTATCGTGTGTGTATACTTACTACTTTTTCGGATAATCGTGTTTACTTACTTTTGTTTATGTGTGAACTTCATATAATTATATTTCCGTGTATTTCAGTTATTAATTAAGTATATTTTATTTAACATGTGTATATATGTATGTGTGTGTATGTATATATATATGTACATGTATGTAAATGAATGAATATACATATATATTGGTTTTATTTTATTGTATAGTTTGCATAAACTGATCAGTACAGTGTGAAGTGTCCGTGACATCACTTGTTACAAAGAGTACTGACTGAAAATCAGTGTTGTGGGTTATAATATAACTCACAACAAAATGCTGAGTCAGGTGCTCTTTTGTTGCTGACGTAAGCCATGACCAATTTTTGTTTTATTTGTTTGTTTTATTTTGTTTATTTTACTTTTTTAAAATCAATTTTGTACTGTTTTTGTAATTTCTGTATATGTTCTGTGTATTTTTTTGTTAGTCAGCAACAAATAAAAATTTCTCTCTCTCTCTCTCTCACATATCTATATAACACGTTGACCGCCACGACGGACACCATATACCCGACAGTACAGTTTCCCCAGAGGCCAAAGCAAATAATTGAAAAGTTGAGAAAGATCACTTTTTGCACTTAGAACATTCTGACAACCACATTTTGAAAAGCTCATAAATCCTAAGTCTTTTCATATTTTTATCCCAAGTTTCCTAATTGTACGGAGAGGCCGCGCAGGTTACTTGCTGTAATAAAAAAGCTGTCTGCCGCATAAAGACATCTAAAATGATCGAGGGCAAGCAAACACATGGTGCCACCATCATGTGCCCAACATGATGGTGGTCACGTGATGCCCGCCACGGCCTACGGGACTGAACATGGATTTTAGTATGGCTTTCAACGTGTTAAAGTCTCTTTTATTGAATTTGCATGACGTAGGCTTAGAATAGCACTACCCGTTAGTGCTATTCCCGTTATTTATACACACTTTGAATATTGGGTTTTTTTAACAGATTGTTGGGCGATGCCGTTAGAGACTTATCACCGACATCCTATATTTTACAATCCATTCTCAATCCTTCTGTTTTGGGATTTATAGTCATAAGTATATGTATGTCGGCCGTGAGTTAGTTTGTGCACGGACCCTGAAGCAAAACACCATTGCTATCTATACTTATAATAAATCTGTAGAGAGGTCAATTCTGTACATGAAATATATTTTCAAAATAACCATCAGGTGGTGATTAGGGATCGATACTGATGCCAAAAATGCAATCAGTAAAATTTTTGTCTGTCTGTCTGTCTGTCTGTCTGTCTGTCTGTCTGTCGGTTTTAGGGTTTCTCATTTCTCGACCTTTTTCATTTCCCGGAGCACGAGAATTCTCGACCACTATTTCCCGGGAATTCCCGGGTTGTCGAGAAATATATAATTTTTAAAAAAATAATGTGTAATTTGACAATAAAACTACGCTTTTTATGTAATATTCAACAACATGTTAAGCTTCAATGATCGCCTGTGTCATACCCTAAACTCTTATGATAAAAGACTATGTCATCAAGGCTTCAAAATAATAAAACTCATTATCAATTTATTATAGTGTCACCCCGCCAGTGTCGAAATTTTTCTTTCCTTTAATAACATCTTTTATTTATGAGTAATAATCCCCACATGAGGAATTCATGTCAAAAAACATTAAATTATTATAGTGCTCCATATTTATTTATTTTTTTTGAGTATTTTTTTGAGTTTTTTATTTTTTTCATCTTCTTTTTCATGCCTTGTTGTCTAATTTTTATTTAAATTTTTTAGTGTTCTTAGTGTTTAATTTTTAATGTATTTTTTTTGTTCTTGTGTTTACAATCATAGGTCTAAGATAAAATATGTATTTATGTATTAACGAGCATACATTATCTACATCAAGTAGAGTGCAAAAGAAAAACATGTCGTTAATATTGTTGTATTGTTACTTTCCTAATTTTGTACTTAGTTTTGTAGATCAATTAAAAAAATATTATATTTTTTAATCAACAACGTTTATTTTTAGTTTCATTTGACTTTAAGTATAGAAATCTTTAATTAAGCGAAATAAGCTCTAGTGAGATCTTTTAATCATTATTTCTACAAACAATTAGTAGTTAGCAAACAAATAAATAGTCTTTTTCTTTGGAAAAAACAAATAAAACATCTTCTAAAAACAATGTCATCATGTCACCACAGTAAAACTCAGTACCTTACATACTAAATAACTTACTTTTAGTCTCTGTATGTACTACAAACTTTACAATTATGTAGCATAAAATAAAACGTCAGTTTTTCAGTCAGGCATAAAAAAAATAACAATCAGCCTAGCTTAATAATTACGAGCAAGGTACCTTAGTTTAGTCTTTGTATCAACTATTCAATATTTCTTATAAATGGATAGTATTTTCGTTACTTAAGTAAACAATAGAACCTAATAAATAATTAATAATCTTGTAGTTATAATGACAATCACAATTTAAAGCGAAACTGCTTCAAAAGCTAGCCCACTAAGTCTTGTTATGAATGAAATAAGCCTTTAAAAATACGAGAGCGTTTATAGCATCATCTGACAATCGGTTTCGTATTTTTGTCACAAAGTTTCCAGACAATAAGAAAACCCGTTCATTTTCTGTCGATGTAGGTTTTGCTGACATAACAGCATTATACAAGTTTTCCAGATTAGGTGTTCTTTTGCCAGTTGATTCATATAACTGAAACTCTTTTTTAATCAAGCTTCTTGTTAAAACAGTTTCAATATTGCTTGTAGAGTCTGTGGTGGTCACTCACACACCGCGTCGCACGCGCAAGCACGTTATTAAGTTTTTTGAATTTTAGACTGAATTTCTCGATTTCTCGACTTCTCGACCACTTTTTTCTCGTCTCGAGTAAGGCAAAATTTCCCGGGAATTCTCGGTCCGAGAACTCTCGAAGAGAAACTCTAGTCGGTTTGTATGTTCCTTATGGAAACTAAAACTACTCGACGGATTTTAACGAAACTTGGTACAATTATTCTTCATAGACCTGCGCAGGTTTTTGTATACTTTCCAGCAGAGTAGTAAAGGGGAATTTTGGGAAATTTTGAGAAAACTGGAGAAGTTACTCCATTTTTTAAGCTTCCGTCGCGTGTGCAGCCTAAATGGTTAAACTTACATAGAAATCATGTGTGACGGAAATATTTTTCATAAAATTATCTAAAAAAAATCCTCAGCAGTTTATGTCTATCTTTTACGGTTGACTCACAATAACACGTGTAATTCCTGATAGCTTAGCAGTTCGGATCATTCTGATTATATTTGTTTACTCTTACGTTTGTAAACGTCTCACTCATCCCAAATTTAAAAAAGGTAACATTATTACCTATTCAATAAAAAAGAATCATAGAAATCGGTAGAGAAACACCGAAATATCTTTATACATAAAATAAGCCATCGCGCCCGTGATCAAAACCAAATCTTTACTAATTTACATATAATGTAAAATGTATATATGTATTTTATTTAAAAATCTTTATATATATTGCATATGTATTGTATTTATTGAATATTATTTATTTTATGGAATACTATCTGTATCTGTAAGTGTATTAGATCTTAATAATTATTTAGTAATAAAGTAAAATAGATAGATAATAGTTTGATGAATAATTTTAGTTTTTAAGCAAATCAGTTTAATTTATTGGACATCTACCGAACATGTTTTTAATCCAGCAAATCTTTCCATTAATGGGTTGTCTGGAAGAGATCGCTCTTAGTGATAAGACCGCCAGTTGTACTTTGGCTTTTATACCGATCTTTTTTTGTAATTGTTGTTTCTATTTTGTAATGTGCAATAAAGAGTTTTATTATTATTATTATAACATACTAGATGGCGCGAGTAGTTGCATCCTAAATCACGTAATGATTTATTTTTTAGATTGTTATAAATACTTCATAGCGTTTTATTTAAAAATTTGCTATTAAACGGAAATACTGAACCGTTCATCAAAGCGCATCTAAAATCACCAAACTACACTGTTTAGGGAGTGCTATAAATTTAATAAATTGGAAACATTGCGCTGAATTTCACAATGCTTGAGTAGTGACTGAAGAAAGAAATCTCAGATATTTAAAAAAACAACGCTACCCGTGCGAAGCTGGGACGATCCCCTAGTTTGTTACTAAAACACTATCTGAATTCACTAATTTCCTATTACTATCCATATGAAACGAATCTTTTAAAGCAAACGTTCAATTATACCTATGCATCTGTTATTATAGCTCAAACAGTCGAAAAAAACCTTGAGGTATTCTACCCCTCAATTTCTCGCTTCAGCCAACCCAATACGAGGTTTATGCACTATTAATCCTTATCGAGACTGAAACCTGAATTCAAAACGCGTTTCAGCGCTTTTATTCCGCAAACACCTCATGTTATTAGTTTCTGTGAGCGTTACAGTATCACACACATATATATATATATATATATATATATTTATATTTAGAACTAGGTAGATGATGCACTACTAGAGCAATACATATTTTACCATCAAGATTATATAAGTTTTGAATGATTGACTAATACAAAAACATTTTTAAGCGACATGATAGTCCAGTAGAGAGGATGGATGACAGTAAAGTGGTGAAAGAGATATATAGAGCCAATGTGGAAGGTAATGTTAGTAGAGGACGACCTCGGAGGACACATTTAGATCAAATAGAAAATGTTCTCAAAAAGGCAGGTGTCCGAAGTACAAAGAATAAAAGAGCATGTATGAAAAGATTGATGGATGTGAATGAAGCTAGAGAGGTTTGCCAGGATCGTACAAAGTGGCGATCGATAGTCTCTGCCTACCCCAATGGGAACTAACGGCGTGAGAATATGTATGTATGTATGATAGTCCAGTGGGTAGAACACCCGCCCGAAAACAGAAGGGCGTGAGTTCCAATCCAGGGTCGGGCCTACACCAATTTGTCTTTTCTAAAAGTCATATGTGTGGTTAATTTATCATGGTGTTAACGGTGAGGGAAAACATCGTGAGGAAACCCACATGGCTGAGTTGTACTTAGTCATGTGACAGTGTATTCGTACAAAACGGCGATAGGCCTGCCCCCTATCACGTGAGTACACTGTCTAAGCATAACGTGGGTACCTTCTCTGGACACTAGATGGCGCTGCCATGTGAGTTCAGAAGTATTGGTACCTCTGCCAACCCCTTCGGGGATAAACGGCGTGAACGTTTATGTTTATTTTTGATTCATTTTAGCAATAAATATTTACTTATAGGTGTTTAGTGTCGGCTTGAAATAGCACTATCCCATTTTTTGCGGCGATAGCGTACTGTTATAACCCTAGCATGTAAGGCATATTGCTGACCAAGTGATATACTTGCATTCCTGCTCCACGTCTACCATACGTCCCTCACTCCGTTCAGTTCCGTCTCAATCCTTTCATAATCCGGTCGTGGTCATATCCTCAATCTTATTTTATTCAAGTTATATTCTTTTAATTCTAATACAATTATTTAAGTGTATTTCATTTTACGGTGTTCATTAAAAATAAGTTTTTTTAAAAAGACTATTTTATTTCACCGTATAACAAATGGTGGCAGCGGTGGGATAGCAAAAGTTATCCTCGGTACGTCTCCTAAGTGAAGTGATATATACTACGAATTATAGTGTTTCACTACTTACTCCTAATAAAGAATATCATCAATCAATAATTCATCGTGGTGTTCATCGACGGAGCTCACCCTTTCAATTATCAAATCATCAGTGGAGTGCATCAAGTGTTTATATAGTGAAGTGATAAATAAAGCATATAGTGTCACTGCCCATACTGGGTCCACATTCGTCGCAATTCCTCATAGTCGCCGATGACTACATTTCGTCAACAAACAATGCCTGCTCTCATAATCTCATGCGCCTACGTGTTGTTACTGTGAGTAATTTTGTTGTTAGTATATTAATCAGTGGTTCTTAAACTTGGGATAAATTCAATTATTATTTTAATTATTATCATTAAATTAAAATTAAGTCTAACGTGTGGTGTGCGTGTATGTATTATTCATAACAATGTCAGAAACGAAAAAGGTAGCTAGATTGTCCATCGAAACCATTCCTGAGGAAGATGAGAGTACAACTACAGACCAACAAATTGCTGGTCCTAGTAAACAAGAATTCTCAACAATTAAAACTAGATCCAAATCTAGATCCCCTAATTCACAAATGGAAATGATTATTCCAGATGAATTAGATCTCAACATTTTATTAAAATTTATCAAACCGTATGACGGTAACAGAGAAACCCTGAATTCTTTTATAATAAATTGCAATAATGCTTTTGATCTTGCTTCTCCTAAACAACAATCGATCCTTTTTCGATACATCCTAAGCCAGCTTCAGGGCAAAGCAGAAATCGCTTGCTCAATTAAAGAATTTACAACGTGGGAACAACTTAAAGACTTTTTAAAAACGCAATTTTCGGAAAGAAAGCACTACTCTCATCTCCTGATGGAATTACAGGAAAATAAACAGAATATAAATGAAAACGTTAGCCAATATGCTTTAAGAGTAGAAACCGTACTTTCACAATTATTGACTGAAATCTCCCTATCTGGTTCTAAAGCAAAAGAGATGCCAGGTAGAATAGCTGCTATGGAAGACCTAGCTCTCCATCACTTTGTCATAGGCCTCCAACCTAGGATATCAAATATAGTCAGATGTAATAAGCCTAAATCTCTGAATGAAGCAGTCAACATTGCGGTATCAGAAGATCGCATACAGCAATCTCTGTATAAAAGGCCTACCGACGGTAAGAAAATTCAATTACCTAGGAATAACTTCAATTCTAACGTCAATCCTAATAGGTCTAATCCAACCAATTTCTCTCAGAATCAACAAAGATTGTCATATACTCAACAACCCTCAAATATGGGACCACGTACTTTCAATCAATTACCATTCTGCCGATATTGTAAAGCAAATGGTCATGATATTAAAGATTGCCAAAGGAGGCAATTTAACAATAACCGATTTAGATCGTCTAACCAACCTCCATCAAATTATCCTCGCGTTACATACATTGATGAAGAATCTAGATCGAATCCGTCTAACCCACCTGCGCTTGAAGATAATTTAAACGAATAGGCGTCCTGCATGGGTGTCGTGTAAGGGAAACAGCGCGAAAAGACACCTCAGTTTCTAATAAGGTTATACGACAGGGTAACCAGCCCCAAAATGGCAACCTTACTTCATTCTCTAATAAGGTTATACGACAGGGTAACCAGCCCCAAAATGGCAACCTTACTTCATTCTCTAATAAGGTTATACGACAGGGTAACCAGCCCCAAAATGGCAACCTTACTTCATTCTCTAATAAGGTTATACAACAGGGTAACCAGCCCCAAAATGGCAACCTTACTTCAAATCCCGTTAAGATTACACAACAGGGTAACCAGCCCCAAAACGGAAATCTTAACTCTAGATTCATCGAGGCTACACCACAGGGTAACCAGCCCCAACAGGGAAGTCTCCAAAACAAGTCGAAAAATTCGTCAGTTCTAACTGACAATATAATCTTTGAGATCTCAACGGCCGATCCAGCCAAAAGACTTCTTCCACATATAATTGTTCATACCCAACTATCTGAATCTCCCCTCTTCCTTCTTGTAGACTCCGGATCTGCTATTAGCTTAATGAAATCCAATGTAATAACGTCAACTCCTAAAATAACTAAAGAACCAATTAAGATTAAAGGTATAGATTCTGGTGATAATTTGACCACAACAATAGGTCATACACAAGTTGACCTTTCACTTAGTAATAAGAAATCTATAATTCGTCACAAATTCCATCTAATTGAAGATATTGACTTACCTTATGATGGTATCATAGGTACAGATTTCCTGACAAAATTTAAATGTAATATAGATTATGAAAAGGATGTTCTAAAGATTTCTACTACGACAGAAAAATTATTCTTTGCTGAACCAACTTATATCATTCCTCCAAGAACCGAAGTCGTAATTGAAGTGTCTGTTGCAAACCCTACAGTTAAAGAAGGTTTACTTATAGATCAGCACATCTCAGAATCCGTTTTTGTTTCTAATTGTATAGTCAAAGTAAAGGAAAATAACCGTGTAAATATAACAGTAGCCAATACATCTCAGGAAACAGTAAAAATTCATTCAGACCTAAAAGTAAATTTAGAACAAGTAAATTTAGAAGAAGCCTTACCAATTTTTAATATTAATCAATCACTTGAAAATACTTACGAAAGAACTGAAACCGTTTTAAAACTTCTTAGAACGGATCATCTTAATAGAGCCGAAAAAGAAGCTCTCCATGATATCTGTTCAATGTATTCCGATATATTCTTTTTACCTAACGACGTGTTATCTCATACTACAGCTCTAGAACATAAAATCAAAACGACTTCTGATACACCTATTCACACGAAATCATACCGATTTCCAGAAGTTCATAAGAAAGAGGTTGAGACTCAAATTACAAAAATGTTGCAACAAGATATTATAACTCCCTCTACTTCTCCATGGTCTTCACCAATTTGGGTTGTACCCAAGAAAATAGATGCGTCAGGTCAACAAAAATGGCGCGTCGTCATTGATTATAGGAAATTAAACGATATAACCGTTGGAGACACATATCCTATTCCGAACATTTCAGAAATACTTGACCAATTGGGTAAATCCCAATACTTTTCAACGTTAGATCTTGCCTCAGGCTTTCACCAAATTAAAATGTCAGCAGAAGATGCAGAGAAAACTGCGTTTAATGTACCCCAAGGACATTTTCAATTTAATCGAATGCCATTTGGCCTTAAAAATGCACCATCAACATTCCAAAGGTTGATGAACTCAGTTCTTACCGGTTTACAAGGCAACAGATGTTTTGTGTATTTAGACGATATAGTTATCTATTCCCATGACTTAAAAAAGCATATCGAGAGTCTCGATGTCATATTCAACCGCCTTAGACGGTATAATTTAAAACTCCAACCTGACAAGTGCGAGTTCTTGTGTAAAGAAGTAGGATACTTAGGTCATATTATTAGTGACGAAGGAGTCCGTCCTAATCCAGAAAAAGTCAGTGCTGTAACTAAATTTCCCGTTCCGAAAAACCCGGGCGATGTTAGGTCGTTTTATAATAAATTTTTCTAAGATTGCTAAACCTCTCACAGATTTACTTAAGAAAGATACCCCGTTCACCTGGAAAAATGAACAACAACTTGCATTTGATACTTTGAAAAATAAACTCGTCACTTCTCCTGTTTTAGCCTATCCAGATTTTACAAAACCTTTCGTCCTCACGTGTGACGCTTCCGAATATGCAATCTCAGCGATTCTTTCACAAGGACCTGTCGGCCAAGATCGTCCCATAGCTTTCGCCTCTCGTACCTTAAATAAGGCAGAAAGGAATTATAGCGTTATCGAAAAAGAATGTTTGGCCATTGTTTATGGCACTAAAACATTCTATCCATATCTTTTCGGTACTCATTTCAAAATTATTACAGATCACAGACCTTTAGTTTGGCTCTTTAATTGCAAAGATCCTGGATCAAGACTCCTAAGGTGGAGATTAAAACTAGAGCAATTTGATTACGAAGTTCAGTACAAAAAGGGTAAAGCTAATTCGAATGCCGATGCTTTGTCGAGATACCCAGTAAATCCTATTACTAATCCTATACCGAATTCTTCTATAAGTAACGAAGAGCAAGAACTTATTGACATCTTACCGTCCCCTCTTTCTAGTGACAGTAACCAAGAAATTAATGAGGATATCGAACAAAGCATACATGAATACTTTCAATCTTTTAATCCAGACTCCCCAACTGTTGAGCAACATGAACCACAAACTGAAACAAATAACTCTCCCCAAAATTTATCTTTAGAACAGAATTGTTCTTCTCCTAACGACTTACCTGTTCTCCAGGACGTTTCCGACATTTTAGGATCTCCTAGCCAAAACGAATATACTTCATTGACTGACCTTAATACTAATACATCCCCCATAATTCCATCTTCGTCATCTTCATCACCGATCCAATCTGAGAATCCCGATGTACAGGATATTCCTCAACCTCATCCCGATATCAACATCGAAGATTACTCAAAGTTTCTAAAAAGTGATATCAAAAGCCTTAATGTATCAATAATAGAACATAACTCAAGTCTTCTAAAAGCAACTCAGCCATTAATTCTAGTTCCAACATCAATTGATTTTGATGAATCTATGCCATATGTTCAAGAAATTCTAGATAATTATCCAAACAAAGATTTATTATTAAATCAAGAAAGGACCCTTCACAAAACACAATCAGTTGAGTCAAATAATAAAATCTATTTATTCCTATTTAACAAAGTTTATCATTTCGACAATTATAATTACCATGACACTTTTAAAACACTAAAAGCAGCCCGAGACGAAATAATTTCTTCTCATCCTAATATTAGAGATATCGCAATTTCAGATTTTAAGAATTCATTTGATAAGTTTTCTTTCATAAAAATTTATAACATGATTCTCTACCTTTTTCATAATACAAATATTAATGTTCATATTTACCATAACAATATAATTTACCCCATACCATCTGAGATTAGGAAAATACTAAGGGAGAATCATGATATTCCTATTTCTGGGCACCTTGGTTCTTCCAGAATGCTTAATAGAATATCCGAGAGATATTATTGGAAAGGCATGCGAAATGATATCGAAAATTATGTTAAATCCTGTCAATCATGTCAAGTTAATAAAGCTTTACGCAAAATCAATAAAGCCCCAATGCAGATTACGAGTACTTCTACAGCTCCGTTTGAACGAATCTCACTCGACATAGTGGGTCCCTTACCTGAATCTGGAACAGCTAAACTCAAATACATATTAACCCTTCAGGACGACCTCACAAAATATTCTACCGCATATCCTATTCGAAATACTACTGCAGAAGAGACAAGTGAATGTTTAATTCATTTTATTTCATTATTTGGTATACCCAAAATGATCCTCACGGATCAGGGAACCAATTTCACCGCCGACTTATTTAAACGTACTTGCTCATTTCTGAAGATTAAACAATTATGGTCATCACCATACCACCCCCAAACACAGGGAGCCCTCGAACGTAGTCACTCTACATTGAAAGAGTACCTGAAATCATACACTAATGAAAACCAAGATAACTGGCCTCGGTATGTTTATACAGCCATGTTATCATATAATACAGCTGTTCATAGCACAACTCACTTTACTCCTTATGAGCTTGTCTTTGGCCATAAACCATCTATACCCAGTTCTATTTATGAAGAAAATCCTACAGCTACTTACCCAGATTATGTTCAGATGCTCAATCATAGACTGAAATATTCTCATCAGAAAGCCAGAGAATATATTCTCAAATCTAAAGAAAACTCTAAAAATTATTATGATTCTCATTCTCGTCCCACAACTTATAAAGCTGGGGATTATGTCTATCTAAAGAATCATCTTCGCCTTCGTAAAGCTCTCTCTCCTGTTTGGAAAGGGCCTTATAAAATCATAAGAGTAAATGGAAATAATACCCTAACATTACTTATTAATAGACGTCATATAACTCACCATTATGATGAAGTAAAACCCGCAGAAATGCTAGAAACTACTTCATAGTTATTTAGTAAATTTTATTACATTATAATTAAGTCTTTAAATTTACGTATTATTTTACATACTAATCATTTATAAAAATATTTCCCCAAATTTTTATTATATTTTACGTGTTTTCCAAAGTTGTTAGTTTTAGGTAGAATATAATCTTTAAGTATTAAATATTAAGTATATAGAAAAGTTAATTCTATTTCAGCCCCGCTATACTGGGAAGTTCAAACTTTATTCAACCACTTACCTCCAGTCCTGGTATCTACTTTGACTACATGGGAGAATTCAGAATAATAAACGAATATCTTAACGTTGTAAACCCCGTAGATATTTCACATATTGGCTTACGTTTAGGAAATATTAATTATGCATTTGGTACAACAAGATTTCTATGTCAGCAAGCCCTCGAAAACCTCGAGTGCCATAATAGTTTAGAACCGTTATTTGTCCGTTATCAAGACACAGTAAATATGTATTCTTCTATATCACATCTAATAGAGACAAGAACAAAAAGAGGTGCTTGGATCTCTGGTATTGGCTCTATCTTCAAACAAATTTTTGGTACCCTAGATGAAAATGATGCCGAAATCTATAATAATGCAATAACAATGTTACATAATAATGAAGAAAAGCTGACGTCATTAATTAAACAAAATGTATTAATAACCCAATCAACTATTTCAATGTATAACAAAACCTTACATAAAATGGAATTTAATGAAATTACGCTTAATCAAGCCATAGACAAACTCTCTATAAAACTTGAAAATATGTCTACTTCTGTTAATATCTTAAATTTAAAATCAAACTATGATGCAGTATTAAACAGTTTGGAAACCGCTGTAATCACGTTATCCCTCCAACTGGACAACATTGTAAACGCCATTATGTTCAGTAGTCAAGGGATCTTACATCCTGCTGTTCTCACACCTCAACAACTGTACTCAGAACTATTTAATAATTATAAACATTTGCCGAGTAAGTTAGAGTTACCAATAAGTTTAGAATTAAGATACATTCATTCGTTAATTAATGTTTCAGAATTAATGTGTTACTTTATAAATAATAAAATAATATTTGTACTGAAAGTACCTTTGTTAATATCAGAAAATTTTAAGTTATATCATAACATCGCACTACCTACACCACACAATGTGTCAAATCCTAATTCATTTAGTTTTATATTACCTAGTTGTAAGTATATAGGTATTACTAAGGATAAATCCCAATATGTTAAGTTAGACTCGTTAAACCATTGTAAAACCGTAAGCGCAGAGAGCTATATTTGTGAAGTGATGGATTTATTCGCCACAGACGCTGTATCCAGTTGTGAAAGTGAACTATTATCAAAAGTGATAATTACTCTACCAGAAAGTTGTGAATCAAAATTTATTAATGGAATCATTGATATTTGGAAACCATTACTACGAAATAAATGGATTTATGTTCAATCCAAATCAACAAAATTGTCTATAGACTGTCCAAATTCAGAAATTATAGATGTTAATATACTTGGTCTCGGTATACTAACCCTTCCGGGTCATTGTACAGCTTACTGTAAAAGCACTAGACTTTTACCCAAAAACAAATATGTAAATTTTACACTACCAGTAAAATATGTAAATTTCAACCTAATTAACGATTCATGTTGTAATTTAAATAAATTTATTCAATCTTCTAGTAGTGAGCCCCCTATTATATTAAATAAGTTAGATTTAGACGATTTTAATGCAAAAAGTAGTTTATTGATTAAGAATGTATTAGAAAAATCTGAAAAGGCTATTGAAAAGCCCCACATAGTTAAGTATGGGACTCATTACTCTATAACCACTTTATTCCTATTGTTTTTAGTTTTAAGCTATGTTGTATTCAAAATAATTATTCTATGTAAACCCGACCGCAAAATCCAATTTAACCTTCCTTCCTCACGAGCTCCAATTGCATCCTCAAATGATGTACCCTTAAATCAAATATCTCAAACCAGAGAAGTAGAAATACAAGACTCTGATAGTGAGATTTCAGCACCTTCTACTACCAGAAGGAAGATTTAAAATATCCTACCCTAAACTTCGTCATTTTCCCTCGAAGTTTAGTCTTTCCGGGGGAGCTGTTATAACCCTAGCATGTAAGGCATATTGCTGACCAAGTGATATACTTGCATTCCTGCTCCACGTCTACCATACGTCCCTCACTCCGTTCAGTTCCGTCTCAATCCTTTCATAATCCGGTCGTGGTCATATCCTCAATCTTATTTTATTCAAGTTATATTCTTTTAATTCTAATACAATTATTTAAGTGTATTTCATTTTACGGTGTTCATTAAAAATAAGTTTTTTTAAAAAGACTATTTTATTTCACCGTATAACAGTACGACGCGCATAAGGGTATGGGAATTTTTGAGTGGTGGTTAGGCGATGTGGCGGGAGCCCTATTACTGACGATACTTTTATTTTTACTATCTTTTCCGTAATTAACTTTCAAAATTTGTTTAGAAATGGTCAATTTCGAGGCTCTGGCTGCCCCTTCTATGGATGAAGGTGAGTAGGTATACATACATATTTATATACCCACGGCTAAAATTCCTAAAAAGAATTGCCAGGATTTCAGACTAAGAAATTCACTCAGTCACTTTTGGAACTTGAATGGGGAAAATATTATAAAATAACGGTGATTGTTATTGGTTTTGGTGGTTGACACTTTTCTAAAGCCAACGACTTTTCAAACTCTAAGTGGTTTATTAGGAACACCCACAGGTAGAAATGGGGTAGTGTTATTATAAGCCCACACTTCACAGCTGTATATATGGATTCATAAATTTTGTACTTGTAATTTTTACCTATCCGTGATCTTATTTCAGTGGGAAATATCTCGTAGACGTGCTACGAAAATTTTCGTAGCACAAATGATGCGAGATAACTTTAAAAGCGATTAGGATGCGATATCCTAATGCAATAGGATAGATGAGGAGATTTTTAGGGTTTCCTCACCAAATGGTCTAAGTAACAACTAACAGTAGTTTCAGGATGTCCATTTGTATGCCTGTTTGTCACAGCAATTTATTAACAATACTATTGACCCTATCTCCGAAACTATTTACTCCATTTATGTTACTAAACATTTATTTTTTCTTTCATACCCACAAGTACGGTATTTTTAAATAATTCTTTAAAAATGCCTCGAGATATGAAGGGTTTAAACTCCCAAAGTGGTAAAACTTATCTGCCGCATCCTCTAACTTTTAAGTTAAGAAAGTGAAAAATAATAATTGAGTACATGTTGTACATCTCAACAAAAACTATCAAAGAATATATTTCAACGATTTAATTTTTTTGATCGTTTTACTTGCCTACACTTACTACTACGAAACCCCCTTGGGCTAGTCCGACTCATTGAGTCACTTAACTTCACAGCAATTATGTATATACGATATACCTGGGTATTACTGCTGCAAATTGTAATTTAAATACCTAGTTTTTTTCTGTTTAAATATGTAAGATAAAATAAAAAACATAAATATTGCGAAGTGACCTTGACATAATATTCAAATAAACAAAGGGATTCCGTTTTTTTTTCAATTATATGGTTTTTACTGTGAGATAATGATACTAATACGCCTGACGGATAATCTTACACAGACGTGAATGCGCGTCCAGTTATAAAATGGTTAATCTATAAAAGTACGTTGTACTCAAACACGTGACAGTGCAAGCGGCTGTAGTCCTGCACCCTATCACGTGAGTACACTGTGCTAGCAAAACGTAGGTTCTCCGAACACCAAGTGACAATAATGTCACGGGATATTTAAAAGTACATACACATACTCACGGCTGTAATTCCCTAGAAGGGGTAGCCAGAGCTAAGGAATTACAAGTTCCTCAGCCACTTTTGGAAGTTGAGTGGGGAAAAGATGGTAAAATAAAGGTTTTTGGTGATGGGTCTCCAACCGCATCGCCCAAAAATCCAATAAAAAGCCCCAATACCCTAAGTCGCCTCTTACGACAACCGTGGGTAGAAAGGGGTAGCGACATTCTAAGCCGGTACTAACAACAAATTTTTAAAAATTTTATATTTTTGAAAGTACTTGCACTTATACTTTTTCCACCCTTTTGAGAATGCACACATTAAATACCATAGAAAGAAACTTATTTGACCTAAAGATGGCTTCAAAATAGTGCTTCACTTTGTTAGAAAACAAATATGATATTGTTTCTTAAGTACCCTATCTTCTATTGTGTAAATATTTTCGATTGAGCGCTTTCAAGATGTAATTTGCAGAAAAAGAAAAGTTTCGAAACAATTGTCTGAAACTTTTGAGCTTTTACAATGAAAGCTTACAATTTGTGTGCCTAAACGTTTATTTGAATTTTTATTTTTCTATATAATACTTATTTTTTAATAAGGGTCATAAAACATATCTTTAGAAAATGACTATATTTTAACTCCTTGTGTTGAGGTTAGTACCTAACATAGATGTAATTACTTTAAATATGGTTATTAAACTTTCTCAAACTCAACGTTCACACGATAGTCTCTGTTTACCCCAAATGGAAATAATGGCGTGAGTATATGTATGTAACTAAAGTAGTAAAAGTATTTTAACTTCGGAGCTGCAAATGTCATTTTTGACATTGCCTGCTGAGAGAGCCATGTAAGAACGCAAGCTTTCCTGTCACCTTCTAGAGACACGAAACATAACCATGTTCTTGTTATGACAAATTTATAGTATTTGTATGTTAAGTGATTTACTCATTTCCGTATGGTATGCAATAAAGAAGCAGTAAGAGTTTATAAGTAAGTTAAAGTAAGTTAAAGTTTGCCGTGTAGTGTCGGCTTAGAATAGCACTACCCCGTTTCTACCGATGGGTGTACGTAAGAGGCGACTAACGGTATTGGGGCTTTTATGGGATTTTTGGGCGATGCGGTTGGAGACCCATCACCAACAACCTTTACTTTTACCATCTTTTCCCCACTCACATTTCCAAAAGTGGCTGAGGAATTTCTAATTCCTTAGCTCTGGCTACCCCTTCTAGGGATTTATAGCCGTGAGTATATGTTATGTTATGTTAAAGTATATAAGATTCATATCTTGATCAAATCCCATATGTGCCCTACAGGCTGTAATCAGATTATAGTCCACTGCGCTAGGCTAACATGACAGATATAATGAACTAGTACCGCAAATGTAAGTGCTTGACTTCAGTTTATAGTGATTTCCAGAGTTTCCTAATCATCGTCAGTATTCAAGCTATCAGGTGTCCAATTCCCAATTCAACTTTGTGCATTAACACAACGAGTACACTTTGTGCATTAACACAATGTCTCGAATAGATATTTCTGATGTCAGGCAATGATTTGGTAGGATACAATAAAATATAACTGAACATATACTCACGGTTATAAATTCCAAAAAAGAGTAGCCAGAAATTGGTTCAAAATTGGAAATAGCTCAGCCACTATTGAAAGTTCAGTAGGGAAAATATTGTAAAATATAGGATGGTTGCCGATAGGATTCCAGCAACATCGCCTAACATTCAGAAAAATATATACGGAATACATATATATGCGGATATATATTACACAGATCAAGTAAGCTCCAAACTAAGAACAACTTAATAATTTGTACTGTGTAGAAAATCCTAAGTCACCTCATACACAACCTGCGGAAAGAAATGGGGTAATACTATTTTACGATTCTACACAGTAACAACCACTAAAAAAACCAAATAAAAACATTGAAAATAACATTTCCGGAAAACAAGACTTATAGCTTAGTAACCTACTCTCACACAGTGCTACCCAATATAGACCCCAACGGCTAAAGTGGCAATCTCGTATTGCAATATTTTCATGTTTTATATAAGGTACAAATATCAATCAAGATATTCTAGAATATTCAATTACTTAGCACGCTTATTTGGTATATTTTAATTTTATTTTTGTTGATTTTACACGGTATTTATTAATCTATGTTGTTTTTTGTTAGTTTTTTTGTTTTATTTAACTTATACAATAACATATATAGCTTTTGCTGACATTATTCATTCTTAATATGTTATTTATGCAGTAAAACATATAGGTTTTATGTTTTCTATTTAGATAACATATTCATGAAATAAAGATAACTATAAAATATAAATTTATATGGTAAATTTTTAGAATTTTTTACTTGCCCTGTAGTGTCGGCTTAGAATAGTACTACCCCGTTTCTACCGATGGGTGTACGTAAGAGGCAACTAACGGTATTGGGGCTTTTAAGGGATTTTTGGGCGATGCGGCTGGAGACCCATCACCAACAACCTTTACTTAACCATCCTTTCCCCATTAAATTTTCCAAATGTGGCTGAGGAATTTCTAATTCCTTAGCTCTGGCTACCCCGTTTAGGGATTTATAGTCGTAAGTTTATGTTTGTAAATTTTTTGCGTAATTATCTAATTTCCGTTTAATTGTGTAAAAGTGGGTACTATGAACACCAGGTGACAAAGTCACGTGATGTTTAGAAGTTTTAGTACCTTTGCCAAACCCTTCAGCGATATTCGGCGTGAACGTTTATGTTTTTTATGTTGTGTTTTCCGTTTAATTAAAAATTAAATTCCTTTTTTGAACATTAATCATAGCTGCTCTGCTCTAATTGGTTTTAGTTATGTTTAGCGTTAAAGTTTGCTCGATAAATGGGCTTTATATAAACAAAAACAATCTCAAATTTGACCAGTGATCCCTGAGTTTACTACGTTTAAGCAAACAATTTCTTCAGCATTATTATATAAATATCACCCGAATAATGTATTTATAATCTAGATTTTTATTTCAAATAAATTTTAAAAGGTATTGACTTAAGAATAAAATTTTCGTCAAAACAATTTAAATTAGTGTGAGAATTGACCTATTACCTAATTTATCAATACTCGTATTAATCGTCAATTTATAGGTTAATAAAATCTTTAAATTAAAAACACAGTTACAAAAGTCGGTCTCTATTTCAGGGCACATATTCTCCTCAATCGAGGGCAATGCACTGTAATGTGATAGAGTGATGGCGGATAGGGCTGTCAGAGCTTTCAAACTTCCTAAAAGGCCACTAACAAGATTTTAAGGCTGTTGTTATATTAACCTGCCTCCCGTAGCATAGAACCGTTCACCATAAAAGATTCTTTCATCTATCCATCAGCGACCACTCAACCTAGTAATAGACACTTATATTTCTGGTTACGGCATCAAAACTGGTCAGCGCACTAAACTTTTGTGTCTGTTTAAGCTTTATATCACAAGTTTTCTAAAAATCAGTTAAATAAAATTAGTTTAGCACGAGTTGAAAATTGAACTGTCATACTCGTACACTGAAAGACTCTTTAAGCTTCTAGGTTAGGTGAAGTTTGTTATAATTATTCATACTATCAAATTTAGCTTTGTTGAAAATTGGAGCAATAAGCTATTTAATTGCTTAACCTACCACCGCATTTACTCTTGTTTCTTGTAAATACACGCTTTTTATTTATTTAATATTAAAATGTTGTTTACAAATATATGATAAAATAGTAAGTAGCTGGCTGTGAAACCGTCCCACATTCAACTATTTCCATTTCCTCGGGTTTTCATCCTGTTACCTGCTGCAACGAACAGATTCAATTCGACTTTGCGAGCACCCCAATAAGCGATTCTACGAATATTACAGAAAAGTTTCTGACCGAACCCGATGCTGTAGGAAATTGAAAATAAAAGTTGACTTTGATACCCGACCTATACCTATCTATACTATAATAAGACTGTAACGAGGTCAAAACTGTACTAAAGCCAAAATTGCTGTCTGTCTGTCTGTATGTCCGGTCATCACGTTAATTCTTCCAAACGGTTCTTGATCAAATTTAGCATTAATGTAGCTTATACACCTGGCCAACAAATAGAATATCATTTATCCTGGATTTCGCAAGGGTTACAGGAGCATCAAAAAACCATAACCTTCCAAACCAAATCATTATTAATGTATATATTTTATATACAATAATATAGATAATAGCACGAGTAGTAGCTTTCTACATCGCGGTATGAGTTCTTTTTTTCTTTGTTATAAATACTTCAGTTCAGACTAAACTTTTATGACAGTTCGAAGTCTGCCGGGTTAGTTAGTTTGTAAATATTAACATACATTACATTACAACCCAATGTTAGAACTGCCGTCTATGACTGATTGGCTACAAACACTCACTCAGTCACCAACGATCAGTGTAGGGGGCAGCACCGGTCTACCACCGCAGCGCCAAACTGCTATCCATTCATACTTACTTACTAAAAATGTTCAAATTTTTGAACATATTAACTTGATACAAAATGGTTTGATTCATGATACTTATGAACAATTAAAAAGGGTTTTTGAAACCCACCACCTGAATGGTTGAAATATCAAGTACGTATATATTAGTATAGAGATTTTTGACATTTCTTTATCAAGAAATTTGAAACTTCATGCGATTGACTGTTATAACCACTACAAAAAGGAATATATGAAATTCATCTATCAATCATTCATGAGTGTATACTAACGGCTATAAATACCAAAAAAGGGTAGCCATAGTTTCAGAAATAGTAATTCTTCATCCACTTTTGGAAGTTGAATGGAGAAAAGGTAGTCAAATGGGTCTCCAACCGCATCGCCCAACAATCAATTAAAAAGCCTTAATGTTCTTTATACCCTTCACAACGACCGCGGGAATATAAATATAAAAAAAACAGAAGTTAAGATAGTGTTTTGGTATTTTGGATGTAAACCATGTCGCGGGCAAAAAGCTAGTATACAATATGAACTTACGTTAGGGGCGAACTGCAAAACAGCGAGATTAATTGAATGAAATGAAAATGTATTTTTCGGACGGAATAAAAGCTTTAGAGTATTTTTCTACTTCTTTTTCGTATCCTTGGAATCAAAGAGTTGTGAAACATTGTAGCAGTTGTTTACTGGTACTAATTTGAAATCATAAATTGATCATCGTGTAAATTATCAATGGTTAGTTAGCCTCAAAACAGGTAAGTTTTGAATACAAGGTTAAAAAAAATTGAAGAAATTGATTCCAAAAAGAAGACAAAAAGAGAGCATTCCTCTTAGCCAATATATAAGGTGACTTAACCAACAGTCCACCACGCTGACCTGCGGGCTACCAGTTAGCAGGCTGACGACTGTAACCGTGATAGTAACCGAGTCCGACTGCTTGACAACCGGGATACATATTTATTTTGTTTAAGTAGATATCAAGCCTAGAATATACACTCAAATTGAATAGGCTGTGTAGTGTCGGCTTAGAATAGCACTACCCCATTTCTTCCGGTGGGTGTACTTAAGAGGCGACTAACGGACTTGGAGCTTTTAAAGGGACTTTTGGGCGGTGCGGTTGGAGACCCATCACCAACAACTTTTATTCTACCATCTTTTCCCCACTCAACTTCCAAAAGTGGCTTAGGAATTTATAATTTCTCAGCTCTGGCTACCCCTTTTAGGGATTTATAGCCGTGAGTATATGTATGTTTGTATGTATGAATTAAATATAGCTACTTAATTTTGTAAATATACCTTCCCGATACGCCGAGCGTTTTACCAAATAAGAGCAGCAAGAAGGGTTTGTTAGGATCGTGGATAGTGGCAATCATGAGTTTCTGCATGCTCCATCAGAAATAAGAGGCATAATTATAGGTATGTGCATCAACTATGGCACCATAAGCAAAGTTTCATGCATCAACTGCACTCCTGCACTACATGAACTAATTTGCTTACACTAACATTATTAATTTCTAATGGATCTTGCATATGTTATTGATTGCCTTCGTATTAGATTAGACCAACTACTAGTTCCTCCTTTGTTGACAAACCTATTTTCCTTGAGTACAAACAGAACTCAGTTTATCGTCAAACAAAATATTATGAATAATTATCCTTTTTTTACGAGTTGGAATCCATTTATGTATTATTCACTCCCCCTTAGTTAGCTGATCCAGTCTAAGCGCCTTAGTTTCTAAGGTAGTGGTTATTAGTAGTTTATTTGACCATTTGTTCGAACATTTGACCAATCCCCATAATTATTAGTGGTCGTATGTCTCGTTTTCTTCGAACAATTTATTTTACAAACTGTTATTTCACAAATGTAACTTAAAATTTTGTGAAGGTAGTTAGTATTAATAATTTTATAGTACTGTATAATGACAAATAACACCTCAGTCTTCCCGTGACCATGATAACTGAAAAGTTTTCGAAACGTCGGGCTTTAAAAATAATGTAATAATACGCGATTAAAATATCCGAAAATCAAAAGTTGTTTCAATTATAATGTGCAATCGTGAAAATCTTAGAAAATACTATGTTATTTCAAGGTATAAATTCCGTACATCATATGACTTTAAATAATTTTGTCTTTTTTTATTTTCATAATTACATATTTTTGTAGTCTTGATTACGAAATAGCTATTATAATAACAATTCGTTTTCTTTTCCTAATTACTTTAAATTAACAACAACATATTCAAAACATCAGCCTAGGTCCTAAGAAATTTCATTACATACAAAGCATTTCATCTAGAATATAAGTTTCAGTAAAAGCTTTCCATTATACGGTTAATTAATTGCTAATGGTCAAGGTGAGGATGGATGCCAAGGATCAAGATTTGTTTTAGCATTAGATAGGTATTAAAGTATTCTAAGTAGCGGTAGATAAGGTGAACTAATAATCAAGAGTGTTCAAAGTTACTACGTAGTATTTGTTTGAACGGCGTACTAGAAGCGCTGCGAGCTTCGGTGCTAGTACTTATTTGAAAGTTTCGTTCAAAGGGAAACTTCAAAACCGAATTGATCACTATGAAGTCAATATACAAGTTTCATGTTCAATGAACATACTTGGATCTATTGGTTGTAATTCTTGACAGTCCTGTTATTAAATAAGTACGCCTAATAGGAGTTGTTCGTGTTGTCCGTTCTTCTCTATTAAATACTTAAAATTGAAGTACGAGTAACTTATTCTGGCCACAACTGGTACAATAAGTTTCTCTGGGTAACAGACAATAATTGCACTTTGCCATAACTAATGATTGCAGCAAACAACATAGCTTATGTTTGCGGCCATCGGAACAAAGTGACATTTTTTTATATTATAATATAAACATGCCGGAATTATTATTAAAATTACTCATTTAATATAAAATATGTCGGCCTATAATAACATCATCCCATTATTTCCGGCGGCGTTCGTTAAGGCGACGTAAGTAATAAGGGGTTTTTAAGTGATTGTTGGGCGATATGACTGGAACCCCATCACTTAACATCTATTATTTTACAATCTTTTCCTCAACTTTCATAACTAGAATATTTCCAATTCAGAAGCTGTGGCTACGCTATTATGGTATTGATATCCCTGAGTGTATTGTTTTTTTTTTCATTTAAGAACTTTTCGTAGTAATATTTTATTTCAAATAAATAAAAGGTCAATATAGGTTTATGAAAATGATTTTATTATGCTGGTGTAAAATCTATATTCCTAAAGCATAATAAATAGCTAATAGAACCAATAGTTCTGAAAATATTGGTTTTAATGTACTAGCCGGGACGAATCGATAACGTGATACCCTTAGACGATAAATATTTAGTGCGAGTATATTTCCTATTAATGACAGCTGAGACTTAGCTTAACTATACAATTAACATTTCACTGGACGTAACATTTCTTTCATTTCGTAATTAATTTTATTTAATAAACAAAATTATGTAGAAACACTTGTAGATCTATTAAAAATATTAGTTATTGATAAAAATCAAATGAAAGTAAAAAAAACGTAAAAACAATTGACTGAGATTTAATTGTTATAATGAGCGATGAAATAAACTAACTGTATAAACTTGTACAGATGACTATGAAAACATTTCACTGTCTTTCTGTACACGCATTTTTATCCGGTTTTTACTTTGATCAGATTTAATGTAGACTCATTATCTCACCTGCTGCCGGCACCAATAAAAATTAAACATGATATAATTTATTTACCTAAACAAGTCGAATCTTGTGGATGAATATGGTTTTATGGATACATATGTCGTAAGAGGATTTGATATTTAGGTTTTTTGCCAAAAACCTAGGGATTTTGCAAAAACGTGGATAATTAGACAACGGTTATAATATTTTTTAATCTTACTAGGTTTTTTGCAAAAAAGCTAGTCAGTTTAGTAAGATTGTACTTCTTTAATGCTGATTGGCTGATTTCTGATTGCTCGCCTACTCTTATTCTGATTGATTGATCATTGTGGTATTGAGATATTATAGCTAGAGTTATAAATGGTGAGAAATGACAATAATTATTTGATACTGGGAACTTTTTTTTTACTCTTTTGTTGGAGTTAAATTACAAATCACGTTAAATAATACGGACATATTATACACAGATCAAGTTACCTCAAACTAAGTAACACTTGTATTATGGGATACTAACTCAACGATATATTTAATATAATATAATACACATATGAGTAACACCATAGACTAAGAAAAAATCTAAATATTCATTTATCTCATCACATAAATGTTGCTCTCAGTGGGGATCAAACCCGCAACCTCCACACCGAAAAGCTAGTCACCTATCCACTCGGCCACGAACGTCGTAAATATAGATAGAAACAATAAAGTAAGTACGTCTTAAATTGTAGTATTGAGGTATTATAGCTAGAGTTATAAAGGGAAATGACAATACTATTTTTATTTTTAGGAACTTTTTCACATTAAATGTAGATAGGAATAATGAAGTAAGTACGTCTTAATTAACAACCAATCAGAGATGACGTGTTTATTGGGTACTACAATCGACCAATAAGTGTTCAGTATTCATAAAAACTGACATTTCGTTCTGCAATCATACTTAACCAACTAGTTTTTTTGCAAAAAAACCTAGTAAGATTAAAAACTATTATAACCGTTGTCTGATTATCCGGGTTTTTGCAAAATCCCTAGGTTTATTGCAAAAAACCTAAACATCAAATCATCCTACGACACATACATACATGAAGATATTTACAGCTCTAACTACCATTGATGGGTAGCCAGCAGAGCTACAAAATAAGAAATTCTTCAGCTGTTTTTGAAAGTTGAGTGGGAAAAAGAAAATTAAGGTTGTTGGTGATGGGTTCCCTACCATATCGCTAAAAAGAACTTAAAAGGCCCCAATACCCTTGTCACCTGTGTATACTAAAAAAATAGTGCTATTCTGACCGGACACCAAAAACTTTTGGAATAATATATCTTTGTTCAAAGTTAACATACGTAATTACATACATTTATACTCACGCCGCCGTTAGTTCCTATTGGAGTAGGCAGGCACTATCGATCGCCACGTTCCTGGAATACCTCTGGAGCTTCATTTAAAAATCGATATTTTCATATATGCTCTCTTATTCTAATTGGGATTTAAGTTGACACCTAACTTTCTTTGTCTTTATAAAAAATTTCAAACATTCACTACTCCACACCAGAAAATTTATCGAATAACATAAATTAAGTTATTTGGTCATAAATATACAAATATTTCTGTGTACCACTAGACAATATGGTTATTACTTAAAAAAAGAAGGAAAATCACTATAAGTATGTATTAAAACATTTAAAATTTATATTTTTTTTTGTAATTCGTTAAGTTAGACTAGTCCGCGAATGAAAAACAACACCACTATATAAATATTGTTATTAGCAGCAGTCCTTACTGTATCCTTGTGTTCAATTCAGTAATACGGTAATAATTATATCGAAGAATTTACATACATACACATACTCACGGCCATAAATCCCAAAAAGGGGTAGCCAGAGCTTCAGAAATACAAACTCGTCAGCCACATTTAGAAGTTGATAGGGGAGAAGATGGTAGCAAATAAGTATCATTGGTGATGGGTCTCCAACTCCAACCGCATCAGCTAAAAAATCCCTTTAAAAACCTCATATCCTTAGTCGCCTCTTACGACACCTGTGGGTATTTTTTAGACAAAAGTATTTTTCTTTATTTTATATCATAACAAAGATAAAATAATTGTTTTTGTTATTACATGCCGTGTAGTGCATATGCTGGCTTATAATGTCGCTACCCCTTTCTACCCACGGGTGTCGTAAGAGGGGACTAAGAGTATTGGGGCTTTTTATTGGATTTTTGGGCGATGCGGTTGGAGACCCATCACCAAAAACCTTTATTTTATGATATTTTCCCCACTCAACTTCCAAAAGTGGCTGAGGAATTTATAATTCCTTAGCTCTGGCTACCCCTTCTAGGGAATCATAGCCGTTAGTATATGTATGTATGTATGTATGTTGTTATTACACTAAAATACTGAATTATAATAGGATGGTTTTTGTTTTTTATTTTTTTACAATTTGAATGATCCTATAACGTTTGTCTGTTTGTCTAATTATCACCTTTAGAAAATAATTTTCAATTATGAACATTTGTATTTATAACACACATACATACATATACTCATGGCTATAAACATCAAGAAGGTTTAGCAAGATCTTCACAAACAGGAAATTCTTCAGCCACTTTTGGAAATTAAGTAAGGAAAAGATTGTAAAATAATTTTGGTGATGGGTCTCGAACCGCATCGCCCAAAAATCACTTAAAAAACCCCGACACCCTTAGTTGCCTCTTACGATCACCCATGGGAAGAAATGGGGAAGTGCTTTTTTAAGCCGACACTACACAGCATTTGTACTTATTCTTTCCTCTTTTTCGATTTTCTTCTGTATCATTTTTACCAACAGGCAAATTAAATTTACTTTGCTTTTACGTTCAGACACTAACAGTATTCGTTGCGACCCTAAATGAAATATTGCCTTTGACTTTCCTGTAACCGAAACTGAAAAAGGGTTTTATAACTCTATTGCATTAGGACCACGAACCAAGTCACCAAAAATACGATGTTCTTTTCGTAGTGTTTAAGTTTGTGATGTACATTAAAAGAAATATTTATAGAAACAGCATTGATTACTAATTGGTTTTAATAGACATAAAGAAAAATTATAACCCTATAGAAACGTAGATACAACCACACTGATACTGTAAATTACACTATATCAAGGAAATTACCAATCAATGCCAATGAAATACGTTCACTGTTTTTTAGATTTATACAATAATCCGACTACGGAGCACAGCAATTTGTAAACTCCCTGTAAAAATGTATTTCCGACGAAATGCATCACTGTTGAAGTGCTGCACTAAAAACCACTCTACTTTTTTCCAACTGATGTGCCTGTGTGTGTATATGTGCATTTTGTGTTATGTTGAAAAAATTAACGAATAAAATGTTAATATTTATTTTTGCTAAACTGTATTGAAAATATAAACTGCTCATAAATAAAGATTTCAATGTGTGCGTTTTAAAAATAGTTCTATTCACCCCGTTAACATTTGTGTCCGTGGGGGCACAAATGTTCAACTATTTAATTTTTCTTTATCATCTATAATTTGCTTGAACAAGAAAGACTATAATTTATTTATTTATGTTTAAATATGTATTACGGGAGAAAAAAGTAATGGTTTGAATAATAATTCAATCTCTGATCTCTCATTCTATCAATAACATAACATATACTCGTAATATAGTAGGCCTGCTCCCTATCACGTTAGTACACTGTCCAGGCAAAACGTGGGTACTCTGGAAACCAGGTGACAAAGTCACGTGATGTTCAGAAGTATTAGTACCTCTGCCAAAATTTTAGTAAAAAACAATTTATCAGACATATGTTATATGCTATATTTATCCATTTATTATTAATGAAATTTTTTAATTTGTAAGTTGGGATTTGTTTGACACAGATGATAGTAAAAAGAGGGTATCCCTCCTGGCCCAGCCTCCAGCCACATCCCCAACAACAACTACAGAAAAGGCCCTATGCCCTTTCCTATATCACCTCCTGCGACCCCCTAAAAAACTATATCCCTTTTGTAGGATATTGAAAACATGAGACAGACATATGTTTCAGAGTCCCTACATGAATAAACTAGCAAATACGGGCAGCCAGGAAATTTTCCGTTTCTTTCTGATACTCCTGTAATTCAGGCACATTTAGCAGCGCATGCAGTTCAACATTATGGAATCTGTTACGACCTATCTCCCCTATACAGGTTTTTTAAGATGGAGTTGGGGTCAAAAATTCTTTTTACGAATTTCAAATAATGTTTACCATAATTTATCAATGTTAGTCACCAAGAATTTCTGTACTATTTGTGCCTACCACAAGCACATCGTCTCCAAAACTGGTAATTTCATGAAAGTTACTTTTAAATTATGTCTTGACACAAAAAAATAAAAATATTATAACCTTCCAACTTTTTACATAGCATTACATTATGGATTCACCTTTCCATATTTCTAAAAGAAACTCTCGCTCGCAACATGTCATCATGATATGTGTGAGAGTCATAATCATGAACATCGTAGTTTATTAGTGGTCGTAACGGAGGGATTGACGGAATGAGGCGGTTCGGAGGCGTGTAGCGAATGGCGAGGGCGGGCGGTTCACTGGAGAGGTCCTCGGCGGCGGCGACAGTCACTCGCGCGCTAACCGTCCTTACTGCCAGCCGGCCCGCTGCCGAAGAGCTCACTTTATACTCGAACCAACTTAGACCAACTGTTGAGTGCGGACAACTTACATCCGCGATCACGTTGCTTGCTTTTCATCAACGCACCGCGAGCGGCCCGGCACGCAACGTTTTTTTACGGTCTTTTTGAACTTTTAAATTCACTTTTGTGATATTAACACTGCCAAATATTTTTAATGTCCCTTGTAATTTTTACTACTGCCAATTTTGAACTGTACGACTGAATATTGTGACTTTTTGGACTGTGACGTATGCACAGTACCGCAGTCCCATGTGATTTTTAAGAAAAAGTTTTGTGTGTTCACTCATCTGTGATCAATGAATAATAGAATATACTGCCAATAAAATAAAACGAATTTTTAAACTCGTGAAAGACTTATTAGTCGATAATATTGTAAAAACATTACCTCATTTTTTTGAGTAAAACCAACTATACTCACGATCGGTCCGGCACCCGGGACGTTCCATCTTTTTGAATATCTTTATAAATATATAATATGAATCCGGAAAAAAATGTTAATATCTGCAAGTCATCAACAATTCCATCGTGAGAATCTTGCTTCAATGTTTTAAGTAAAAGCACTTGTAATCATCGCCTATTGCGCCTATTGCATCCTAGTGCTTGACTGACCGGCTTCTCGGTTTTAAATGTTCGATATCTAAGCGTTTCACGGCTGTGACACCTTCATGAAAAACATTAGATATAGTACAAGCGATATACACAACACCTATCGCTCTGTGATTCTTTTAAGCTTTTTGAGCAGTCATCTTGCAACTCATCAAAAGTGCATTAATTCGCTATACACATATAAAGTAGTCAACGACTTGATAGCATCCTTGCATTTTGCTTCTGCAAAGGGAAAGAAAAGCAGCAAACTGCCGCCGAACGCATTTCGAAACGATCCTATCCCATTCTTCAAGATTAAGGGGAGATTACTGATATGGCTATTATGGTGGCGCCAGATAGAGGAAAGGCATAGCCCGGGCAGTGAGCGGAGGCAGTCTCGGCACAGCAACTATCACTCTCATGGCGGGGCTTCGAATGGTAACGGGGAGTCGGGTAACCACGAGAACCGGCTGCCTCCGTGGCGGCGCCGCCGCTTCGAGAACGACATCAACGAAAGAAGACGTCTCCGCAATAACAACCACAGCAGGTATGTATTTTGGCATAATATTTGATGACAAGACTTTCATTCGTCGTGTTATTTTTATCCGTCATTTTCATCTCCGAGAGACATACTAACATACTGGCCCAGTGTAAGTTGGTATACTAGTTTTACCGTGATGGTGATTGGTGCCGACGATTTTCAGGTAAGCAAGTGTGTAATATCTTAGCTTCCGGCGCTTCGGGGCTGCGCATCAGAAAACAAAGCCTCCGCCCACTACTTTGTAAAATACTAACATAGGCTAAGTTTTACTAATATATATGACTTGTTGTCTGAAATAAATGATTTATTATTATTATATTATACGTAGCTAACAGGTTTACACTTAATTTGAATTCCCCTTAGAGTCGAACCCGAGACCACCGAATACGTAGACGAGATACCCGAGAAAATTTAAAATATTTGGTTTATTATAACTAAACATATGAGGCAGTTGTTGGAAGTGTGATGTATAAAAGAGCGTGTATGAAAAGATTGATGAATCAATGAAGCCCGAGAGGTTTGCCAGGATCGTATAACGTTGCTATTAATAGCCTTTTACTACCCCAATGAGAACTAACGGCGTTTGTATTCGTACGTATAAGATGCTTAAATCAGTTAAGTATGTTTTTTTTACAAATATTGAAAACGTACATTGCGAATTAATTTATTTGATGAGTATAACTTAAAAGTATTTTATCGTCAAAAATCCAAGGGACACCATAAAATAGTACGCATAACATTATATTTATTTTTATTAATGTTATTAGAAGACGCTAACTGCACTGATCTACCTGCTGATCGCACGCGGCCGTGCTTTAGGTTATTTTCTGTCGTTTTTTTATTAACTATTCCTGCTTTGGTATTTTGCAATATTTTTGAGAACATAACTTTCTATAATTTTACAATAAGAGGTTAAAGGATCATGCATGACTTGCTAATTTTATCATAGCTGATATTATTGCGACAAGACATTTTATTTGTGTGTAACTTGTTGCTCCGCGATCGCTTCAAGGCTGCAGTACAACGCTATTAAATAATGATGTAATTGTTATAATCATATAATAATCATAATTTATATGTATCATATCTATTGGCAAATACCGTGAATGTAATTTATAAATGCATAAATATAAAAAAAAACTATTTGATTTCATTTTAGATATATATTTTAAGCACAGCGTTTTTTTCTTTGTCAGGTTAGCGTTTTTTGTAAACAAACATAAGCACGAAAAGCTATCTATAAAAGCTGAGAGTATCATGCCAAAAATAGGCTACTCAAAAAGTTTTAACATAAATGTTTTTATTTAAGTTTGGAACTCCAGTCGGTTATCCGCAAATTTTTTCAAAATAATATGGTCTAGAATAAAGATATAGTTTCAGTTTTGCAGCTAATAAAATATAAATTATAAAACTATTTTAAAACAATGTGGTTCAATGCGAATAATTCAAAAAGCTTGCGCGGAAAGAGATGTCAAATTTATTTTACCTTCTTAATTGGATGGTGCAAAGTACAAAATATTCTTTAAGTTGTAACAGCAGGCAAAACAATTACATTATGAATATTGGTACTTACTAAATTGCTGTATGAATCGGACACATTCATAAAATTTAATATTTTGAAGCGCAGTTGAACCGATGCGACGGATTATTACGAAATGAAATTTTATAAAGTTTTTTAAAATATGAAAGAAATAAAACAATATGATTGTAAATTATAAACAGTCAATAGCATATTTTTATGACTTTTTTATTTTTATGACTACATAGTATTTGAAACATTTGCACTGATAACAGATTTTAGTATAATATGTTCAGTTCTACATACATACATATACTCACGGCTATAAATCCCTAGAAGGGGTAGCCACAGCTAAGGAATTAGAAATTCCTCAGCCACGTATGGAAGGCTGAGTGGGGAAAAGATGGTAAAATAAAGGTTGTTGGTGATGGGTCTCCAACCGCATCACCCAAAAAGCCCCAATACCGTTAGTCGCCTCTTACGTACACCCACCGGAAGAAATGGGGTTGTGCTATTCTAAGCCACTACACAGCAGTTCTAATAAAACAAATATTCTATAGATTCTTGGTTAATTCGTATACTTATTCAGAGGTCTCGGGTTTAGCACATAAAGTTAAGCCACTTTGTAAGCATCTTGCAGACTGAATCATTTGCTTGTCGGAAAATAAATCCGTCGGTATGCGAATCACCATACGGTAATTACACTGGACCAGTGTGTAACACTATTCCCAAATCCCCTGTCATGAATCAAATGCATAATCAGTTTCTGTGAATCTGTGCATGGCTTCAATCAAATATTACTATTGATACACAATTTCGTAAGCTTTGTCTTGTATAGAATGTGCTTTGCTTTATTGTTCCAAAACTTTAAAGTTTTGCATTGAAACGGTATTCTCTTAAATCATTGATAAAAAGCGTTTTTATGGAAGGCCCGTGTGAAACACTAGACTGTTTACATACATACATATATACATATACTCACGGCTATAAATCCCTAGAAGGGGTAGCCAGAGCTAAGGAATTAGAAATTCCTCAGCCACTTTTGGAAGATGCATGGGGAAAAGATGGTGAAATAAAGGTCGTTGGTGATGGGTCTCCAACCGCATCGCCCAAAATTCATTAAAAAGCCCCAATACCGTTAGTCGCCTCTTACGTACACCCACCGGAAGAAATGGTGTAGTGCTATTCTAAGCCGACACTACACAGCAAACTGTTTTACAATGATAAAAAAAACAACTAGTTTAGTTGAAAGCAACAACTAAGAGTGTTTACCAAGCAACCTTAATGCATTTCCAAGTATAAATATGATACTTAACAAATGGATTAGTTCATAAATTCTATTCAATCCATAACAAAAGCTGCTAGTTGACATTATAGCTCAAACATGACAGATTATTGGCAACTTACAACGGCAATAACCTCAGCTAAAATAACAATAGCTAAAAGTTACAGTTTTCTATTCGTATGATTCAATTATTGTTATAAAATTTCAAACTTTACCTCAGACAAAATTAGAAACGTACAAAGAATAGGAGGCCAATTTGAAAATGGAAAATGTACGTGGCTGTGTCACACCGCCATATTTTGATATCTCTGGCTGTCAAACGAACATGTAGTTTAATGAAATTAGTCTATTCTTAGAATGTACATTTGGACCAAGTAGTACTTTATTTACTTCCCGACTGCTTCTAATCCTTCCGATCGGTATTCCACACTAAGCGCCTGGATGTAATTGCAAATTTGAGTACTATAGCAACGAGTAAAAATAATGATAGTTCGAATATAAAGCTCAATGTCGAGCACGTAGACTAGCGGGCGTCAGTTAACTGGTGTATTTTAACTATTTAATATCTTTGACCTCAATTAGCAAGCATTTTTATTTAATGGAGGTTCAAAATACGTCATTATGTAGTCATTATCGTGATTGAATTCACAACATTGTGTTGACATTGACTTCAAAACCTAGTCTGTCGAAAGTGCTAAACCTTGAATGATTCTAAGGCTCTGTTTTTCTTTGCATATTTTGGAATAACTAATGGAAAGTATTTACCGGTTTTTAAAACACGATATTTTTATTAGGAATCTAGAATGAAACTTTATACTTTTCCTAACAACTTGCACATGCAGTTTACCTGTTTTGAAATGTTGATGCGGCTTAAGTATTTTAAACAACAATGGATTCTTATGAAAAGATTTCTGCCATATAATGTTTCAATCACCAACGAAAGTTGTTATGAAAAGAAACTAGTGTAACAGCTTGTAACAGGCAGACATTTTCTTATTAAGTTTCTCTTGTTTTCTGTATTGAAACGCGCTCATCGCCTTTAGAAAAACATTGAATAAATACCGTTTGGAACTATAAGGTAACTACAAAAGGAAACACTTTTACGCAACATAAACAATAAAATTTAAGATAGACATTCCCAAAAAATTTACTTATTTAATTTACTTGTATGTCTCTTTTCTTTAAGGTACAATGTGGTAGTGATCTTAAAACTTTAGCTTCCTTTCTATTGACCATAGAATTGCTTTTAAATTACTTAAAATACAGTTTTCAGGATAAATATTCAATATAGAATATCTAAAATGACAGGTGAAGTCGGAAAAATGAAATAAATTCGGGTGACGAAGGCTGTATTCATGAAGCTTCGTGATATGAAAACACGTGACAACACGCTATATTGGCAAGGTCGCAACATACCACATGAAGTCCAATTTACCATGCAACTGTAGTCATACACACTGCGGGTTTATATTCATACATACATACATAGATATACTCACGCCATCAATTCCCATTGGGGTAGGCAGAGACTATCGATCGCCACTTCGTACGATCCTGACAAACCTCTCTAGCTTCGTTTATATTCATATATTTATATTTATATATTTTTTTCATTCATATTTTTATATTCATAGTACTCATATTTATCTATTATTATTAGTAGTATAGTGCCAGCTTAGAATGGAACTACCCTGTTTCTTCCCGGTGTTCTTAAGAGGCGGCTAAGGGTATTGGGGCTTTTTAGGTGATTTTTGGGTAATATGGTTGAAGACCCGTCACCAAAATCCTTGGCTTTACAATCTTTTCCCCACTCAACTTCCAAAAGTGGCTGAAAAACTGAAGCTCTGGCTACCCCTTCTAGGGATTTATAGCCGGAAGTAGATGTATGTATGCTATATTTATTAATTAAATTTAGCTAGCTATATACCTAGCAACTAATTCATGATAAACTTTTATTTACAAATGGGCATACCAATATTATCATTGCATTAACAACGTATTAATTTTATGATCAACATTCATAAATTTATATTTATTATTTTACCTTGTCATCTCTTCTATCAAGTAATATTGTAATATTTGAATTCAAGTATTGGATTAGAATAGCACCAACCCACTTTTTCCGCGTGAATAAGGTGTGAAGGAGAAGTGCGGTCGGCTCTCTCTGAAAAGTTTCCAAGTACTCAGAGGAAGCATAAATGACAAATATACATTGAAAGCAAGTTATATATGCAAGTGTATATAAAGTTAAATTAAATTTGTTTTTCAAAGGGTGTGTATTAATTAGAGAAAATTCCTGTTCATTTTTTCCAAAAATGAGTTTATTTCCGAAAACGCTCGACTAAATCTCGTTAAATTTTCATTGCTAGTTTTTAATTAGATTTTTAACATAATTATAAGTTATTATTATTAAAAAAAATGGAAATGGCCGTTATTTTACAATAATATTAAAGTAAAACGGTATCACCAAACAGAGCTAGAAACTCCTCAGCCACATTTAAAAGTTGATCGTCAAAAGCCATAAGCCCCATACCCTAAGTTGCCTCTTACGACACCCGTGGGTAGAATGAGGTAGTGACATTCTAAGCCGGCAATACACGGCACTAACGAACGTCAATTTATATTATTTTGCACCTTTATGCATATTAGCACCCTTTATTTCTTTAATGGGGGCTGATTAATGAAGCTTAATTAAATAATAAAATCGACTAAATCAAACTTATCGTAGAAATAAAACTAGTTTCACTCGATCGAAGCAATAATCAAAATCAGTACGGCTAATTTCTACATATGTTTTACTGCTACGAGTGCACACTTCGTAGTCGGGTGGGACTACGATCGAACGGTACCGTGGCAAGAAAACAAGTCTGTCGTAGATCAATCAACGTGTAGCTGGTACATACATTATTGAATTTTATCTTATAATTGCTTAATAATTATATAGATAAAGCAATACTATATAATATGGACATAAAAGAGGAAAGAAATGAAGATTAAAATTTTAAGAGGAAAAGTGTTTTAACACACACGCACACGCCAAGACATGCTGGAGTAGGCGCCTTTTTGATTTAATTGTATAACGTTCTAGGTCTGTAATGTTAACTGATTTTCTCGCAGATCTTTCACAATTAGGTAATCAAATTATTATTAATTATTGACACTTAACTCTCGTTGAGGTAAATTCAGCGAGCGATAGGGAACAGTTATACTGTATGCAGTATTCATTATTTAACTATGCCTCTACTGATCTCTATAGGTCAATGTTGTAGGGCTTTTAGGTATTTATAGTTAAAATATTTGTATCATAACAGGTGACTACATATTTTTTTTCCTTTTGTGTTTGAGCCGTAGTTACCGGAATCGTTTAATGACGCTGTTCATTAATATCAAATACACTTTGAACTTTGCAATGTAAAATACTAACGAATTTTGCAACCTATAATATGTCACTTCGAAGAAAAATTTGATTGAGGACTTAAATTGTTTGATCAGTAATTAAATATTTGTTCACCTTTGTATTATTATCAGTTTAGTGCAAAATAAAGTATTATACAAGCCATAAAAAATACATTATTTGTATTGTCGCACATAATAAATTGTTTTGCCTTGTGAATAAGAAAGAGGACTTTATCACTTAGGGTAAGATAAGTATTTGCCAATTTTTACAAAGATAGAGCCAAAATAATGTAAAAAGTAACCTTGTCCCGAAAATTTTACATTTTAGCATCGATAACTGTATTTTAGTGTAAATACATCATTTGATCTGCAATCAGAGTTTGAACTAACCAAAATAATCGTGTAATGGTTGCTAGGGACATGCACCAGGTTAAATGTGATGCCAAGGGAAATCTAAATCAAACATCATAACAGGTGTGCGTGACATTTATCGTGTTTCAGAAATTAAGCGTACTTTTAGCCTACGGTATTTAGTACTACGGTATTTACGGTGGGATATCAATTGTCTATTTGATATTCAACATTGATCAACTATGCGCCCTAATTGAATTACTTACCACGAATTTCCTGGATAAGGTATTATCTGGAATTCATGAGCGAGTATATTCGCTCATGTATCTGTATCTTACTGAGATAAATAAAACAGAGAATAATTTGGAAAATCATAAATGTACCCGTAGCGTAGAGGACTCATGAATCCTCTACTATTACTTTGTTTGAAACTGGAGAATGTGACTCAAAGAATATTGTATCGGGATAAATATTTGTACTCGTTGTGAACTGAATATCTCAGATGACTGGATGCCTTTACGCTGATATTTCGAGTATTTTAGTTGCATAGCCTTTTATTGAAAACGTTTCACGAGAGGTATTTATTACGAAACTATGTAGGGTTATGTGATGCATTTTGGAGCGTCAGGTTATAGAATAACTGATAAAAGGTGTATTTTTTTATGTATTTATTACAGATAAAACAAAGAATGGCAATATGCATTACAATATTACTAAATGTGAAAGATGAAACTATAAAAAATAAAGAGTAAATTTGTAGCGTCAGTAAAGGGCGCCCGTGAAGAAAAAAAATTAGATATAATATAGAATGCGTTTTAAAAAGGCAGGCATCCGCACAATGGATACTAAAATAGCAGTTGTGAAGATATTTATAAATCTAAATCCAGCGGACATCAATGAAAAAATGAAAAAAGAAAAATTTGTAAATATCGTTTTTTTTTTGCTCAAAGGACACATTTTAACAGACAAATATTGCTTAAATAGAATAAGACAAGAACTTTGTTTGTTGTTTTAGTATCTTAATATGTGCAAATAGGCCTTACAATGATTAATATATTTGACTCATTTTGGGATAGGTAGGCGCCAAATGATAAACTTATTACACCAGATTTTAACAGTTAAAACTTTCTTGGCGCTGTATTCCTTACCAAATGGACGTCGGAACAAAAATGAGCTATGAGGCTTGTGAGAGCGCGTTTGACACATGAGAAGTGAGAAACTGACACATTGCTCATACAAAATCTGTCAGTATCTCACTTTTCACATGACATACTCGCTCTCACACGCCTCATGCTACGGGGGCTGATGCATTAATGTATTTAAAAAGTTAACAGTCACCTCATACTTGCTGTTGAACAAACAACGAGCTGGTATTAGAAACCTGTGACCTAGTTTTGTTGCAAATCACGTGGAAAAAGCGCAAAAAGTAGGTAAAGTTTGGATTGCGTAAATATGATCACGTGTCTGTGTATTGTACTAAACTAAACTTAAGTGGCTTCCTATTCGCCTCCGATTGGCTAAATCACTGAATGAGTTCAAAGATCTGGTGAAACAACACTATCTCACTGAAGCGCTGTAACACTGTTGCTTTTTAAACTATTATTAATTATATTTCTAAAACGTATATATGTATTTTATTTAGGTATTTGTATTGCTTATATATAAAAGTATGTAGTTATATATGTATGGGTTCATATTCGTAAAGTATCTATAATATTTTGTATGATTAATATTTATATTGTTATTTAAATTAAATAAGTTAGTTTTAAGTAAGCTTAATAGATTATCATGTTTTTTGTTTTGTTTTTTTTTTGGCCTTGTTTTGTGCATCTACCCAAATAATTAATTTATCGATCTCACCTTCCAAAGGTTGTCTGGAAGAGATCGCTTTTAGCGATAAGACCGCCAATTGTACCTCACTGTAAACTGTTTGATCATATTATTATTTTTGTAAATTTGTGTTTGATGTGCAATAAAGAGTTATTCTATTCTATTCTAAAGCATAATTTATGAATTAATAATAGCCCCTTGTAATAACCATTACTTGGAGTCACGAAATACGCAATTGTCGGGGACTTTAAACTAAAACAAGCTGAAAATTATTATTTTTTTACCTTTGTGGTATAGAGGGAAGAAGATTTTCCTTTAAAACAGAAGTTACGGTTTAAAATCTTAAAATTTTGCGATTCTACTATTGGGAATTTAGAATAGCAATCGAAGGTGTCTGCCTTCTTCAATGTGAACTGATCTAGAATAAATGTATGGCGGTAAAACGTATGTAAATACCAAAGTATGCTAATCGGAAAACGTTCGGGTGCCTTTGTCTAATGTTTGTTAATAGACCGGCTAGAAAGCGAGCAAAAACGCGCTGGCGGCTGCCAATTCATTCGCGGTGAGAACAATATA
The DNA here is from genome assembly GCA_963576735.1 of Bedellia somnulentella. Lineage (NCBI taxonomy): Eukaryota > Metazoa > Arthropoda > Insecta > Lepidoptera > Bedelliidae > Bedellia > Bedellia somnulentella. The sequence continues at coordinate 3,967,616 of OY755170.1, forward strand.
ATGCACTTCAGATAAATCCCCTAAAATATTGAATGCGCGCATCAAAATGTTAGGGATTTAATTTTTTGACTTGAATTAATGAATTCCTTTTCATTAATTTCTGTGCTCCAGGTTCTTTGTTCTTTTCTCATCCTAAATTATAACACCAGGTCTTTTATTTTATTCTGTGTTTTCGGGCTTTGTTATTATTTTATACATATATATACTCACGGCTATAAATCCCTTAACGGGGTAGCCAGAGCTTTGGAATGAGAAATTCCTCAGCCACTTTTGGAAGTTGATTGGGGAGAAGATGGTTTAAATAAATGTATTTATGTACACAATTTATACATACATATACTCACGGCTATAAATTCCAAGAAAGGGTAGCCAGAGCTAAGGAATTATAAAATCCTCAGCCACTTTTGGAAATTTGAGTGGGGAAAAGATAGTAAAAATAAAGGTTGTTGGTGATGGGTCTCCAACCGCATCGCCCATAAATCCCTAAAAAGCCCCAATACCGTTAGTCGCTTCTTACGTACACCCACCGGAAGACATGGGGTAGTGCTATTCTAAGCCGACACTACACAGCATTTACTACTATTTTATATTATTTGAAAAATGAAAAATAATACGTTGAAGATAGTTAACGCACAAAATCAAGGAAGATAGAAGTCGTACAATATAAACATTTTATTTGAAAACATACAACACTAGTATACTATTCCAACTCAATCCTATTAAATATGCTTCGTGGGAGAATATATTTGCACTCTGTGTCATGAATATACGTAAATTGAACAGGCAAAACCTAGTTTCATTTATTTTACTTCCAGGAATTTTCAAAGTGTAAGAAAATATTTTTGATACGAACTTAAATGTAACTCCAATACTTTATTTACATCAAAAGCTTTTGCTGTTGGTTTCTTATTATTGTTTAGTTTGCTTAATATTTCTAAAGAAAATTTAAAGAACTCAGAGGTCATACTAAAACTAACGTTTTTCAAAATATTATCAAAAGCTGCTATTTACCATTCATATCATAAACAAAATTTAAAGTGACACAAACGTCATTATTTTGCAAGAGTATTGTAATTAGAAATCACGACATGATTTTTTTCACCTAAACAAAATAAGTCACTCATTTTATTTAATCTAGACATTGGTACATGAAGATTCCTATTCCTAGTGTTAATAGTGACGCTTTCGTTACATTTCACTTAACACTTCATATTGTTAAATATTGATTGACAAAAATTAGTCTTATGATTTTAAAATTTATTAATAAGTTATTGTACCATCCAGTTTTTAGAGTGACCACTTTTTAACTGAACAGTAAAAAAACGATTGATCGAGGGCAGTCTTATTTCCGCTTCGTACTTTTGGCACCCTTGCTTAATGAAAATATAAACAAATCGTAAATTTTATTGATGACTATCAAAACACACACCAGCCGGTTACTTTGTTAACAGAACTGATATTGCTGAGAACAACAACGTACAATTTAAATGAATGCTATATAGTGAAGTGAACTTTTCAAATTTTGCAGAGAGACGCTTTAAAATTTCGTGATGAAAACTGAGGACACTTATTAATAAATAATGCTCAACTAGCGTCCATTACACTTAACTTCGTCATTGTAAATTTAGTCTTGGAAACATTTAGAGAACTTTTCAATAAACGATTTTATTAATATAGCATCGCATACAACTTATTATAGTTTACAAAAAATAATATATGAAAAGACTGATGTGAAGCTATAGTGGCACAGTAAGTGAGACACTGAGTTAGATTTGAAAGTATCAAACATTTAAAAGTGGCACATAATATCCTGACTCCTGGGCTGGAGCCGTGCCGTTGCCGCCGACGATTGAACAGGGTGATCTCGTCGTGATCCACTACACTGAACTTTGCTGCTCACACAACCTTATTCAAATCGCCCACTATACTTGTACATATTGGCAGTTAGCTTTCATTACACATATTACAATCAAACAATTAATTGCCCTTTGTGCTCACTCACTCACTTATATTGTAATTAATTATCAGTGTAAATGCATTGCGTATTAATGTTAATTTACCATAATCACCAGCTAATGAATTTAGGACTGACTGATTTTCACACAGATTAACTTAATACGTTCCAAATGTGAGCTGACGTTGTGCGCAACCAGTGACCGAAAGATTGCGCGACGGAGTGGAAACTATCAACTGGTGCCCGACAATGAAACAATCGTGTAAATGTAATATGGACTGCAACACATTAACTGATTGCATTTTCCATGAATAATCTCACCCGAAAAATTAAACACAGTTTTATTCAGTTCAATAATAGAAGCAAACTCAAACAATGATGTGGTTTTAGCATTCTGATTAAGGATTTCCAGAAATGGTAAAAATGCCGTTAAAATCTCAATATAATTGACGAAAGAAAATCAGATTCATTTGTATTTGTTATTCATACATCTCATACAACAGAATATGTCTATAAAAGTCTAGATAAAATTACATTCAATCGTTCGTTGCATTAAGGACAAAGAGATTTAATGTTTTGAAAATAATGTACCGGTTAATGCGCCAGTGCATGTAAATAATAACATCAGTAAATCACCGATCATCAAGAGGATTTTTTTTTAATACACAATTTAAACTGTCGCGGTTTGTAGACATTATTATATAAGGAACCTTTTTGTTTTTATTTGAGACAAAACAATAATGCAACTGCAATAATCAAACAAAGTAACTGAAAACCCCTAAAAATTAAATTTAAACACATGCATACATATATTCACGGCTATAAATCCCTTGAGAGGCTTCTGGCTAGAGCTACAAAACCAGAAATTCCTCAGCCACTTTTGAAAGTTGCGTGGGGAAAAGATGGCGAAATAAAGGATAATGGTGTTGGGTCTCCAACCATATCGCCCAAATATCCCTTAAAAGCCCCAATACCGTTAGGCGCCTCTTACGTACACCCACCGGAAGAAATAGAGTAGTGGTATTCTAAGCCGACACTACACAGCTTGGAGATTTTAATCACCGCGACAATTAGTCTCAATACTCAGGCAAATTAGACGCAGCTCTTATTTTTGGGTCAAAAAAAGCGCGTCCTTCGCGCCCGTTTTTGTGTCGTGACAAAATGTGGTAGTATGTAAAAGCTCATATAAGTTCCTAAACACAAACTAACCAAGGTTTTTTTTTAATTCACAGGTAAGCAAAACATACGAGATCTGCTGTTGTAAATACTGCGAAAGGTATGTTTAGCTTTCAGGTTTTTGTATATGAAGAAGTTTTAACATAAACATATAAAATATATACGAAAATACTAAATATTATATTATTTGGGTGAAATAAGGTAAAAGCAAAAGCAACATAAATACTTGTTCCCTAGTATTGAATGTTATTTATATGTGTATTATATCATATTAAATATATCGTTGAGTAAGTATCTTCTTAATTTGGGGCTTACTTTATCTGTGTATGATATGTCCGTATAGATTTTATTTATTAATTATTACTAGGTATTTTAATTTCATAAACCTTTTTGTCCATTTATTATACATTTATGTACTAAAAAAAATATTATTTGTACAGAATAACCCTAATCTATGAGTTTTAAATATATATACAAAAGATAGAAATAATAATTAAACAATATAAAAAATATTTTCAAAATCACTGCCGCTAGCGCTAGGGGGAAGGGTTCCCAAAAGGCTGGCTGCATTGCCCCTTTGTACGGCAATACTTATTCTTTGGGCAAAGTATGTGCCAGCCCTAGGATCCCCACTAGTTTCAACAAGACGCGTAGATATATCCTTGAATAAATCTACGCGCATCTGCACCCCATGGGCCGAGGGTCTCTACAGCAAAAGGAACAAAAATATGGCATATAATGAATTTTATTATCTGTATAAATTAGAACCAAAGAAAATTTAATGATAATTTTAATCTTTTTATTGATAACTTTAAGAGTAGTAGTATTTTTCTTAACTACGAGTATAGGATCAAAAAGTACAAGTACTCAAAGTCGACTAACTCTACAACTAATAGAGTTATTAGTTTTATTTTATTTGTATATTACCTGTGCTTCTAATTAATATGTCATAGCAATAATTTCACTCCAACTTACGGCAAAATATACTGCAACTTTGAAACTTCAAACAGATGTAAGAACCTTATTCAATGTGACATTTGCAAAGCTTTGAAGTAGCAACTTTTAAAATACATTTGACTACAAATGATATCACCGCAACTCTATTCAAACTAGATGACAGACAACATTTAAGTACTTTCCTGTAACATTGAACATTTCTGGTGGAAACATAACATTTGCAAAATTGTTGCAATGCTAAGTGAAATGTATCAAATGAAATCAAATTAAAAACAAAACTTAAAAGAAAGTTTAAAGTGTACGATTCCATCCACTAAATAAATGTAAGCGCTTTTGTTTTGCCGAAAATGCACCACTTAATATATTGTCTCAATTAATGTTTTATACACTAATGTTTGTCGCGAGAATGTTATGTAAATTAAGCAGATAGTTCAGTTTTGTTGTGAAATTAGACTATTTAGTTTGCTTATTTAAATACTCTGAATAGTACCTCTCTTACTTAGTGTTCAAAGATAAAAAGCAGAATCCTTTGATTGGAGCGCGTATTGATTGGTTAAAAAAATTTTCTCGAGTTAACAAAGGCATATTTTGAAGCGATAGCTGACTGACTATACGGTAGGAAATTTTTGACGATATTATCAATTCCCCTTTGTGCTGGCAACAGTGTAACACAATACAATTTCAGCATTCATTCAGCAAGGGTTTGTGCGTAACATATCCTGTTACGACGTATAAGAATATCATGTTAAAAGCCTAGTTCAGCTTTGCTGTCCGAAGCAAACCCTATAAATTGACATCAGTCGTTAAGCGAGCTCGGATGACTATTCTGTCGCGTTGAAATCTTAACAACTGAATGAGACAAAACGATACTTAAGTCGTTCTCAGCTTGAATACTTAATTCAAGCTGAATATCTATAGAACATACATACATACATATACTCACGCCATTAGTTCCCATTGGGGTAGGCAGAGACTATTGATCGCCACTTCGCACGATCCTGACAAACCTCTCTAGCTTCGTTTACATCCATCAATCTTTTCATACATGCTCTTTTATTCTTCATACTTCGGACGCCAGCCTTTTTGAGCACACTCTCAATTTGGTCCAAGTGTGTTCTCCGTGGTCGTCCTCTACTAACATTACCATCCACACTAGCTCTATAGATCCCTTTTACCAATTTTCTATCATCCATCCTCTCTATGTGCCCAAACCATCTCAACATTCCTTTTTCTATCTTTCTTACAATATCATCTTTCACACCACACTTTTCACGAATAACACTATTTCTCACTCGGTCACATAATCTAACATTACAAATTTTTCTGAGGGACCTCATCTCTACTGCATTCACTCTGCTCTCATGCTTCTTCTGCCACACCCAACATTCGCTTCCATACATAAGCGTAGGAACAAGAACAGCATCATGCACAGCCATTCGGGCCTTTTCAGACACCGATTGACAGGTCATTAGGCTATTCATTGCTCCATTTACCGCATTACCCTTTTTCACTCTTCTTTCAATATCTTCATCACATTTTCCATCCCTTGTAAACAAACTTCCCAGATATACAAACTCCTTCACCTGTTCCACATCCTTACCATCAATCGCAATCACGCATTTTGTCACATCTTCCTGTCTCTCAAAAACCATCGTTTTGGTCTTATCCACATTCACCCTCATTCCCTTTCTTACAAAAGACTCACATGCAATATTCATCATCTCTTGCAACTCTTCTGCCGACGATGCAAGTAGCACTTGATCGTCAGCATACAAGAGGCATTTAATGATGAAACCACTCATTCTTAGTCCATAATCACTTTCACGCAACTCTGTCAAACAGTCATCCATGAACAAATTGAAGAGCCACGGAGAAGCTACACATCCCTGTCGGACACCCCTAGAGATTCCGAACCAGTCAGTGTTTTCCCCGTTTACTCTTACACATGCACTAGAATCCTCATAGAGTGATACCAATGCACGTATAAGTTGACTCCCCAAACCGAACTTGGATAACACCTCCCATAAACACTTTCTTACCACCCTATCATACGCCTTCTCTAAATCAATGAAGGAGCAATACACCTTTTGGTTCTTAGCTAAGAACTTTTCGGTGATGCTCCTTAGAGAGAAGATTTGATCCATACATCCCATTCCTTTCCTAAATCCCGCTTGCACATCCCATATTTTCTCATCAGTTTCATTCATCACTCTTTCAATCAGTACCTTAGCATACAATTTACCAACAATGCTGAGTAAGCTGATGCCGCGGTAGTTTTTAGCCTCTTGGTGTGACCCCTTTCCTTTATATAGAGGCACAATCACCGCCTTGCACCAGTCTCGTGGAACTTTGCCACTCGACCAGCATTTTTGGAAAAGAAAGTACAACCAAGAAGCCACCAACCCTTTACCAGCCCTCAGCATTTCGATAGTAATCCTATCATACCCTGCCGCCTTCCCTAATTTCATACTTTTCATTGCTTTCATTATTTCTTCCATACTAATCTCGCTGTCACTAAATTCACCCATCTCCCCGTTCCAATCAACATTACTGTCGATTGGCGAAGAAATGGATGCATCCTCTTTCTCAAACAGTCCCTCAAAATAATTCTTCCATACCCGTTTCATGCTACTTTCATCCGTCGCCAATTCACCCTGTTCATCTCTTATTACACTCACTCTCGTGTTTTGGGAAACTCCCTTTTCTTTCCGGATATACTTCCAGAATAACTTTTGGTTATTCCGGAAGTTATCAGAAAGTTTCCTCTCACACCACTCTTGCAAATCCCGCTTTTTCTTTTCTATTTTCTTCTTTACCTCATTCTTAACTCTCTTATATTCATCTTCACTTTTCTGCACTACATCGTCAGTTACACTCGCATCCATCCGTTTACTAGCTTTAATCGCTAGTAAATCTAACCACGCTTTCTTCTTATCTCCAACCGCCTCTTTCACAACTTTATCCCACCAACTTGTTGGTGGTCTATTTGACCTTTTACACACTCCACATACTTCCGTCGCACATTCAACCATCGTCGATTTGAGCACATCCCATACTTCTTCTATTTCCATTTCATCCTTCATCTCCACGCAACTTAGTCTATCATCCAATTTCCTCAAGTATTCATCTCTGATATTTTCATCTTCTTGCAGTTTTTCTACTTTTATTCTCGCAAAATCCGTTGTTGACACTTTAGGCCTGTGACGCCAACGCGTGCACAGACCCCTTAATCGTGATATAACGAGAAAGTGATCTGTGCCAACGTTCGTGCCCCTATAGACCCTGGTGTCAACAACTTATGCTCTCAGCCTTTCATCAACTATCACAAAATCAATCATACTTCTCTCGCTTCCCCTCTGTCTTGTATACATATGGATATCTTTGTGCTTAAACAACGTGTTTGTAACACAAAGATTCCTATCCAAACATACCTCAATCAATTTCTCACCATTCTCATTTACCCTTTGATCACCAAACTTTCCTAAAACTCTTTCGCAACCGTTGCGTGACACACCAACCCAGCCATTAAAATCTCCTAACATTACAAGTCTCTCATTCTGATCACACCCATTCACAACATCGTCTAACAGATTCCAAAACTCCTCCCTCTCGGATAGGGATTTAGACATGTCCGGAGCGTATACGCAAATTATGCGCATCCGGACTAGTCCCAATTTCACCTTAATCCACAGGAGCCTTGGACTCACACATTCGTAATCTTTCATACACTGAGCCATCCTTTCAGATATCAGAAGTCCCACTCCTTGGCTAGCTCGGTCACTGTCAGCGACTCCAGACCAGATTGCTGTAATGTTGCCAAGTTGTGAAACTTCCTTTCCCTTACGCTTCGTCTCATTTACACAAAGAAAATCCAGTTTTCTTTCATTCATAATCATACATACTTCATCTAATTTTTCAAACATTCCTCCACATACATTCATCGTACTGAAGCGGGTCTCTTTAGCCCACTTTTCGCCCCGTGAGCAACCATGGCGTGATGAGTGGCGAGCTACATCGCCGAATCTATAGAAATCAGGCGTTAACCACGTAAAATAAGCGTTAATCACGTTTTTATTCCCGAAGCCACAAGACCGCATTGCGGGCAGGCCAAACTGATCCTTCACTCCTTTCACAGCGGGAAATTCGTGTCTGAAGTAAAAAAGTGTCAGTGTGCCGCCGCCTGGGCGCGCCCCCGTTCGGTTATACGACCTTGAACTTTCCCTCTGATTCTGAACTCGTGAGAAAAGGACAAAATCGGAGCACGGAACAGTTTATACTAAGATATTTCTGTGCACGCATTAAGCTTGTGAAAATTGGTCTTGGGATGGGATTCCAACATATTTGTATCAAAGAACATGTAATAATCAAATATATAAATCAAATAGCGAATGTGCAAAGCAAAAAAAAAGTATGAGAGTGAGCGCATGTGAGTGAAGCGCAAGGAGGGTTGCCAGGATAGTACAGCGTGTATGTAAGTATGTGTAGTAAAAGACCAAACAAAAATGAATTCCCAACGGTTTGCTTTAGAAATCCAGTTAAATTTTAACAAAAAATGATAGGTTTGCAAATCGAATGATTGGAAGTGTGTTTCAGACACAGCTGGTAGTGTTAGACTGAATTTCCCCAAGCGTTTTCCACACTGATCTGCCCGCAGGCTCGGGTTGTTAGACGGTCCGCCAAATTATTGAATCCGAGGGTTCTGTAACTACATATTAAACATATATAATAATATATGGAGCGCGTTTATTGGTAGGCGGAAATATTACTGTGTAGCCGCTGCTTAATTAAGTAACCTTGTCTGTAACTAACACAACTAAGACTTGTGACTAACATTTGCAAAAGTCGAAAAAAAGGTAATTTTTGTTTGGAATTTTGGAAATAAGGTTTTGTTTGTAGAAAAAGTGCCTTATTAATTCATGTCTCCATTACCAAACTTACAGCCTAATTCTTCTTATTTGGCCCAAAAGTTTCTAAACCGTGTTTTGTATGTTTATGATTCCTCAGTATACGATCAGAACCGCGTTATAAAGTATAATGCCGCGTGTCGTGCGTGATACGGCCACGGTCTTGCGAAATATGGCTTGAAACTAAACCAAATACGCTTTCAATTGTAAACTATAATAGAATATTTGTATTGTATCTCTGAAAAACATAGTTATTTATTTATTATAGACATTGTTTTCTAATAAACTATTTTGCTCTAGAAAAAATAATAGACGTAGAAGGAGCAAACGAAATCAATTAATGTAGATGGAATAGAATAAAGAGCTTCAATTGATTTACAAACAAATAAATTGTAGCCTACTCGTCTTTTAATATACTGCAAAATATGAGCTAGTTAGCCAGGCTACCCGGAAAGTAGGCAGTGATTAAAGAAGTATTTGTAGACGAAAATAAATAACGAAGTTCGTTTGTGTATCGGAAATCAGTGCCAATTACGAATTGATATTTATTGGCACCATAGTGTAAACATTTTTGACTATCTAGTTTAACTTAATAAAAAAGGTTCGTCAAAATATTGTTAGGCCTAAAGGTGTTAAAAGATAAATACGGTCACTATTAATTAGCGCATATTGTAAACAATTAATGACATGCACAACACTTAACAACTATCATTAATTATAATTGGCCAAGTGCGGTCGACTCTCTCTGAAAAGTTTCCAAGTACTCATAGGAAGCATAAATGACAAATATACATTGTCAATAAGAATTATTTGCAAGTTTGTAAAAAGTTGAATTTACCTTGTTTTTAAAGGTGTGTATGAATAAGAGAAAATACCTGTTCATTGTTTCCGAAAATGAATTTATTTCCAATAACGGGCGACTACGACTCGTTAAATTTTCATTGCTAGTTTTTAATGAGATTTTCAACACAATAGGATATGACCATCATACGAAAATAAAACGGAGACGCAAACTCAGTATTCAGGCACGGCTTACTCATACTCACGCCATTAACACCGATTGAGGCAGCAGAGTCTATTGATCGCCACTTTGTACGATCCTAACAAACGTACATACATACATGCATATAATCACGGCCATAAAACACAAAAAGGGGTAGCCAGAGCATCAGAGCTGGAAACTCCTCAGCTACATTTCGAAGTTGATAGGAGACAAGATGGTAGAAATAAAGTATCGTTGGTGATGGGCTTCTAGCCGGATTGCCCAAAAGCCATTTAAAAAGCCCCATACCCTTAGTTGCCTATTACGACATCCATGGGTAGAAAGGGGTAGTGACATTCTAAGCTGGCACTATATGGCACTAACGAACGTCAATTATTCTGTACCTTTGTGTATATTAGCATCCTTTATTTCTTTAATGGAGGTTGATTAATGGAACTTAATTAACCCTTTAATTTATTTATTTATTAACCTATAATGCCGTAATAAAACGACCGACCAGAACAAGAACTAACCTTCAGTCGTACAAATAAAACTAGTTTCACTCGATCGAAGCAAAAATCAAAATCAGTACGGCTTTTCTTCTACATACGTTTTACTGCTACGTGTGCACACTTCATAGTCGGGTAGGACTACGCACGAAAGGTATCGTAGCAAGAAAACAAGTCTGTCGTAGATCAATCATTGTGTAACTGGTACATACATTATTGAATTTTATCTTATAATTGCTTCATAATTTAATTAATACCTCATATAATATGGATACATACATACATACATACATATTCTCACGCCGTTAGTTCCCATTGGGGTAGGCAGAGACTATCGATCGCCACTTTGTACGATCCTGGCAAACCTCTCTAGCTTCATTCACATCCATCAATCTTTTCATACATGCTCTTTTATTCTTCGTACTTCGGACACCTGCCTTTTTGAGCACATTTTCTATCTGATCTAAATGTGTCCTCCGAGGTCGTCCTCTACTAACATTTCCTTCCACATTGGCTCTATATATCTCTTTCACCACTTTACTGTCATCCATCCTCTCTATGTGCCCAAACCATCTTAACATTCCTTTTTCTATCTTTCTTACAATATCATCTTTTACACCACACCTTTCACGAATCACATCATTCCTCACACGATCACATAACCTTACATTACAAACTTTTCTGAGGGATCTCATTTCTACTGCATTCACTCTGCTTTCATGCTTCTTCTGCCACACCCAACATTCACTGCCATACATAAGCGTAGGAACGAGGACAGCATCATGCACAGCCATTCGGGCCTTTTCGGACACCGATTGACTAGACATGAGACCATCCAGTGCTCCATTTACCGCATTACCCTTTTTTACTCTTCTTTCAATGTCTTCATCACACTTTCCATCCCTAGTAAACAAACTTCCCAGATATACGAACTCTTTCACTTGTTCCACTTTCTTACCATTGATCTCAATCACGCATTCAGTCATATTCTCCTCTCTCTCGAAAACCATGGTTTTGGTTTTATCTACATTAACTCTCATTCCTTTTCTTTCAAACGACGCACATGCAATATTCATCATCTCTTGCAACTCCTCAACCGACGATGCAAGTAACACTTGATCATCAGCATATAAGAGGCATTTGATGACGAATCCACCCATTCTCAGTCCATAATCACTTTCACGCAACTCTATCAGACAGTCATCCATGAACAAGTTGAAGAGCCACGGAGAAGCTACACATCCCTGTCGGACACCCCTAGAGATGCCGAACCAGTCTGTGTTTTCCCCGTTTATTCTTACACATGCACTAGAATCCTCATAGAGTGATCCCAGTGCACGTATAAGTTGGCTCCCCAAGCCGAACTTGGATAACACCTCCCACAAATACTTCCTTACCACCCTATCATACGCCTTCTCTAAATCTGGATACAAAAGAGGAAAGAAATGAAGATCAAAATTTTAAGAGGATAATTGTTTTAACACACACAGACGCCAAGACATGCTAGAATAGGCGCCTTTTCGCTTTAATTGTATTACGTTCTAGGTCTGTAATGTTAACTGATTTTCTCGCAGATCTTTCACAATTAGGTAATTGTATAGCCAATTAACTCTTGTAAAGGTAACTTCAGCGAGGGACAGGGAATAGTTATACTGTATGCAGTATTCATTATTTCACTATGCCTCTACTGATCTGAATAGTACAATGTTGTAGGCCTTTTAAGTATTTAAAGTTTAAATATTTGTATTATAACGGATGACTACATAGTTTTGTTCCTTTTGTATTTGAGCCGTAGTTACCGGAATCGTTTAATGACGTTGTTCATTTATGTCAAATATCAAATACACTTTAAACTGTCTGTTTGTGATTCCACGCAAATTACATTGCAATGTAAAATAGTAACGTATTTTGCAACCTATAATATGTCACTTCGAAGAAAAATTTAATTGAGGACTTAAATTATTGATCAGTAATTAAACTATTTGTTTACCTTTGTATTATTATCAGTTTAGTGCAAAATAAAGTATTATACAAGCCATAAAAAATACATAATTTGTATTGTCGCACATAATAAATTGCTTTACCTTGTGAATAAGAAAGAGGACTTCATCACTCAGGGTTAGATAAGTATTTGCCAATTTTTACAAAGATAGAGCCAAAATAATATAAAAAGTAACTTTGTCCCAAAATTTTACATTTTAGCGTCGATAACTGTATTTTAGTGTAAATACATCATTTGATCTGCAATCAGAGTTTGAACTAACCAAAATAATCGTGTAATGGCTGCTAGGGACATGCACCAGGTTTAAATGTGATGCCAAAGGGAAATCTAAATCAAACATCAAAACAGGTGTGCGTGACATTTATCGTGTTTCAGAAATTAAGCGTACTTTTAGCCAACTACAGTATTTACAGTACTTGTCAGGTATTGGTAGTGGGATATCAATTGTCTATTTGATATTCAATATTGATCAACAATACGCCATTATTGTATTTGTTACTATGAACTTCCTAGATATTACGTGGAATTCATAAATGAATATATTCACTCATGAATCTGTATCTTACTGAGAGAAATAATTCGGAGAATAATTTGGAACATCATACATCTACCCGAAACACTTTATTGCTTTATCTAGCAGGGAGTGTGCTACTCAAAGAATATTGAATCTGGATAAATATTTGCACTCGTTGTAAACTGCATACTTTAGATGAACTGGATGCCTTTACGCTGATATTTGAGTTGCATAGCTGTTATAGAGAACGTTTTACGAAAGGTATTTATTATGATGCTATGTAGGGATGTGGGATCCATTTTGGTGTGTTAGGTTATAGAATAACCGGTAAAAGGAGTAAAGCGTTGTTTGTGTATTTATTACAGATAAAACAAAGAATGGCAATATGCACACTTAGAAAATGTGAACGATGAAACTATAAAAAATAAAGAGTCAATTTGGGCAGTAACGTTAGTAAAGGGCGACCTTTTAAAATAAATAGATATAAAAAATAATGTGTTTAACTCGTATCATCCCAACCATAGTAAAACATGTTCAATGTTTATGAAAATTGTATCGGAGCACCTTTATAGATGTACAATGTGAATTGTGGGGAAAAAAAAATTTTGTAAAAGAAGGTTTTTATGTTTTTTAACCGTTCCAATAATGGAACATTAGGAATGTACATACATGTAAAATCCTGTTTAGGGCCATAGTTTTCATGAGAAATAAGATAATTGTATTTACATTATTTTTATTTTTCGGACTTAAAAACATGGTTAACTAGCATGAACGTGAAAACATTATATAATAAGATGTTATTGAGAATAAAAAATATAGAACACTTGATATGTAAAGCAACACTCCACTTCCACTTGGAACATTTTGTTGTTGTATTTTTGTGTCATAAACCACATCGAGCTTGTTTATTTTTTTACTTTCAGGAATATGTTCTTTCCATCCAATCTTTTAGCTTCAAACACACGTTTTGCTATACAAGTGAACATCTAGGAGTAGGAATCATAGATGAAGACAAGTATTAGGAACTGTATCTTGTTGTTAGAAGTGTGTAGAAACAATATCTCTCGTAAATGATAAAAGATCATGTGAAGTTGCAGCTGGAGATTTTTTGTACAGCTGAAAACACTAACATATTATGTGGTTAATCAGTAATTGCCAATGCCATATTTTCAGGTAGATTGCATTACGATGGTAACCAACACTATCCTTCTGAATATTTTTCTAAGTTTCTAAGCAAATTCATTCAAATATCTCTTTTTTTTTAAAACACTGAAAATAATTTCCAGATTTTCCGGAAATCTGGTTCATATGACACCTTCGCAGCCTTTCCTTGAATATCGAAAAACCCCCATCTTCTTGCCACTTCATTACGTATTCTTTTTGGCGGTGGCTCTGTCACCGTCAATGAAGCTGAGGGCTGTAGAGACGGGGTCACTAAGAATGTGGATAGCTCTACTGGTTCACCTTCGGTTTAGTTCTATCCGAGCCTCAGCTTGAGACCATTTGGTGTCAGGAAAAACATTTTCAAGGAGTTCATCTTGTGCCGGTGACTGATGTTATATAAATTATTTATACAAGCATACTCTTCGTCACACCGTTGTCTTCGCTATTTTGCCCATTGCCAGGCGTTGTGATGAAAATATCAGCCGCAAACAAGTCGCCATCGTCTTCAATTAGATAAATTATCTGATTCAAATTCAATCTACAATAAAAAATATTATAATTACGAGGCAAGAATCATAAAGTGAGAATCCAAATGTATAGAAATTATATGAGCTTATGTTCCTACTGCTCCAATAATGGAACGGTTCATAAAATTTACAATTTCTTACAAACAAGTATTTTTTTTTCTAAGCACGTATTATGATATGATATAACAATACTATAGCATGTGCGTAAATCCTAATTCATCAGTAGTATTATTTATGTATTATAATTACTTACGTTTTTTTGTTCGCCATAAATTTCACTCCAAACTTCCAGATAAATAATGTTTTGTAGATTGATAAAACCGCGCGAAGTGAAATGTAAATTTATTTAATCGACAGCTAGAAAAGTCGGTAATAACAACAAAAAAGCAAAATTTTAGAAACGCATTCAAAATGAGAGTAAAAAAATAAAAAAGTAACCGTTTGAAAAATGGAACACTAGGATGATATGAGTTAAAAAAGACAGGCGTCCGCACAATAAATAATAAAATAGCAGTTGTGAAAATATTCATAAATCTAAATCCGGCGGACATCAATTGGAAAAATAACAATATGTTTTTATAAATACCGTTATTTTGCTGAAAGGACACGTTTTAACAGACAATTATTGTTTAAATAGAATAAGACAAAAACTTTTTTTGATGTTTTAGTAACTTAATATGTGCAAATAGGCCTTACAATGATCAATATATGTGACTCATTTAGGAAGGCGCCAAATGCAAAACTTATTACACCAGCTTTTAACAGTTGAAAACTTTCTTGGCGCTGTATTCCTTACCAAATGGATGTTGGAACCGAAATTACCTCATGTAGAATGGGTCATAAAATGGCCCCGTTTACATAACCTGATGCACAAATGTATTTAAAAAGATAACAGATACTTCATACATAGTGTTTGACGTAAATAAAAAACTAAAATTAATTATTGTTAATATTAGGTTTCGTCATTTTCTGTGATATTAAAATAGCAACAACATGTATTCTCGCCCTGAGGCGGCCGACGCGATGAGTCTACACCGTTAATATAAAAAATAAAACTTAACTCTATAATTTTCATGTTGCATAATATAATTTGCAAAATTGGTCGTGTCGGTTATTATTTATTTAATATTTACGCAAGTGTCGTACTTGGCGACTTAAGGTATACGGCATTTTAAATTGTTGTCGGGCAATGGGGCTAGACGACCATTAACTCGTAGGTAAAAATAGCCGAGCGCACTATTTCTTACTAAAAACATGTACTATAACTATACATTTTTTTGTATTTTCTCCCCAATTATCTCGTAAAAATAGCTGGGGAAATGTTGATTCCGAAGCTTTTAGGTATGTAAAACTTTCTTGGAATCTACAGCCGTGAGATTTATGCTTCAATAGAAAACCGGAATATTATATTTTAATACTACAATGTTTTGCAAGATTAATGAGTTTTAAAATCAAAATGTACGAAATAATCACGTAGCTCACTAGTTCTTAATTAAAAGACGCTGGGGTTCAAAAAGCTGAAAACGACTTTGTTATTATGTTGTATAAATATGAAAGTGCATGTTTACACGATTCCCATATGTTGATGTTATTATTTAGATAAAATCTCATTATTCTAACGTCTCGGTAAAAACATGCTATATTTTCTTTCATTTTCATTTTGCTGGTTTGTTTTTACTCAAAGTGAATGTGCTATAACTATATTATATCATCAAATACTTGGAAAGTACAATAATTATATAATAACAGTAAGCTTTGAACAAACAACGAGCTGGTATTAGAAACCTATGACCTAGTTTTGTTGCAAATCACGTGGAAAAAGCGCAAAAAGTAGGTAAAGCATAATTTATGAATTAATAATAGCCCCTTGTAATAACCATTACTTGGAGTCACGAAATACGCAATTGTCGGATACTTTAAACTAAAACAAGCTGGAAAAAAAATTTTTTACCATTGTGGTTTAGAGGGAAGAAGATTTTCCTTTAAAACACGGTTACGGTTTACGGTTTAAAATCTTCAAATTTTGCAATTCTACTATTGGCAATTTAGAATGGCGATCGATAGTGTCTGCCTTCCTCAATGTGAACTGATCTAGAATAAATTTATGGCGGTAAAACGTATGTAAATACCAAAGTATGTTAATCGAAAAAAGTTCGGGTGCCTTTGTCTAATGTTTGTTAATAGACCGGCTAGAAAGCGAGCAAAAACGCGCTGGCGGCTGCCAATTCATTCGCGGTGAGAACAATATAATGCACTTCAGATAAATCCCCTAAAATATTGAATGCGCGCATCAAAATGTTAGGGATTTAAATTTTTGACTTAAATTTATGAATTTCTTTTCATTAATTTCTGTGCTCCAGGTTCTTTGTTCTTTTCTCATCCTAAATTATAACACCAGGTATTTTATTTTATTCTGTGTTTTCGGGCTTTGTTATTATTTTATACATACATATACTCACGGCTATAAATCCCTTAACGGGGTAGCCAGAGCTTTGGAATGAGAAATTTCTCAGCCACTTTTGGAAGTTGATTGGGGAAAAGATGGTTTAAATAAGTGTTTTTATGTACGCTATTTTATATTATTTGAAAAATGAAAAATAATACGTTGAAGATGGTTAACGCACAAAATCAAGGAAGATAGAAGTCGTACAGTATAAACATTTTATTTGAAAACATACAAGCCTAGTATACTATTCCAACTCAATCCTATTATATATGCTTCGTGGGAGAATATATTTGCACTCTGTGTCATGAATATACGTAAATTGAACTATTACAAATATTCAACAGTAGCAAGAACGAATTTGATGTGCATTGTAAAGAGATACGGGTCTGTCGATGCATGATTTTTCTTTCCTTTTCAGTGAACTACTTTGCGCTACATCCTTCAGAACCACTCAGGCAAAACCTAGTTCCATTTATTTTACTTCCAAGAATTTTCAAAGTGTAAGAAAATATTTTTGATACGAACTTAAATGTAACTCCAATACTTTATTTACATCAAAAGCTTTTGCTGTTGGTTTCATATTATTATTATTATTATTGTTTAGTTTGCTTAATCTTTTTAAAGAAAATTTAAAGAACTCAGAGGTCATACTAAAACTAACGTATTTCAAAATATTATCAAAAGCTGCTATTTACCATTCATATCATAAACAAAATTTAAAGTGACACAAACTTCAATATTTTGCAAGAGTATTGTAATTAGAAACTACGACATGATTTTTTTCACCTCAACAAAATAAGTCACTCGTTTTATTTAATCTAGACATTGGTACATGAAGATTCCTATTCCTAGTGTTAATAGTGACGCTTTCGTTACATTTCACTTAACACTTCATATTGTTAAATATTGATTGACAAAAATTAGTCTTATGATTTTAAAATTTATTAATAAGTTATTGTACCATCCAGTTTTTAGAGTGACCACTTTTTAACTGAACAGTAAAAAAACGATTGATCGAGGGCAGTCTTATTTCCGCTTCGTACTTTTGGCACCCTTGCTTAATGAAAATATAAACAAATCGTAAATTTTATTGATGACTATCAAAACACACACCAGCCGGTTACTTTGTTAACAGAACTGATATTGCTGAGAACAACAACGTAAAATTTAAATGAATGCCATATAGTGAAGTGAACTTTTCAAATTTTGCAGAGAGACGCTTTAAAATTTCGTGATGAAAACTGAGGACACTTATTAATAAATAATGCTCAACTAGCGTCCATTACACTTAACTTCGTCATTGTAAATTTAGTCTTGGAAACATTTAGAGAACTTTTCAATAAACGATTTGATTAATATAGCATCGCATGCAACTTATTATAGTTTACAAAAAATAATATATGAAAAGACTGATGTGAAGCTATAGTGGCACAGTAAGTGAGACACT
This sequence comes from Bedellia somnulentella, assembly GCA_963576735.1. Lineage (NCBI taxonomy): Eukaryota > Metazoa > Arthropoda > Insecta > Lepidoptera > Bedelliidae > Bedellia > Bedellia somnulentella. The sequence continues at coordinate 3,986,198 of OY755170.1, forward strand.
GAGTTAGATTTGAAAGTATCAAACATTTAAAAGTGGCACATAATATCCTGACTCCTGGGCTGGAGCCGTGCCGTTGCCGCCGACGATTGAACAGGGTGATCTCGTCGTGATCCACTACACTGAACTTTGCTGCTCACACAACCTTATTCAAATCGCCCACTATACTTGTACATATTGGCAGTTAGCTTTCATTACACATATTACAATCAAACAATTAATTGCCCTTTGTGCTCACTCACTCACTTATATTGTAATTAATTATCAGTGTAAATGCATTGCGTATTAATGTTAATTTACCATAATCACCAGCTAATGAATTTTGGACTGACTGATTTTCACACAGATTAACTTAATACGTTCCGAATGTAAGCTGGCGTTGTGCGCAACCATTGTGCGAAAGATTGCGCGACGGAGTGGAAACTATCAACTGGTGCCCGACAATGAAACCATCGCGTAAATGTAATATGGACTGCAACACATTAACTGATTGCATTTTCCATGAATATTCTCATCCGAAAAATGAAACACATTTTTATTCAGTTCAATAATAGAAGCAAACTCAAACAATGATGGGCTTTTAGCATTCTGATTAAGGATTTCCAGAAATGGTAAAAATGCCGGTAAAATCTCAATATAATTGACGAAAGAAAATCAGATTCATTTGTATTTGTTATTCATACATCTCATACAACAGAATATGTCTATAAAAGTCTAGATAAAATTACATTCAATCGTTCGTTGCATTAAGGACAAAGAGATTTAATGTTTTGAAAATAATGTACCGGTTAATGCGCCAGTGCATGTAAATAATAACATCAGTAAATCACCGATCATCAAGAGGATTTTTTTTAATACACAATTTAAACTGTCGCGGTTTGTAGACATTATTATATAAGGAACCTTTTTGTTTTTATTTGAGACAAAACAATAATGCAACTGCAATAATCAAACAAAGTAACTGAAAACCCCTAAAAATTAAATTTAAACACATGCATACATATACTCACGGCTATAAATCCCTTGAGAGGCTTCTGGCTAGAGCTACAAAACCAGAAATTCCTCAGCCACTTTTGAAAGTTGCGTGGGGAAAAGATGGCGAAATAAAGGATAATGGTGTTGGGTCTCCAACCATATCGCCCAAATATCCCTTAAAAGCCCCAATACCGTTAGGCGCCTCTTACGTACACCCACCGGAAGAAATAGAGTAGTGGTATTCTAAGCCGACACTACACAGCTTGGAGATTTTAATCACCGCGACAATTAGTCTCAATACTCAGGCAAATTAGACGCAGCTCTTATTTTTGGGTCAAAAAAAGCGCGTCCTTCGCGCCCGTTTTTGTGTCGTGACAAAATGTGGTAGTATGTAAAAGCTCATATAAGTTCCTAAACACAAACTAACCAAGGTTTTTTTTTTATTCACAGGTAAGCAAAACATACGAGATCTGCTGTTGTAAATACTGCGAAAGGTATGTTTAGCTTTCAGGTTTTTGTATATGAAGAAGTTTTAACATAAACATATAAAATATATACGAAAATACTAAATATTATATTATTTGGGTGAAATAAGGTAAAAGCAAAAGCAACATAAATACTTGTTCCCTAGTATTGAATGTTATTTATATGTGTATTATATCATATTAAATATATCGTTGAGTAAGTATCTTCTTAATTTGGGGCTTACTTTATCTGTGTATGATATGTCCGTATAGATTTTATTTATTAATTATTACTAGGTATTTTAATTTCATAAACCTTTTTGTCCATTTATTATACATTTATGTACTAAAAAAAATATTATTTGTACAGAATAACCCTAATCTATGAGTTTTAAATATATATACAAAAGATAGAAATAATAATTAAACAATATAAAAAATATTTTCAAAATCACTGCCGCTAGGGTAGGATTGCCATAAGTGTGGGGACTCAGACGGGGACATTTAAAGAAAAACTATTAAAGGTAGAAAAAAGGAGCTTTTATTACAACAATAGGTATTAATCAACATTACTCAAAGTATTAAGTATCTGTCAACATTTTTTAATTAGCACACGTTCCCCCTTAGTCTAACTAATAATGGTTGTATAGCTTTACAATCTTTTGACCTTATCTGTCATTGTGACTTCTGAATTTGACAGATAAGGACAAAACATTGAATAGCTATACCGCCACTATACATTATTAGTAAGGGGGTATGTAATCAACAAACAAACATAAAATTATCACAATGTTATATTTTTAATAAACACAAAATGTAATCAACAACAAAATAAATATAACATTCTCAACTATGCATGGCAGTGTTATTTTTTAAATTAACACAAAATATAATCATCAAATATTATATCCTCGTTTATGCATGGCATTTTTTTTTATTAGTACAAAATATAATAAATTAATCAACAAATATAAAATCCAGCGGTAAGGAAGCTTCTTAGTCTAATTGTTGCCACTTTTGTGGGCCCATTCATACTTGTCAGATGTTCCCGCTTTACGGAGCAACTCTTTTTGGGACTTCACGTACTTGCAAAACTCAATGCATGTCATACGTCGTTCTATCAACGTACGATTAGCCTCATTTGCCTAGCTAGTTAGTCGCGTTTATTTCTACGTAGGTATATGACTGTTTACCAAGTCCAGCCCTCTATTAAATAACTATGATTTTTAAACGGGGACAAATTGCTTATCGGCCGGGACGCCAGGACACCATGCTTCAAACGGGGACATGTCCCGGCGTACGGGGACGTATGGCAACCCTACGCTAGGGGGAAGGGTTCCCAAAAGGCTGGCTGCATTGCCCCTTTGTACGGCAATACTTATTCTTTGGGCAAAGTATGTGCCAGCCCTAGGATCCCCACTAGTTTCAACAAGACGCGTAGATATATCCTTGAATAAATCTACGCGCATCTGCACCCCATGGGCCGAGGGTCTCTACAGCAAAAGGAACAAAAATATGGCATATAATGAATTTTATTATCTGTATAAATTAGAACCAAAGAAAATTTAATGATAATTTTAATCTTTTTATTGATAACTTTAAGAGTAGTAGTATTTTTCTTAACTACGTGTATAGGATCAAAAAGTACAAGTACTCAAAGTCGACTAACTCTACAACTAATAGAGTTATTAGTTTTATTTTATTTGTATATTACCTGTGCTTCTAATTAATATGTCATAGCAATAATTTCACTCCAACTTACGGCAAAATATACTGCAACTTTGAAACTTCAAACAGATGTAAGAACCTTATTCAATGTGACATTTGCAAAGCTTTGAAGTAGCAACTTTTAAAATACATTTGATTACAAATGATATCACCACAACTCTATTCAAACTAGATGACAGACAACATTTAAGTACTTTCCTGTAACATTGAACATTTCTGGTGGAAACATAACATTTGCAAAATTGTTGCAATGCTAAGTGAAATGTATCAAATGAAATCAAATTAAAAACAAAACTTAAAAAAAAGTTTAAAGTGTACGATTCCATCCACTAAATAAATGTAAGCGCTTTTGTTTTGCCGAAAATGCACCACTTAATATATTGTCTCAATTAATGTTTTATACACTAATGTTTGTCGCGAGAATGTTATGTAAATTAAGCAGATAGTTCAGTTTTGTTGTGAAATTAGACTATTTAGTTTGCTTATTTAAATACTCTGAATAGTACCTCTCTTACTTAGTGTTCAAAGATAAAAAGCAGAATCCTTTGATTGGAGCGCGTATTGATTGGTTAAAGAAATTTTCTCGAGTTAACAAAGGCATATTTTGAAGCGATAGCTGACTGACTATACGGTAGGAAATTTTTGACGATATTATCAATTCCCCTTTGTGCTGGCATCAGTGTAACACAATACAATTTCAGCATTCATTCAGCAAGGGTTTGTGCGTAACATATCCTGTTACGACGTATAAGAATATCATGTTAAAAGCCTAGTTCAGCTTTGCTGTCCGAAGCAAACCCTATAAATTGACATCAGTCGTTAAGCGAGCTCGGATGACTATTCTGTCGCGTTGAAATCTTAACAACTGAATGAGACAAAACGATACATAAGTCGTTCTCAGCTTGAATACTTAATTCAAGCTGAATATCTATAGAAATCGGGCGTTAACCACGTAAAATAAGCGTTAATCACGTTTTATTCCCGAAGCCACAAGACCGCATTGCGGGCAGGCCAAACTGATCCTTCACTCCTTTCACAGCGGGAAATTCGTGTCTGAAGTAAAAAAGTGTCAGTGTGCCGCCGCCTGGGCGCGCCCCCGTTCGGTAATACGACCTTGAACTTTCCCTCTGATTCTGAACTCGTGAGAAAAGGACAAAATCGGAGCACGGAACAGTTTATACTAAGATATTTCTGTGCACGCATTAAGCTTGTGAAAATTGGTCTTGGGATGGGATTCCAACATATTTGTATCAAAGAACATGTAATAATCAAATATATAAATCAAATAGCGAATGTGCAAAGCAAAAAAAAGTATGAGAGTGAGCGCATGTGAGTGAAGCGCAAGGAGGGTTGCCAGGATAGTACAGCGTGTATGTAAGTATGTGTAGTAAAAGACCAAACAAAAATGAATTCCCAACGGTTTGCTTTAGAAATCCAGTTAAATTTTAACAAAAAATGATAGGTTTGCAAATCGAATGATTGGAAGTGTGTTTCAGACACAGCTGGTAGTGTTAGACTGAATTTCCCCAAGCGTTTTCCACACTGATCTGCCCGCAGGCTCGGGTTGTTAGACGGTCCGCCAAATTATTGAATCCGAGGGTTCTGTAACTACATACTACACATATATAATAATATATGGAGCGCGTTTATTGGTAGGCGGAAATATTACTGTGTAGCCGCTGCTTAATTAAGTAACCTTGTCTGTAACTAACACAACTAAGACTTGTGACTAACATTTGCAAAAGTCGAAAAAAAGGTAATTTTTGTTTGGAATTTTGGAAATAAGGTTTTGTTTGTAGAAAAAGTGCCTTATTAATTCATGTCTCCATTACCAAATTTACAGCCTAATTCTTCTTATTTGGCCCAAAAGTTTCTAAACCGTGTTTTGTATGTTTATGATTCCTCAGTATACGATCAGAACCGCGTTATAAAGTATAATGCCGCGTGTCGTGCGTGATACGGCCACGGTCTTGCGAAATATGGCTTGAAACTAAACCAAATACGCTTTCAATTGTAAACTATAATAGAATATTTGTATTGTATCTCTGAAAAACATATTTATTTATTTATTATAGACATTGTTTTCTAATAAACTATTTTGCTCTAGAAAAAATAATAGACGTAGAAGGAGCAAACGAAATCAATTAATGTAGATGGAATAGAATAAAGAGCTTCAATTGATTTACAAACAAATAAATTGTAGCCTACTCGTCTTTTAATATACTGCAAAATATGAGCTAGTTAGCCAGGCTACCCGGAAAGTAGGCAGTGATTAAAGAAGTATTTGTAGACGAAAATAAATAACGAAGTTCGTTTGTGTATCGGAAATCAGTGCCAATTACGAATTGATATTTATTGGCACCATAGTGTAAACATTTTTGACTATCTAGTTTAACTTAATAAAAAAGGTTCGTCAAAATATTGTTAGGCCTAAAGGTGTTAAAAGATAAATACGGTCACTATTAATTAGCGCATATTGTAAACAATTAATGACATGCACAACACTTAACAACTATCATTAATTATAATTGGCCAAGTGCGGTCGACTCTCTCTGAAAAGTTTCCAAGTACTCATAGGAAGCATAAATGACAAATATACATTGTCAATAAGAATTATTTGCAAGTTTGTAAAAAGTTGAATTTACCTTGTTTTTAAAGGTGTGTATGAATAAGAGAAAATACCTGCTCATTGTTTCCGAAAATGAATTTATTTACAATAACGGGCGACTACATCTCGTTAAATTTTCATTGCTAGTTTTTAATGAGATTTTCAACACAATAGGATATGGCCATTATTTTTAGCATTTGTACCCAAAATATGTGAGAGCGACCAGCAATATCACAAGAATAGCTACCATCACTGTGCTGATAGCTGAAAGATGGAATTGTAATTGTTCGCTACTTGCAGTATTCGTTGCTCCAATGCCATTTTGATTGATGGTCACTTCTTCAGGTTGGGGCGCGTTATTATTGCCCATTTTTAGTTATTCGCAAATTTATCGATGTTAATTAACATATTTTTGCGTAATTTCTTTCACTTTCCATTACAAATAGTGTGATTACGGTGCGCCAGCAGCGCACTCCTAAATATGGCATCATTGCTAGTTTTTAATGAGATTTTCAACACAATAGGATATGGCCATTATTTTACCATCATACGAAAATAAAACGGAGACGCAAACTCAGTGTTCAGGCACGGCTTACTCATACTCACGCCATTAACACCGATTGAGGCAGCAGAGTCTATTGATCGCCACTTTGTACGATCCTAACAAACGTACATACATACATGCATATAATCACGGCCATAAAACACAAAAAGGGGTAGCCAGAGCATCAGAGCTGGAAACTCCTCAGCTACATTTCGAAGTTGATAGGAGACAAGATGGTAGAAATAAAGTATCGTTGGTGATGGTGATGGGCTTCTAGCCGGATTGCCCAAAAGCCATTTAAAAAGCCCCATACCCTTAGTTGCCTATTACGACATCCATGGGTAGAAAGGGGTAGTGACATTCTAAGCTGGCACTATATGGCACTAACGAACGTCAATTATTCTGTACCTTTGTGTATATTAGCATTCTTTATTTCTTTAATGGAGGTTGATTAATGGAACTTAATTAACCCTTTAATTTATTTATTTATTAACCTATAATGCCGTAATAAAACGACCGACCAGAACAAGAACTATCCTTCAGTCGTACAAATAAAACTAGTTTCACTCGATCGAAGCAATAATCAAAATCAGTACGGCTTTTCTTCTACATACGTTTTACTGCTACGTGTGCACACTTCATAGTCGGGTAGGACTACGCACGAAAGGTATCGTAGCAAGAAAACAAGTCTGTCGTAGATCAATCATTGTGTAACTGGTACATACATTATTGAATTTTATCTTATAATTGCTTCATAATTTAATTAATACCTCATATAATATGGATACAAAAGAGGAAAGAAATGAAGATCAAAATTTTAAGAGGATAATTGTTTTAACACACACAGACGCCAAGACATGCTAGAATAGGCGCCTTTTCGCTTTAATTGTATTACGTTCTAGGTCTGTAATGTTAACTGATTTTCTCGCAGATCTTTCACAATTAGGTAATTGTATAGCCAATTAACTCTTGTAAAGGTAACTTCAGCGAGGGACAGGGAATAGTTATACTGTATGCAGTATTCATTATTTCACTATGCCTCTACTGATCTGAATAGTACAATGTTGTAGGCCTTTTAAGTATTTAAAGTTTAAATATTTGTATTATAACGGATGACTACATAGTTTTGTTCCTTTTGTATTTGAGCCGTAGTTACCGGAATCGTTTAATGACGTTGTTCATTTATGTCAAATATCAAATACACTTTAAACTGTCTGTTTGTGATTCCACGCAAATTACATTGCAAAGTAAAATAGTAACGTATTTTGCAACCTATAATATGTCACTTCGAAGAAAAATTTAATTGAGGACTTAAATTATTGATCAGTAATTAAACTATTTGTTTACCTTTGTATTATTATCAGTTTAGTGCAAAATAAAGTATTATACAAGCCATAAAAAATACATAATTTGTATTGTCGCACATAATAAATTGCTTTACCTTGTGAATAAGAAAGAGGACTTCATCACTCAGGGTTAGATAAGTATTTGCCAATTTTTACAAAGATAGAGCCAAAATAATATAAAAAGTAACTTTGTCCCAAAATTTTACATTTTAGCATCGATAACTGTATTTTAGTGTAAATGCATCATTTGATCTGCAATCAGAGTTTGAACTAACCAAAATAATCGTGTAATGGCTGCTAGGGACATGCACCAGGTTTAAATGTGATGCCAAAGGGAAATCTAAATCAAACATCAAAACAGGTGTGCGTGACATTTATCGTGTTTCAGAAATTAAGCGTGCTTTTAGCCAACTACAGTATTTACAGTACTTGTCAGGTATTGGTAGTGGGATATCAATTGTCTATTTGATATTCAATATTGATCAACAATACGCCATTATTGTATTTGTTACTATGAACTTCCTAGATATTACGTGGAATTCATAAATGAATAGATTCACTCATGAATCTGTATCTTACTGAGAGAAATAATTCGGAGAATAATTTGGAACATCATACATCTACCCGAAACACTTTATTGCTTTATCTAGCAGGGAGTGTGCTACTCAAAGAATATTGAATCTGGATAAATATTTGCACTCGTTGTAAACTGAATACTTTAGATGAACTGGATGCCTTTACGCTGATATTTGAGTTGCATAGCTGTTATAGAGAACGTTTTACGAAAGGTATTTATTATGATGCTATGTAGGGATGTGGGATCCATTTTGGTGTGTTAGGTTATAGAATAACCGGTAAAAGGTGTAAAGTGTTGTTTGTGTATTTATTACAGTTTAAACAAAGAATGGCAATATGCACACTTAGAAAATGTGAACGATGAAACTATAAAAAATAAAGAGTCAATTTGGGCAGTAACGTTAGTAAAGGGCGACCTTTTAAAATAAATAGATATAATAAATAATGTGTTTAAAAAACACAGGCGTCCGCACAATAAATAATAAAATAGCAGTTGTGAAAATATTCATAAATCTAAATCCGGCGGACATCAATTGGAAAAATAACAATATGTTTTTATAAATACCGTTATTTTGCTGAAAGGACACGTTTTAACAGACAATTATTGTTTAAATAGAATAAGACAAAAACTTTTTTTGATGTTTTAGTAACTTAATATGTGCAAATAGGCCTTACAATGATCAATATATGTGACTCATTTAGGAAGGCGCCAAATGCAAAACTTATTACATCAGCTTTTAACAGTTAAAAACTTTCTTGGCGCTGTATTCCTTACCAAATGGATGTTGGAACCGAAATTACCTCATGTAGAATGGGTCATAAAATGGCCCCGTTTACATAACCTGATGCACAAATGTATTTAAAAAGATAACAGATACTTCATACATAGTGTTTGACGTAAATAAAAAACTTAAATTAATTATTGTTAATATTCGGTTTCGTCATTTTCTGTGATATTAAAATAGCAACAACATAAATATATTCTCGCCCTGAGGCGGCCGACGCGATGAGTCTACACCGTAAATATAAAAAATAAAACTTAACTCTATTATTTTCATGTTGCATAATATAATTTGCAATATTGGTGGTGTCGGTTAAGAAATTAATATTTACGCAAGTGTCGTACTTGGCGACTTAAGGTATACGGCATTTTAAATTATTGTCGGGCAATGTGGCTAGACGACCATTAACTCGTAGGTAAAAATAGCCGAGCGCACTATTTCTTACTAAAACATGTACTATAACTATACAATATTTTTATTTTCTCCCCAATTTACTCGTAAAAAAGCTGAGGAAATGTTGATTCCGAAGCTTTTAGGTATGTAAAACTTTCTTGGAATCTACAGCCGTGAGATTTATGCTTCAATAGAAAACCGGAATATTATATTTTAATACTACAATGTTTTGCAAGATTAATGAGTTTTAAAATCAAAATGTACGAAATAATCACGTAGCTCACTAGTTCTTAATTAAAAGACGCTTGGGTTCAAAAAGCTGAAAACGACTTTGTTATTATGTTGTATAAATATGAAAGTGCATGTTTACACGATTCCCATATGTTGATGTTATTATTTAGATAAAATCTCATTATTTTAACGTCTCGGTAAAAACATGCTATATTTTCTTTCATTTTCATTTTGCTGGTTTGTTTTTACTCAAAGTGAATGTGCTATAACTATATTATATCATCAAATACTTGGAAAGTACAATAATTATATAATAACAGTAAGCTTTGAACAAACAACGAGCTGGTATTAGAAACCTATGACCTAGTTTTGTTGCAAATCACGTGGAAAAAGCGCAAAAAGTAGGTAAAGCATAATTTATGAATTAATAATAGCCCCTTGTAATAACCATTACTTGGAGTCACGAAATACGCAATTGTCGGAGACTTTAAACTAAAACAAGCTGGAAAATTTTTTTTTTACCATTGTGGTTTAGAGGGAAGAAGATTTTCCTTTAAAACACGGTTACGGTTTACGGTTTAAAATCTTCAAATTTTGCAATTCTACTATTGGCAATTTAGAATGGCGATCGATAGTGTCTGCCTTCCTCAATGTGAACTGATCTAGAATAAATTTATGGCGGTAAAACGTATGTAAATACCAAAGTATGTTAATCGAAAAAAGTTCGGGTGCCTTTGTCTAATGTTTGTTGATAGACCGGCTAGAAAGCGAGCAAGCAGAGGTGGCTTTCAATTCATTCGCGGTGAGAACAATATAATGCACTTCAGATAAATCCCCTAAAATATTGAATGCGCGCATCAAAATGTTAGGGATTTAAATTTTTGACTTAAATTTATGAATTTCTTTTCATTAATTTCTGTGCTCCAGGTTCTTTGTTCTTTTCTCATCCTAAATTATAACACCAGGTCTTTTATTTTATTCTGTGTTTTCGGGCTTTGTTATTATTTTATACATACATATACTCACGGCTATAAATCCCTTAACGGGGTAGCCAGAGCTTTGGAATGAGAAATTTCTCAGCCACTTTTGGAAGTTGATTGGGGAAAAGATGATTTAATGTTTTTTGACATGAATTCCTCATGTGGGGATTATTACTCATAAATAAAAGATGTTATTAAAGGAAAGAAAAATTTCGACACTGGCGGGGTTCGAACCCGCGACCTTCGGGTATACGCCCCCGTCGCTCTGCCAACTGAGCTACAGTGTCAGTTGGCAGAGCGACGGGGGCGTATACCCGAAGGTCGCGGGTTCGAACCCCGCCAGTGTCGAAATTTTTCTTTCCTTTAATAACATCTTTTATTTATGGGGAAAAGATGGTTTAAATAAGTGTTTTTATGTACGCTATTTTATATTATTTGAAAAATGAAAAATAATACGTTGAAGATGGTTAACGCACAAAATCAAGGAAGATAGAAGTCGTACAGTATAAACATTTTATTTGAAAACATACAAGCCTAGTATACTATTCCAACTCAATCCTATTATATATGCTTCGTGGGAGAATATATTTGCACTCTGTGTCATGAATATACGTAAATTGAACTATTACAAATATTCAACAGGAGCAAGAACGAATTTGATGTGCATTGTAAAGAGATACGGGTCTGTCGATGCATGATTTTTCTTTCCTTTTCAGTGAACTACTTTGCGCTACATCCTTCAGAACCACTCAGGCAAAACCTAGTTTCATTTATTTTACTTCCAAGAATTTTCAAAGTGTAAGAAAATATTTTTGATACGAACTTAAATGTAACTCCAATACTTTATTTACATCAAAAGCTTTTGCTGTTGGTTTCATATTATTATTATTATTATTGTTTAGTTTGCTTAATCTTTTTAAAGAAAATTTAAAGAACTCAGAGGTCATACTAAAACTAACGTATTTCAAAATATTATCAAAAGCTGCTATTTACCATTCATATCATAAACAAAATTTAAAGTGACACAAACTTCAATATTTTGCAAGAGTATTGTAATTAGAAACTACGACATGATTTTTTTCACCTCAACAAAATAAGTCACTCGTTTTATTTAATCTAGACATTGGTACATGAAGATTGTTCCTATTTCTAGTGTTTATTTATAGTGACGCTTTCGTTACATTTCACTTAACACTTTATATTCTTACATAATGATTGACAAAAAATTAGTCTTATGATTTTAAAATTTATTAATAAGTTATTGTACCATCCAGTTTTTAGAGTGACCACTTTTTAACTGAACAGTAAAAAAATAATTGATCGAGGGCAGTCTTATTTCCGCTTCGTACTTTTGGCACCCTTGCTTAATTAAAAAAAATATAAACAAATCGTAAATTCTAATGATGACTATCAAAACACACACCAGCCAGTTACTTTGTTAACAAAACTGATATTGCTGAGAACAACAACGTAAAATTTAAATGAATGCCATATTATAGTGAAGTGAACTTTTCAAATTTTGCAGAGAGACGCTTTAAAACTTCGTGATTAAAACTGAGGACACTTATTAATAAATAATGCTCAACTAGATAGCGTCCATGACACTTAACTTCGTCATTGTAAATTTAGTCTTGGAAACATTTAGAGAACTTTTCAATAAACGATTTTATTAATATAGCATTGCATACAACTTATTCTCATAATGTTTATTAGTTTACAAAAAATAATATATGAAAAGACTGATGTAAAGATATAGTGGCACAGCAAGTGAGACACTGAGTTAGATTTGAAAGTGTCAAACATTTAAAAGTGGCACATAATATTTATTTATTTATTTATTTATTTATTTTTATTAGGAACATCAACAGCGACATAAGTAATAATACACAGTTAATAATAGAAATCAAGTAAGGCCAATGACAGATGTTCACAGATGTACAGAAAACATAACATAACATAAACGTTCACGCCGAATATCCCCGGAGGGGTTGGCAGAGGTACTAATACTTCTGAACATCACGTGACTTTGTCACCTGGTGTTCAGAGTACCCACGTTTTGCATGGACAGTGTACTCACGTGATAGGGGGCAGGCCTATCGCCGTTTTGTACGAATACACTGTCACATGACTAAGTACAACTCAGCCATGTGGGTTTCCTCACGATGTTTTCCCTCACCGTTAACAACCATGATAAATTAACCACACGTATGTCTTTAGAAAAGACAAATTGGTGTAGGCCCGACCCAGGATTTGAACACTAGTCGTTTGCACGATAAGCGAGTGTTCTACCCACTGGGCTATCACGGTTGCTATGTCTAACAATAATCTTGTTTTTACGTTACATTTGATTTTCAACACATGTTTTTTTTTATAGTAAGTAACTCTAACAAATACAAATACATACAAATTTTAAGAGGAAATAAAATAGATATTAACAACAATATTTAAAGCAAAATTGTTTTGATCCACGATATCTCAGGGGTGTGTGTATGTGCACGTGTGTGTATATGTGTGCGTGTGTGTGTGTGTGTGTGTGTGTATGTGCATGTGTGTGCATGTGTATGTGCATAATATCCTGACTCCTGGGCTGGAGCCGCGCCGCTGCCGCCGACGATTAAACAGGGTGATCTCGTCGTGATCCACTACACTGAACTTTGCTGCTCACACAACCTCATTCAAATCGTCCACTATACTTGAACATATTGGCAGTTAGCTTTCATTACACATATTGAAATCAAACAATTAATTGCCCTTTGTGCTTACTCACTCACTTATATTGTAATTAATTATCAGTGTAAATGCATTGCGTATTAATGTTAATTTACCATAATCACCAGCTAATGAATTTTGGACTGACTGATTTTCACACCGATTAACTTAATGCGTTCCAAATGTGAGCTGACGTTGTGCGCAACCAGTGAGCGAAAGATTGCGCGACGGAGTGGAAACTATCAACTGGTGCCCGACAATGAAACAATCGTGTAAATGTAATATGGACTGCAAAACATGAACTGATTGCATTTTCCATGAATATTCTCATCCGAAAAATTAAACACAGTTTTATTCAGTTCAATAATAGAAGCAAACTCAAACAATGATGTGCTTTTAGCATTCTGATTAAGGATTTCCAGAAATGGTAAAAATGCCGGTAAAATCTCAATATAATTGAACAAAGAAAATCAGATTCATTATATTTACCTACATACATACATACATATTCTCACGCCTTTAGTTCCCATTGGAGTAGGCAAAGACTACCGATCACCACTTTGTACGATCCTGGCAATTTCGTTTACATCCATCAATTTTTTCATACATGCTCTTTTATTCTTCACACTGCGGACACCTGCTTTTTTTGAGCACATTTTCTATTTGATCCAAATGTGTCCTCCGCGGTCGTCCCCTACTAACATTACCTTCCACATTGGCTCTATATATCTCTTTCACCAATTTACTGTCATCCATCTTCTCTATGTGCCCAAACCATCTCAACATTCCTTTTTCTATCTTTCTTACAATATCAACTTTTACGCCACACCTTTCACGAATCACATCATTCCTCACACGATCACATAACCTTACATTCCAAACTTTTCTGAGGGATCTCATTTCTACTGCATTCACTCTGCTTTCATGCTTCTTCTGCCACACCCAACATTCACTGCCATAGGAAATTTCATTTAATTGTTCTTCATATATCTCATACAACAGAATTTGTCTATAAAACTCTAGATAAAATTGCATTCAATTGCTCGTTGCATTAAGGACAAAGAGATTTAATGATTTGAAAATAATGTACCGGTTTATGTGCCCGGGCATCTAAATAATAACATCAAAAAATCACCGATCATTAAGAGGAACTTTTTTAATACACTTTTTAAAATCTTGCTGTTTGTAGACATTATTATATATCAGGAACCTTTTTGTTTTATTTGGAACAAAACAATAATGCTACGCAATTATCAAATAAGGTAACAGAAAACCCCTAAAAATCAGATTAAAAATCTACAAACAAGTGTTGGTTCACAAACAAATTAGTATTACACACCGCGACGATTAGTCCCGCTTTTGTATCGTGACAAAATGTCGCTGTGTGTAATAGCTCATATAAGGTCCAAAATACAAACTAACCTAACTAACTAACTTACTTATTTTTTTTATTTACAGGTAAGCATAATACGAGATCTGCTTTTGTAAATACTGGGAAAGGTAGGTTTAGCATGTAAGTTTTTATTTATGACGAAGTTCCAAGATAAATTTATATAATATATACGGAAATACTAAACACTATATTATTTAGGTGACAAGCTTCTCGGTCTGGAGGTTGCGGATTCGATCCCCGCTAAAAGCAACATTTATGGGATGAGCATTAATGATTGTTTCTTAGTCTTGGATGCTATTTATACTACTCTGTGTAAAAAGTATCGGGAATATGTCAATAAAAAGACCCGCGTAAAAGAGGTCGTTCAAATTTTTTTACCACATGTTGGTAACACTGTACTGATTTAGCGCGCAAAATTTGAGCGGGATCTGTCATTTAATTTGTTTAAAACTAAATTTTTTGTTGGTCATAGTTTTGAGTCCTCGGCGATTTTTACAATGGAAAATATTGTTGAACAAGGAGGGTGCCTTAAATTTTGTGTTTCAAATGATATTTCATGTGGTGAATCACTAAAAATGTTGCGAAATACCTACGGCGAATCGTGTATATCGAAAACAAGGGCTTATGAATGGTATAAGGCTTTTAAAGAAGGCCGAGAAATAGTAGTAGACTTGCCTCGTTCTGGTAGACCTTCAACCGCTACGACCAAAGAAAACATCGACAGAATCAAGAACCTAGTGCTTGAAAATCGACGTATGAGTCTGAGAGAGTTGGCTTGTGAGGTGAACATATCTTTTAAGTCCGTCCACAACATTCTCATTGAGATTTTAGGCATGAAACGCGTCGCCGCTCTACTAGTTCCAAAAGAGCTCAATTTTGTTCAAAAAGCGCAGCGAAAGCATGTCGCTGAAGACATGGTCCGATCCGACCTTTATGAAACGTATAATAACTGGCAAACAAGCCAACAATCTTCAGAATGGCGTCTCGAAAACGAGACGAAAAACCGCGGCAAAGTCGCTCCAAAATCAAGGTGATGCTGACAGTTTTTTTTGACTACCGTGGTGTGGTTCACTCCGAATTCCTTCCAGAAGGCGAAACAGTCAATAAAAAATATTATTTAGGCGTCATTAAGCGTTTGCGTGTGAGTATCCGCCGAAAACGTCCAGATTTGTGGCAACACAACTCATGGATGCTGCACCATGCTAATGCACCATCACACACAGCCATTATAGTTAAAGAGTTTTTAGCGAAACATTCAACAAAAGTTCTCGACCAAGCACCGTATTCACCTGATATGGCTCCGTCTGACTTTTTTTTATTTCCCAAGTTAAAATTACCATTTCGAGGAAAACGTTTTGAGTCGATAGAAGCCATAAAAGAAAATTCGCTGAATGAGCTAAAGGCCTTACCGCAAATAGCCTATGAAAAATGTGTGGAAAACTGGGTGAAGCAGTGGAGATGTTGTATTGCAAGCGATGGGGCGTACTTTGAAGGCGATAAAACAAATTTAGATGAATAATTTGTATTTTTTTATTTATTGACAAATTCCCGATACTTAGTACACAGAATGTATGTCTATTTTATCATATTAAATAAATCGTTGAGTTAGTATCCCATAATACAAGTCTTACTTAATTTGGGGCTAACATGATCTATGTCCGTATATATTTTATTTATTTATTATTGCTTGCTTATTTAGTAGTGCCGGCTTAGAATAGCACTACCCAATTTCTTCCGGTGGGTGTAAGTAAGAGGCGACTAACGGTATTAGGGCTTTTAAGGGATTTTTGGGCGATGCTGTTGGAGACCCATCACCAAAAACCTTTATTTCACCATCTTTTCCCCACGCAACTTCCAAAAGCTAATTCCTTAGCTCTAGCTACCCCTTCATGGGATTTATAGCCGTGAGTATGTGTATGTATGTATGTAATTATTACTTATTTATAATGTATTTTATTAACTGTATAAATTAGAAGCAAAGAAAATTCAAAGATCATAATTAACTTTTCATTTATAATTTTAAAAGCAGTAGTACCTTCCTTAACTTTATGATTAAAAAGCATATGTACTCAAAGTTGACTAACTGTACAACTAATAGAGTTATTAGTTTTTTATTTGTATATTACCTGTGCTTCAGAAATAGAAATAATTTCACTTCAATTTACGGCAAAACATACTGCAACTTCTAAACTTCAAAGAGATGTAAGTACCTTATTCAATGTAACATTTGTATAGCTTTGACGTAGAAACTTTTAAAATACATTTGACTAAAAATGTACTCACCGCAACTTTCTATTCGAACTAGTTGACAGACAAAGTTTAAGTACTTTCATACATACATACATACATATACTCACGCCATTAGTTCCCATTGGGGTAGGCAGAGACTATTGATCGCCACTTCGTACGATCCTGACAAACCTCTCTAGATTCGTTTACATCCATCAATCTTTTCATACATGCTCTTTTATTCTTCATACTTCTGATGCCAGCCTTTTTGAGCACACTCTCAATTTGGTCCAAGTGTGTTCTCCGTGGTCGTCCTCTTCTAACATTAACATCCACACTAGCTCTACAGATCCCTTTTACCAATTTTCTATCATCCATCCTCTCTATGTGCCCAACCTCTATGTGTGAAAAGTGTGGTGTGAAAGATGATATTGTAAGAAAGATAGATATAAACTAAACGTATAACATACGTACGTATACAAAATACAAAAATACAAATACAAAAAATCTTTATTCAGTTTCATGGTTTTTTTACAGAAGTATAAGGTTGGAGCCCCCTTTTAAGTAAATAAATACCTGTGCCAGGGGACCCCGCTCCTCCGATTGCAAGTAATACAATATCGATGAAACTACATATCGGATACATTTGAATTTTAATTATTGTTGAGTAATATAATATATCATATTTTTATATATTTTTTTATATTAATTATTGATAAAGCTATATAATCCAAAAACATTGTTTTTATTTTGTATTCAAAATAATATCAAAATTTAAATATTAATACATTAAATTATTCAATCAAACCTTTAATTATTTATTTTTTATAATTATTTATGCATGCAACATTCCAAAAGAAGACTAAAACTATTTATTCTTAGGTTTACATTTTAAGTAACTTTTCACATCCACAGTTATATTTGCAATTGCAACATAAGATTTTTTTCTCTAATGTAAGAGTAAAAGTTGATCTTAAATAATATCAAAAAGAATACGTATACGTATACATATAAGGTAAACGTATTAAATTAAATCAAATTTAAAGCAAAATTTTGCAGACAGTTTAAAGTTTACGTTTCAATCCAATAAATAAATGTAACAACTTTTGTTTTGCCGAAAACGCACCACTAAATGTATGATCTCGATAAATGTTTTGGACTCTATTGTTAGTCCCGAAATTGTTTCTTAAATTAAATAGATAGTTTACACTTTTTTTAAAATTTGAGCATTCAGTTTGCTTATTGAAATACTCTGAATAGTACCTCTTTTACTCAGTGTTCAAAAATAAAATGCCGAATCCCTTTTATGTTGAGCGTATATTGATTGGTTAAAGAATTTTTACGAGTTCACAAAGGCATATTTTAAAGCGATAGCTGACTGACTATACGGTAGGAAATCTTCGACGATTTTATTAATTCCCCTTTGTGCTGGCAACAGTATAACACAATACAATTTCAGGATTAATTGAAACAGGGTTTGACGGTAACATATCCTGTTGCGACGTATAAGAATATCATGTTGAAAGCCTAGTTCAGCTTTGCTGTCCGAAGCAAACCCTATAAATTGACATCAGTCGTTAAGCGAGCTCGGATGACTCAATGCAATGTTGTCTCACAGCGACGGATGGCCTGACAGCTTCACTCCATCATTACATGATATTTCGACATTCTTAATAAGTCTCTGTAACTTGGCGTTTGCTTTGATCACGCTTTTCATCAAGCTCATTTCAACTGGCGAGCTGGAAGCGACATATAATTGATTGGTTATGAAATATTAGTAAATGGACAATACCCTTTCTATTGTGATAATTTTACTCATCAAAAAAGGAAGCTGATTGATTGGCTGATTGTAATATTTATCAGTTATTTTTGTTTATGCAAATCACTGTCAAACTTATTCTTATTATTTTTGTCGGTTGCTAAATGGTTGATTACAATAACGCATTAGTATTACCACATTGTCTTTCTCATTTCTCAAGAAATACAAAAAAATACATAAGCCAAAAAAACACTAACGATTATTCGTTATAAAACAACAAATAAGTTTATTAATCGCCTAAGCACAGTTAAAACAATCCTGACTTGAGTCAAATCAAGCCTGAAAGAGGATTTTTAACGAGCCACGTAAAATGTGCGGTAATCACGTTTTATTCCCGAAGCCACAAGACCGCATTGCGGGCAGGCCAAACTGATCCTTCACTCCTTTCACAGCGGGAAAATACGTGTCTGAAGTAAATAAGTGTCAGTGTGCCGCCGCCTGGGTGCGCCTCCGTTCGGTAATACGACCTTGAACTTGCCCTCTGATTCTGAACTCGTGAGAAAAGGGGTTGAAATCGGAGCACGGAACAGTTATACTAAGACATTAGAAGTTGAAACTTGATATTGTGTCTTAGAATATCTTTATGTTGGATTCCAACATATTTGTATCGAGGTGTTTTTAATAATCAAATATATAAAACAAATAGTGAATGTGTTAAGCAAAAGTAAGATGAATAAAAAAGGTCGCATAAAAAGTATGACTCATGAGAGTGAAGCACAAAAAGGGTCGCGAGAATAGTACAGCGTGTATATATGTATACGTGTAGTAACAGACCAATCAAAAATGAATTCCCAATGGTTTGCTTTAGAAATACAGTAAAATTTTAACAAAAAAACAATAGGTTTGCAAATCGAATAATTGCAAGTGTGTTGCAGACACAGCTGGTAGTGTTAGACTGAATTTCCCCGAGCGTTTTCCACACTGATCTGCCCGCAGGCACTGGTTGTTAGACGGACAGCCAAATTATTTAATCCGAGTGTTCTAGAACTACATAGTATACATATATATATGATATTGTATGTTGCGCTTTTTAGGCAGTCGTAAACAAAACTGCGAATGAATTAACTCTTCCTCTAACTAATACAACTTCTAATTTGAACAACAACCACTTGTGGACAATAATTTCAAATGTATATTACCTGTAATGTTGACTATATTTTCATTAATATATTTTATGAAATGTTAAAAAGTGATAATGTGGTGTAAAAGATGATATTGTAAGAAAGATAGAAAAAGGAATGTTGAGATGGTTTGGGCATATAGAGAGGATGGATGACAGTAAATTGGTAAAAGAGATCTATAGAGCCAATGTAGAAGGTAATATTAGTAGAATAGGACCTCGGAGGACACATTTGGATCAGATAGAAAATATACTCAAAAAGGCAGGTGTCCGTAGTACGAAGAATAAAAGAGCATGTATGAAAAGATTGATGGATGTGAATGAAGCTAGAGAGGTTTGCCAGGATCGTACAAAGTGGCGATCGATAGTCTCTGCCTACCCCAATGGGAACTAACGGCGTGAGAATATGTATGTATGTATGTTAAAAAGTAACAGCCCTATTCTTTTTATTTGCCCCAAAAGTTTCTAAACCGTGTTTTGTATGTTTATGATTCCTCAGTATAAGATCACAACCGCGTTATAAAGTACTCGTATTATGCCGCGTGTCGTGCGTGATACAGCCACGGTCTTGCGAAATATGGCTCGAAACTAAACCAAATACGCTTTCTTTACTATCATAAATTATAATAGAATATTTCGTTTTTAACTTTGAAAATATATTGTTTAAAATATATAATTCTGCTCTAGAAAAAATATTAGACGTAGAAGGAGGAAAGTGTTCAATTAATTTAGATGGATTAGAATAAAGAGTTTCAATTTATTTACAGACAAATATATTATAGAGTCCTCGTATTTTTATATACTGAAAAGTATTAGTTAGTTTGCAAGGCTATCCTGAAAGTTGGCAGTGATTATAGAAGTATTTGTAGACGAAAATCAACACCAAAGTTCGTTTGTGTATCGGAAATCAGTGCCAATTACGAATTGATATTTATTGGCATCATAACAGTGAGAATTTAAAATCAAACGCAGAACTATAATACAATGAATAGAGTAATACCCAGTTTATATATTAATTTAAGTAAATTTAAATAAAAAATTAAAACGAATAAATTTAAATCATGTTATTCTGCATAACAACATGTATCTCTTCAATAATTTCTTAACACCCTGAAATAGTAAACAATTCATCCAAATTTATTTCGATTCTTTATTCTATGACACATTCATTATATGTGTACATTCATATTCATTCTTTATTCTATGATACATTCATATTCTATTCATTCATTATAACATTGTATACCCAAAAAATATAAAAGTAGTAATCTTTTTTGACTTACTTCACCGTATAATAACAACTAAGGTTTAATGAATGAGGAGTTAGTTTTCTTAATGCACTTTTTAATTCTAAAATCTTTAATATTACAAATCGTCATACATTAAAATTACGTGTGATGCTGCTAGAGTTTTATCGACTCCAGGTAGATTTAACCGAATTGAATGCATATGGAATCTGCGTATGTTGAGTGTAGTTTGCTAGATATTTCCACTTTTATATACTATACTCTTATATACTCATAACATATTTGTCAGACGAGGGAAATCGTTTATTCCGTGTTACCAAAGGGGTGGCAGTAATAGGGAGTCTTCATTACATTTGGTCCTTTCTGTTTAGTCCACTAGTAGTTTAGTAACATGAGTTCAACGTTTTGTCTGGACGGTGTGTTCACGTAACACTAAACAGCTTTACCGATGCTTCGTACTTACTATGACACGTCTGTGTATTATTCAAACACGTGGGATTTCTCATATGCTATCGTTCATAACAACGATACATGAACCTATAGGTTCTAAAGCAGGTTTCGGTTATTACTTGGAATCGAGGTAATAGAAGGTTTATTCTGGACACAAGCTTGGAAAATACTGGTTGGAATATCTATCATCTGCACAGGCAGTAGGCAACTGTTCGAACTGGAATTTTCGTCACGCATTCTTAAAAAATAGTTCATTTGTTTTATTTGTACATTTCTATAAAAATCTCAAAAAGGAACGTCTGCTGATTTTTTTAAGAATAATAATATGGATCAGAATAGGAAATTTCAAATTTATCATTTATGTTATATAGTATTAAATGGATTACAAATAAAAAGACACATTTAAAAGACGTGGTTCAATATTAAAATTTTAATTTGGCAGATTTTGAATTCGTGGCATCTGCACAAACCAATGTCTTTCAGAAAAAAAAATGCTATAGGTAAATTAATCTAAAACATAAATCAGTATACGCACTTTTGAATGAGCTTTCAATAAACTTAATTTTAAAATTAAATATAATAATATAATTTCTAGTCAGAGACATTTCCGAATAAAATATCTCTTAGGGTATCTACTTTTTGTTCATTCTCATGGTGAAAAAAGTATCGAAAATTATCTTTTTTAAAAAGTCCTTGAGTTAATTTAAATTCAGTTGTTGTGACGGTCAGAGACCGGTATACTCCATTAGATGGAATCTTTTCGTAAGCTCCTCCAAAAGTTTAACAACTACCACATCTATTGACAGCAAATAATAAAAATATTTTGTGTACATAAAATAGTAATTTAAATTTCAGACTTCGAATAATGCAGAGAAATAGAAAGATCCCCTATCAACTTGCAAATGTGGCTGAAAAGTTTCTTGATCTAAAGCTCTGGCTACCCCTTTTTGGAATTTATGGCCGTAATATATGTATGTATGTATGTAAATAGAAAGAGAGACACGGTTCTATGAAACAGTATGAATACAGTATTGATAGTAATGTGATACCGGAGACTTATATAAACTCACAAAGGGCCGGAAGGAAACCGTATTGATTTTGTTACAATCGTTTGAGAGACCTAGCCAGCCTTCGTTATGTAACGTGCAAAAATTGCTCTTTCAAGAGCCTTAAAATTTACAAGTGTTTACTATTATGCATAATTGCAGCTAACATACATTCGTATGCTCATGGTTTTAAATAATAAAGGGGTAGACAGAACGTCAGAATAAATATTTTTCAGCAGTTTTAAAAAATTGGGGAGGATAAAATTGTAATAGTAACTTAGTCACTAATAAGGCACCCATTTGGGAAGAAATGTGATGTGCTATTTTAAGCCTTATATAACTTATGCTGTGAAACAATCTGATCCCTATGGTCTTATACACAAAACTAAACTTAAAATTGTCTTAAATGTGATCCGTAATAATAATAAGATTAAATATTTCTCCTGCCTTTCTGTTTGCCAACATAAAACCTCAGTAATATGTCAATCAAAGTTATTATGCGTTTGCTCGGAAATGGGAAAGACGAGCTTCCTCCTTCGTCTGTGCCAATTTCAATAAAAACATTCCGTACGTTTCAAGAAAACCAATTTGATCTGAGACGCAAACTAGAAAACTCTTTACTATTGACACTAAGAAATGCTATTATTCATTCATTCATTTAATACACAGACTTAGTTCCGCCGACTTTTTGCGGAAGAGTTGGCTAACGTCATTATGGCAAGCTTTGAATGAAGTTCTATTGAAATTTTCGTAAAGTACATTGTTTTTTTAAAGACGAAGGCATAGTTTTAAATAGTAAGTGAAAATATAACATGCCATTTTGTCGTGTCTTGTATATGGTATCTATTTTTATGAATAAGTACCTAAATTAAAAATAAACCCTATAGTAAATATAAGTTATAGTCGGCAAACCAAAAAAAAAAGACAATTCACATGAAGAAAATTTAATATAGACTGACACATACTTGGCTTATTTTTAAAAGTTTTTATTTAACTTGCAATATATGTATGTATGTTCGGATGGAATATTAGAACTATTTTTTTATCTTTAACATCTCAGTTATGTTTCAGTGTATTGTTTATTTAATGAAGTAACATTAAAAATGATTTGCTAAGGAACCACGATACGAAATACGATGGGTGCACAGTATGTTGCAATAGTTCAGTAATGAATAAAATAGTTGCAGGTGAGGGAAATCATCGTGAGTAAACCAATATGGCATCCAATACATTTATTTATTTTTCTTGATGTGCAATCCAACTTATTGCAGCCAGGAACCAATTTAGCCTGTGCAAGCAAATATTGGAAAATAAACAATTCATTCTGAAAACGTAGAGTTAAAATAATATGAAATAAAGAAAAACAAATATGTCGATAGTTTTTCGATATTCAACACATCAAGTAACGAGGCAATTAAAATAAAAAACCGTAAAATACATTCATTTTGAAAATTTTAATTAATATTGGTATAATGAACAATACGTTGCGAGTGACTGCACAACAGACGCACGTTGCGGTGGTGTCAGACTTGGAAATGTTTGTAGTACCAATATTAATTGAGCAACCTGTAATTGATACAATACGAATGCAACATGTAATTAAAATATCTCAGAATGTAACGTACACTGATACAACTCATCAGCATGTTTTTGCGGTTACTTTATGTTCTATCCTAGTGGTTACGTCAAAGGGAAAATTTAGTAGTACGAGTAAAAAACAACACAAAATCGAGGCAATCAAAACTGTTTTTAAAGAGAATTTTCAGATACGCTGAAGAGTTTTTTTGATAGCATTGCCGCATATGTTACCGGGAATTTCGGTTACGCAAAACGACATCAAATATACATGTTCCCGATTGATGGATCGGAAAAATAGAAACAAAATAATGAACGTATCGCATAGCTTCGTCTGCGGATTAGATTGCAAAAACCAAAGTTACACAAAAATGAAAGTTTTAGTGAATTCGTAGAAACTCAAATACATTTCAATTTGGTAAAAACCAGTATTTGCAGTCTATTTTACTACGAATTACTCGATTTTTTTAAAGATCTAGAGTAGTTTAATTTTGATTCGATTCACGACATTGCCTAATAGCATTATATGATTAGGAACTAGTATAAATTCAAATGGATCTTTATTTCACTTGATATTTTATAAGGTAAGTGGCGAGAAACCAATAAAATTGGGCAACAAGGTATATCTCATATTAATATCGTTGTAGTGGTCATAGAGAAGGACTTAGTCCAGCATTAGACGGCTGTGCGCTAACTTGAATTAAATGCAAGTTTTTATGGCATTACGATTAGGTTTTTTTTCTAGGACATAATAGTTAAATCACCACAAAGCAAAGTCGTTCAAATTACTAGAAGTAATTAAATAAACATATTTTTAAATGTTCGGAATTATTTGAAACACTGTTTCTGTTATTCATCGTCGTAATTTTTTATTTGAACCCGAGACTTTATTGATTGAAGTCGTGAGCCAAGTTATCTAAGCACTTATGCTTTTTTATCGGTCTTAACCGATGAAAAAGTTTATTTGGTGTATGAAATTACGAGTATGATTAAAAAGTTTAATTATGCATCTCATATTATAGACCTTTTTATGTTTAGCTTAGTCCGTATTGATTTATTAATAACATTCACTAAAATCCATAATCTAATTTTGTTTCAACTACGTATGGTTTCCATACAATATTAAGTACTGGCAAACTTTTATATTGTTTAATTATTATTTGTATCTTTTGTATATATATTTAAAACTCATAGATTAAGGTTATTCTGTACAAATTTAAAACTTAGTATTTTAGTAGTATATAATATACATATATACTTACTATATATGTTTTTTGATATAGATTGAAAAAATATAGCTCACTGGCAACTAACTTATATTTTGAAACTTTGGAGAGTGGAGTGTTTAATGTAGTCAGTGAACAATAGCTCGATCTCTCTTTCGTTCGTACGTACTAAAAACGGTGACGGTGCCATAATCAGATTTTACTACACAGAGTTGGGCTAAGAACATTGAAACCAATTTCTATGAAGCGCACTCTTGGCTGGAATATAATAATAAAAATAGCCGTTTGAAATTGTATTTGTCCTTATAGTTAAAATAGTTCTTTACATTGTACGTAGATGGCAGCACACTGTTTCTGTTATTCATCGTCGTAAGTTTTTATAAATAAAAGCACCAAAAACTAGTTAATATTAAAAACGTCTTATTATAATATATATAAAAGAATTAAACTTCATTCTGCAGCTTAGTAAAACACAATACTACTTATTTCCTTGTTCATTTCGTACAATACGAGGCGACTTAAAACTTTTAAAGTCTATGTTGGCGATGTCGCTGCGAACCCATCACCAACGTCCTTTATTTTTTCATCTGTTTCCCACTTAACTTCCAAAGTGGCAGAGCAATTGCTAAGTTTAAAGCTCTAGCTTTCTACTTTAAGGTTTCTAAGGAAATTTGACAGCCAAAATGCTGACTGTCTCGTTTTATTACCACTTAAAAGTTTTGACATATTGGACCGCACTGAAATCATATTAAAACTGACTTTACGTAAGTTTGCAGTGCAGTGTTTAAATTCTTCTATTAATATGCATGGAAATCTCGGTAATCAATATTAATGGCTGCACTTCGATAATATGTCTTAATCTAAGAATACTTTTTAGACATTTGTACTATTATTTTGACAGTGTGATTCGTTTATTAGATAAATGTTCTAATTATTATTACCGGCTTTTGATTACTCTACTATTACTCTTAATAGTGTGGTTAGGCCACATATCACCACGTTGGCTTAGAGTGGGTAGGTAGTAGCTGACACGGCTTAACTTAACCTTCCCGTATGGAAACATCTTAAGTTTCGGATTCATACATAAATACATATATTCCCGTCAATAGGTCAATTTGGGGTAGCAATGATTATATATAGCCTCTTAGCACGATCCTAGCAAACCTGTTGAACTTGTTTCACATCCATCTTCATACACGTTTTTTTAACCTTTATACGACGGACACTGCCTTTTTGTGCACAATTTTTCGTCGTCTCCTACTAATATCACCTCATTGGGTGAATCATCTTACAATATCCTAACGAGCTAAGATACCTCACAACTTGAAGTGAACCCGAGACTTTATTGATTGAAGTCGTGAGCCAAGTAATCTAAGCATAAGAACGATGAAAAAGTTTATTTGGTGTATGAAATTACGAGTATGATTAAAAAGTTTAATTATGAGCCAGAACAAATTTGGCAATATGATATATGTTTTTAATTTGTTGTTACTCAAACATTGTAATATTTTTTTTTGCCAAATAAATTATTTTTCTTTCTTTCTTTCTTTCTTTCTTTCATTTCATATTATAGACCTTTTTATGGTTAGCTTAGTCCGTATTGATTTATTAATAACATTTATTAAAATCCATAATCTAATTTTGTTTCAACTACGTATGGTTTCCATACAATATTAAGTACTAGCAAACTTTTATAGCCGCCACATTCATCAATCTTTCCATATCTCCTTGACCTGAACTCTAGACTCCGTTCTTAAAATCGTTCTTTTCGGTTTTGAATTTCATTACTAGTTAACCGGAACTAATGTTTGGCAGCGGCACTGCACGAGTGAAGTTTTCCAGATGAATACAACACGCGCGTGCGCCCGACGCAGTTTGGGTGTCCACAAGAACTAAATTCAGACGTTGGGGGTAGTCTTGGCACGTCAGTACGCGGCCCAGAGCAACTGAAGCGCGGTGTACTCACTACTGCTTTAAACTTAAAAATGTTTTCACTACCGTTTTGATGTTTACTACCCAATACTGATCGTACAATGAAGGCGATGACTGTACCAACTGTTATGGGTAACATACGAATTTAATATTGAGTAGGCACGAACTGTGCATCATACAGAGAGCGCGCTGCGAATTTCACATTGTTTTCATTCATTGTTTTGGAGACGATTACGTGATAGTTTCATCCGCCACTGTTTACTAGTGCTAGACTGCATAGGTATCATCGCTTCTTAGATGTAGTATCAGAGTAGATTGCTTACAGTGCCGTATTAGTGGGTTGATTTGTTATTTTGAATTAAAACTGCGGATTGATAAGAAAAAATTAACATTCCCTCATCAATAATTAAACATTATTCCAGTTTTCTAAAACTGTTACGAGAGCGTATCCTATAGTAATTTTTTCAACATATTTTTGTAGAACTAGATTAACTACACCGTTGATAAGTAATTTCAATAAGTGGAAGTTCCACTTTTATTAAATAAACTAATCTCAAGTCTTTAAGATATTTTCATTAGCTCGTGAAGATCTTGAATCAACATCAAATGCTTTTACTCTAATTTTTTACCACAAAAAGGGGTAATCAGAACTTTAAAACCAACTAACTATGTCCCCTTTTTTGAAATTCTTAAGGAAAATTTAGTAGTCAAGAATTAAGGGAAGATATTTTACTCAGATTTATAAAATGAAGTCTAAATCCGTCGACAATTCGCTCAACACATCTTTGTATTCAGCTAAAATGCTTTTTCTCATTTTCCTCTTATTGTCTAGCAAAGATGTTTGTTTCGTAAAACGAGGTGGTTGGTTGTGTTAATTATTTAAGTGAAGTAGAACCGAGAGTAATAAACGTAATATGTCACAAAGGTAACTAACTTTGTTTGTGTTTACTCTGAGACTGAGCCACAATTAAATTCACTAATCAAAGTAGATAAATCCAGTATTCATATATATGATAACTTTTGGGTTTTTCTAAATAAATATTGCAAAGACTTCTACTAATAAATAGGGTTCATTGTTTCTTCAACTTGAAATTTCATTTAACGTAACAAGATAAACATACATGTACACATACACTCACGCCAGTAGTTCCCATTGGATTGGCAGAAACTATCATTCGCCATCATGTGCGATCTCAATCTCTCGAGCTTTGTCTAAATTCATCAATATTTTCAGACAAATTCTTTTACAATCCTCACCCTTCGAGCACCTGCCTTTTTGAGCAAATTATCTATTTGTACTAAATGTGTCTTACGTGATCGACCTTAACCAGCGACGTTCACCAATTTACTTTCATTCATCCTCTCTATGTGCTCAAAGAATCTGAACCATATAATCTAAACTGTTTTTTTAAAGAATCGATTCGTTTTATCGCTTTTCCTTCGTTAGGGAGTTATTTGTCAGCGTTTTCTTTAACTCTGATATCGGAAGTCGATGAATTTCGTGGCTGCAGTACGGTATTGGCTAGGAGACTGGTTGGCGACGCCATTCACTAGGTCAACTCAATTAAAATAGTGCTTATTTTACGTATTAACGATTAAAAGTTCGAATTGGAATGCCTTAAAAGGGGTAGCTAGAGCTTCAAAATTAGCAAATTCTCTGAAAGTTTCTTAAATTTATTGATGAGAAGGTTGTTACATACATACATACATATACTCACGGCTATAATTCCCTAAACGGGGTAGCCAGAGCTTTGGAAGAAAGATGGTAATAATAAATGTTTTTGGTGACGGGTCTCCAACCGCATCGCCCAAAAATCGCCCAAAATAGAAATGGGGTAGTGTTATTCTAAGCCGACACTACACGGCATTTAAGGCAAGAAGGTTGTTAATTGTAAATATTAGATGATTAGTGATGGGTCTTCGGCCATGTCGCCAAACCGTCACTTAGAAGCTGCGTAACCCTAAGTTGCCCTACGATACATGCTTGAAGAAATGGGTTAGTGCTGTTTTAAGCCGACACTATACATCTTTAGTAGACTCTCTTATGTAGGTAATATAATTTATGTAAAATATGCCAGGGAAGAAGATATTTAAAATATTCGTGTTACATTTTAATACAATTTGCTTCGTGTAGTAGCAACGGTAGAATTGTCTCAACCACAGCGTTACCTGGTCCGCTGGTTGTCGTTGGTCAGCAATAGACGTGATTCCATAAAATTGTATTTAACTGAATATTTTCTCCTTTTACTTGTTAGTTATTGTAATTTGTAATCAAGTTTTCTCGTATCGTCGGCTTCAAATATCACTTTGCAAGTGTTTTAGAAGACAGCCATAAGATTTTAGACTCTTACAGAAATTGGTGGGTGATGTAATGAGAAATCTAATACTATTTTTTGACTTCACTATACTTTTCCCCTATCAAGTTACTGAAGTAGTTTAAGAAGATGGGAGATAGTCATTATGACTTTTGAACGAATAAAGTGACTGTGTAGATTTATTTACGTAGTCATATGATAGATACCCCGAAATTTATACATACATACATACATATACTCACGCCATTAATTCTCATTGGGGTAGGCAGAGACTATCGATCGCCACTTCATACGATCCTGATAATTACATAAATATGAAAATAATAAATTTGTTGAATTTTATCCTTACATGAACATAACATATAAACATAAACGTTCACGCCGAATATCCCCGAAGGGGTTGGCAGAGGTACTAATACTTCTGAACATCACGTGACTTAGTTGCCCGGTGTTCAGAGTACCCACGTTTTGCATGGACAGTGTACTCACGTGATAGGGGGCAGGCCTATCACCGTTTTGTACGAATACACTGTCACATGACTAAGTACAACTCAGCCATGTGGGTTTCCTCACGATGTTTTCCCTCACCGTTAACAACCATGATAAATTAACCACACATATATATATATGTCTTTAGAAAAGACAAATTGGTGTAGGCCCGACCCGGGATTTGAACACTAGTCGCTTGCACGTTAACCGGTGTTCTACCCATTGAGCTGTCACGTCGTCATTTCTCCTTACAATCCCATTTAAATATCTTATGAATTTCTTTTTAACCCGACTACTATTAAAACATACATACACATATTCGATTGAATCAGGCGTTACTTTGCGGAAATCCATAGCAATACAAATATTAATAAATTTTTTCGCTTAATTCCGCTAAATACCTGCAGTCTTCATGCAACATGCACTGCGCGTATTGCATGCAACAAGACTGCAGGTATTTAGCGGAATTAAGCAAAGAAATTTATTAATATTAGTATACATACACATAATATATACTTACGCTATTAGTTCCCATCGTGGTCGGCAAACACTATAGACCGCAATTTTTAACGTTCTGCCACACATATAATTTTAAAATAATATTTCTATCCTGGATACATATACCTCTCTAGCTTCTAATAAATATAAGATAAATAAAGGAAAGAAAAATTTCGACACCGGCGGGGTTCAAACCCACGATCTCGGGTATATTATTATTTTATTTATTAGTAATAATCCCCGCGACCTCGGGTATATTAGTATTTTTTTATTAGTAATAATCCCCACATGAGGTTTTCATGTCAAAAACATTCAAATTATCTCTCTAGCTTCGTTCATAGTAAAATAAAATCAATATAATTGTAAGAGCGCAGTAAATGTCAGAGGCAGTACAAATTACAAAACAAATATGAAAAATCGAAACTCTATTTTCGTTTTCTTGCAGTTGTATAATAAACGGTTGTGATCAATAGGGCTATTAAACGTACACAAACTGCAATTTAATGACTTCAATTGATGTTTGTGTCCGTTTCAGTGAAATTATAAACTTGTAGACGAGAAATAATTTAACTAAACGGCAATTCAGGTTCAACTTGATACGAGTAGATACTCAATAGCACTTAATTCAGCTAAAGTTCTACTTCCAGATCGGGCTCTTCCTAAACGATACTGTTCTAATATTGAATGTTTGAAGAACGGAGTTGTGACCAAAGTAAAGTTAAATCAGAGTTCTTGCAATTGAAATTTCACAATGTGTTTATTTAATGATTTATCAAATCTATTTTTAAAATTGAGAATGTAACTGATGCTGAAGTTATGTTTGTATTATTTATCATGTAATGTTGTGCGTCACGTTTCAAATCAAATTTCATTAACTTTATTTATATATTGCCTTAAAAATCATGCTAAATTAGGTTAAGTCAGTTGACACTAAAACTTTGACGGGTACGGAGACGGTTCGATTTCTGGTGGTAAAAATTGGAAATTCAATTAGTGGGATCCAATCCAGTTTGGTGAGATATCGCAGGCTCAATCATCATTTTAGCATTATTATATACAGCCCATGTTTTTTCTGAAAATTTTAGATTTCTATTGAAAAAATAACTATTTAAATCATGAGCGGTTTCGGGCCCTATTCCTTACAAACAAATTTACAAATAAATCTTTTCTCATTATGATAAATATGTAGATTAACATTAAACAGTTTAAGAGTTGGTATAATGCATCTCTGTAAATAAATTTATAAATGAATTTTCATCCTTTACACATACACACTGACGATAATGAAATTTAATTAAATGCAATCTTTTCTCATTATAATAAGTAACTAAATGAACATAAAACACTTAGAGAGTAAATACACTGCATATCGCTGCGAATAAATTTCTTAATTAATTTGCTTCCTTTACACACTGACCATAATTAAATTATATGCCATTTTTTCTCATTATGATAAGAAATTAGATGAACACTAAACAGTTTGAGGTTAAATACGACACTGCGAATAAATTTTCTCAATTAATTTCTTTCCTTTACATTGACGATAATTAAATTTAATTAAATGCAAGCTAGTGTTTATAGTTGAAGCAAGATTGAACTATTCATTTAAAATATTCGCCAAACTGTTTATCAACTTAACGACTGTTATTTTACTTTAAAATCTAAAATGTTTAACAGTATAAAACTCATTAACGAGAAACAAAATGCTTCTCAGTATAAAGTAAACAGCGATACGATCTGTTTCGCCTCAGGTCTTGAACTGAAACAAGATTTCATTCCAATCGTATTAACCGAACGCTTCGCCTAGTCATTTAATTAATTGGAGCCTATGTTGTGACGTATGTAAGGGAGATGAGACGGTCTGTCGTATGGGTGTCACATAACATGGGTGACTTGGATTTCCAATGAGCGAACTTAACAATGTTTGCTCTTAGAACTCTATCACACTGGTTTATTTGTTCATTGGAATTTCATTACAGGAATTTACGATTAAAGAAACTTTAGACCTATCCAGATATACTCATAGTATATTGACGATCTTTGTTTTTATTGGGGTAGACATAGACCAACTATCGCCACTTGATTTTATCCTGAAAAATCTCTCTTACTTCCCACACATTCATTGTTCTTCTAATAATGGTACTTTTATTCTTCTCATTACCTCATTTCCCTCTGTATCTACAAAACTACCAACAGCTTTTAGTTATCAGTTGTAAATGTCCTTTGTATTAGAGCTGAGAATATATGTTTAAAATAGGCAGGTATTATTTTTTGTGACTCTTAGACATTATCGAATAAAAATATTTTGTGCCGAAGTATTTGTTATTTAGAAAAATAGCGGTGCTCGTTGCGATCTGTTACAATCTCAAAAAGTTTACGTGTCATTGCCAGTTGGCCCAAAGTTTGCGGGAGACGATATTGAAACCCGAGTTGTGTGCAGATGGTTTGATCCCTTACTTTCACACAATATATGGACAGTATATAGTAAGCAATCGAAAACAACATTTTGCAATAGATAAACTAAATGTTTGTTGGAATATTTGTTATGAAAAAACCTTAAGTAGTCGTTTCTAATTCACAACACTAAATTAATTGAAAAAAAAAATACTTTCATTATCTTCTATTTTGCTATTTCTTTCATTTTTAATTTTAGAAGGTATTTTATTTATTTCAAACTTCCTACATATCTATAAAAAAAACTTTTAATGAAATATTAACATACTTACATTTACCCTATGAGCTCTAATTGGGGTGGGCAGAGACTATCGATCGCCACATTATACGATCCTGGCAAACCTCTCGAGTTCCATTTTTGAGCAATCAATTCAATGTAATTTATCCAATAATAGCTACTGCAATAAGATATTTTATAAAAAATAAAAACTTATACTAAAGATAAAAGTTATGGGGTTCAAATATGCGCTAACATGACGTCATAGCTGGAAAGGATACAAAATGTCGATCTCGCTTCAGTAACCTTGTGTCTGCTTTAGAAATTTTAAGATTATTTTGCAGATTCATTCATTCGTGTATGCCAAGTTAGCTGTACCTCATATTTTCAACATATTTGGTTTTACTATTTATGTTTTAGAAAGGCAACCGAGGTTGGTGAATGCGGATATCTCAGTTCATTTTCTTTTGTTAGTATATAGTAGAACTTAGCATTACGTAACGATTTGTGTCTATCAGTATTTTTATACAAAATTTGAGATAGCGGCGTGAAGACAGATCAAACAATCTTAAAAAACAACATTCGCGTGGGAATATCAGACATCATTCCATTAGTGATTGATTGAACACAATGAGGAACTTACTAAATTCTTGAACATGGTCAGCAATTTTCCCACTATTTTGTTTTCTAAATTAAGTGGTTCACGGATAAAAAAACCTTGTGGGTTATAAAAAGATTAGTTTTCGAAACATTTGTTTTTGTTATTTTATAACAACTAAAGCTGTTAACCCTTTTTAACTGGAGAATAACTATTTTATAAAGGAAAGATTTCTCTGAATATTACTATAATGTAGATCTCTATATAACCCTCATTATGATACAAATCCCACCACAATAGAAATTAAAAGAATCAATATCTCTTGCTTACTGCGTGTTATCAAACCACAATTTTATACTCTTAATTTACAAAGACTTTGCCTGAAAGTGCCAAATCTAAATCAGCATTTTTTAAGAATGGCTTTTCTTTAAACTTAACACCATTGGTACGAATTTTTATACTACATTTTATCTAATGCCAACAATAAGATCTATTCTCCCGTGGAAGTCACATAAATTGATTTATTACATTACACCAGACCAGGAGAGTATGGCCGACTTGTACTAATTTAAAACAGTTAGGTTCAGCGCGACGGCAATTCCAAGAGGAATGTACCCCCGTTTATCGACACTTATCTCTTGCAATTGTACAAGCTATGTCCTAGATTTATGACCGTCTACGCATCCTTTGATTGCGCGTCTAATATCGCAGTGGGAATCTAAGTGTTTGATTGCACACATAAACAGATTTTATATGCTTTTGGCATCAAAAAGCCTGTCACTAATTGCTTTGAGAGGGATTTAGTAACGTCAATAGCGGGAAACCTAAATATAGAGTTTCACAAAGTTAATTGGCAATTTGGAACAATATTTTCGCACCCTATTATTATACAATAATCCTGCATCATTTTGATCCAGTGCCCAGTTATATCAGCATAAAAAGGAATAAAAGCACAACATTCACTTGGTAATAATAGCATGGGAAAAGTTAATGAAATGTCCCGTTCACTTCCACATAAATAACTAATCGATTCGGAAGTTATTAGTAATTTATATTACTTTATATTAAAGTAAAAAATCTTTTAATTTTGTATATTAATTCGTGGTTCAGATATATGATTTTATTTTATTATTTTATTTTATTCGGAAGATTTACAGCATTAAAACTTTTTGATACAAACTTAATGAATTATCTTTTAGCCATTTACAAATCTTCACACATAATATCTTGCTAGCATAAGGAAAAAACAGGTTATGTTTACTTTGTAATAATTAATTTGATTAAACTGCAGAGAACTTTTTTTTTTCTTTTTTAAATTAAATATAAATGTACTATATTACGAAACAATATTTAAACATTAACAAGGTGCCTGCTACTGGTTGTCGTCAAAGTACTGCCGGGTCAAACTTGACTTTATAGATGTCACCATGCTATCAAAAATATCTATATTATTATCGTTAATAATTTTGGATGCCCTAATGATGAAAGAATTTTTACGGTAGTTAGTTTTGAATCGAGGAACTGCCAGTGGTGCATGCCTTCTTTGCGTCCTGGCTGGAACATTAATGTTGATCCTGGAAGTTAGTTCAGGACAGTCAACCGCTCCGTTCAATAGCTTTATAATGTAACAGATGTCAGCAATATCTCGTCTTTTTGACAGTGGCAAGAAGTGATATATATATATTTATAAAAAGTCTGTTAAATTATTTCGTGTTTTTATGTTTAAGCGAGAACACTTCTATACAATCCTAAGTAAAACAGTTAATAATAAGATCATATTAAAAAAATAGTCGTTTGAACAGCAAACAATAAAATGGCATGAATGAAAATACTTATAACTGATAATTAAGTTCAAAAGGTTTACTAAGATCGTACAAATAGGCGATTGATAAGTCTCTGCCTGCCCGGAGCATGTATATATGCTAGTATACATAAAATTTGAGAAACCTTATACAATTACTTCTCATACATACTCATAACACAACAATTTGTGTTGTTGCAAAGTCGTCGTTCGTCGTTCGAAATCGTTATCTTGTAGAATGTAAAACATACATACATACATATACTCACGGCTATAAATCCCTAAAAGGGGTAGCCAGAGCTGAGAAATAATAAATTCCTCAGCCACTTTTGGAAGTTGAGTAGGGAAAATATGGTAGTACAAAGGTTGTTGGTGATGGGTCTCCAACCGCATCGCCCAAAAATCCCTTAATAGCCCCAATACCGTTAGTCGCCTCTTACGCACACCCACCGGAAGAAATGGGGTAGTGCTATTCTAAGCCGACACTACACAGCATACATATACTCCATTCCAAAAAGGAGTAGCCGGAGCATCAGAGTTGGAAACTCCTTAGCCACATTTGGAAGTTGATAGGGGACAAGATGGGGAAATAAAGTATCGTTGGTGATGGGTAATGGGGTGATGGCCATACCCTCAGTCCACTCTATATTAAATCAATTAATCTAAAATGGGTTTCTAAAGATTCTCGCCTAACCATTTTATAGACATTTCATATACTAGTCGCGCTCCGCAGTACGTTAGCCACGTAAAAGATCGAGTTTCCCATTCCTCACTTTTCGGTTATATAAAGTTAGGCCATAACCCCTCGTTTCTGACTCGAATTTGGTTTTATGCTTTAATTTGACGACCTCCTTGGCCGAGTAGATAGGTGACTAGGTTCTCAGTCCGGAGGTTGCGGGTTCACTCCCCCCTGAGAGCAACACTAGTGTCATTAACATAAAATATTGTTGCTTAGTGTTGGTTAACATTATAAACGTACGCCATTTGTTTCCATTTTGATAGCGAAAATTTGACAATTATTATTTTCGCAGTAATCGTAATCAATGTTATTGATACTTACTGCTTACGTATACTTACGCCCGCTGTTCCTATTGAGGTAGGCAGAGACTATCGATCGCCACTTTGTACGATCCTGACAAATCTCTCTAGCTTGCATACTCATCATTCTCCTCATACATTTCGTCTTCGTAAGAACGTTGATGTTGAAAGAAAATTATAATACATGAATTATTAACTTGCATTTTTATATCACTGAATAGAGCGGTTCGGAGAAGTATTCAATAGTATTTACTAAGGTTTCTGAGTTTATATCCAATGGTATTATAGATTAAATTTTATAAAAGCCGGTTTAACAATGAATATTAAATTTAGTACATTTTGAAAAGTAATATTAAAGCACTAAATATTCATTGTTAGAGCAACAGGCTCTTTTCAAACTTTAATATGTAATACCATTGGATATTAAACCCGAAACCTTAGTAAAAACTATTGAATAAGTCTATTACAATGCTCTATTCAGCGATATTAAAAATTAAGCTCTTTGTGCGACACATATTGGTACTAACCAATCGCCAATGCATTTTAAATTATCTTTGAACATTTGTAATAATGTAACTAAAAGTCAATATAAATATGATCATTGTTTTCTGCTTGTTTATCCTGTGCATTACGTTTTGCATAAGTTTTCATGGTCAGATTTTAAATGAGTTTTCAATAGAAAACGTACCCTTGCGATTTGTTTCAGATAAAATTTATATTTTATTTATATTTTCAGTTTTATATCATTCGTTTCGTATCGTAATCATGCATCCAATTCGCTATGACGGCTAAATAATAAGTTTACGTTTATATGTCTAATTTCACAAACAAACAGCGTTTACGGTGGGTAAATACTATTTTTTCGATTAGATCCATTAACTATATCTCCGCGTTCCCGCTCTTCTAACAACATAATTTTTTTTATGTCAACATTTTGAAACTTTTAGTTTTATTATTAAGTTTCCAGATGTGCTCTCAATACTTCTTTCTTTTATTTTTTCCATCGCTCATGAGTATAGCTATTAATTTTATTAGCTATTAATTCTTCATAGGCAAACATAACAACACACAATGATTTACTTGTTCACTGTATTCATCATATCACCCGCTCTCATCTACAGCTTAATATATAAAAACGGATCTTAACTAAGCCAATCTAGCCTCCAAACTGTGTACATATAAGTTGGCAACATTCCATTTCGAAAGATCCCTAAACAGTTTGGTTCAAAACCTACTCAATATTAATAGTGCAGTCATTATTGACCATTGTACTCTCCATGCTAGTCATGCAAATGAAGATAACAGAAAATCGCCACGAAATTGAATTACGTAAGAAAAAACATTATCAACTTTCTTGGCACCGAAGCGTTAGGTGTCTTCGGCTACAATGAAACATAGTTGGTTGCAAACATTGTTATGTGATATTCGGGAATAGGTAGCATAGTGCCTTGTACAATGTGTGTGTTCAGAACTTTTAGTACGATGAAGTTATATAAAGTGTGCCGTTTAGTTGGGTGACGTCAGCAAGATGCAGATGATACTGGCGGCTGGAGGGGGGTGAGTTTAGATAATATCCTTTCGAAATCATTGATCACTCATCGAAATTTTATATCACAATTGCTTAATAGTAAAATATGCTACACCGTCACTTGCATCTTCAAGGATATACACGTGGATATGGTGCCGGACTATAATTATAAGATTAGATTATATATAGATAGATATAGATTTTTAAGTTGGTGAGAGTCATTCGAGAGATAATCCGATACCTTTTTTTACTTTAAATTCTATATTACATAAAAAAAACAATTTCGTACCCTGAAGTTTAGTATGTTTTTGATTTACCTTGGCGCGGCAGCTTACACCAATCACAGTTAAAATTTGCGTCCATACATGCGATTTACGTAATCTAGACATATTAACACTAGCTTATAAATAAATAAAAGTTAATTATTTGAATTTCAGACAGTGGTGATGCTAAAAGCAATATTATAACATAAAAAACCCTTACATTGAAATTTTAATCATATTAAGATAATTATAAATTCTTTATAAACTTCCAAATGTGCAGCTTTAAAGCTCTGGGTACCCCTTTTTGCGATTTATGGCCGTGAGTATATATGTTACTAATTACGTTACATTATTTTCAAGTTTTCGACTGGCAAATCACACTGTGGCCAAACAGTCAAACACACTCCTTGCATTTTTTTCATTTAAACATAGCACTTTAAAATAATATGTGGAGACTTAACACGAGTTTTAAGTTCTAGATATCTGAGAAAAATGCACAAATGTGAATGGTATTGTTAGTAGAGGACGACCACGCAAACTCTAAAGATCAGATAAAATACATACATATATATACTCACGCCATTAGTTCCCATTGGGGTAGGCAGAGACTATTGATCGCCACTTCGTACGATCCTGACAAACCTCTCTAGCTTCGTTTAAAAAAATTAAATGTTCTTGTTAAGACGGGATTCAAAAAAGAGAACAATAAAAGATAAGTAAAAATTTAATATAGGAATCAGAAATACATACAGAAATAAACTCTCGGTTATAAATCCCTAAAAGGGGTAGCCAGAACTTCAGTATAAATAAAATATTAGCCATTTTAAAAAGTCGTAAAATAAAGGTTGTTGGTGATGGTTGTTCTAATGACATACATACATATACTCACGGCTATGGTTCCCTAGAAGGGGTAGCCAGAGCCAAGGAATTATAAATTCCTCGGCCACTTTTGGAAGTTGAGTGGGGAAAAGGCGGTAAAATAAAGGTTTTTGGTGATGGGTCTCCAACCGCATCGCCCAAAAATCCAATAAAACGTCCCTTACCTTACCCTTAGTCGCCTCTTACGACACCCGTGAGAAGAATGGGGAAGCGACATTCTAAGCCGGCACTACACGGCAAATGTTTTAATAAAAAGTATAATTATATATTTTCAAAACTCACAAATAACTTACAAATAAACTAAATCAAAAAATTTACT
The DNA here is from genome assembly GCA_963576735.1 of Bedellia somnulentella. Taxonomy (NCBI): domain Eukaryota; kingdom Metazoa; phylum Arthropoda; class Insecta; order Lepidoptera; family Bedelliidae; genus Bedellia; species Bedellia somnulentella. The sequence goes on from OY755170.1 coordinate 4,025,967, forward strand.
TTGGATTCGGATAGTGTATTGTATGAAAAAAAAACATGTATGAGAATAATAAACAAAGTGAAAGAAGCAGAAGAGATTTGTGGGATTAGAACAAAGTGGCTATCAATAGTCTCTGCCTACCCCCAATGGTAATTAATGGCGTGAGAATAAGCAAGGAAACTAGTAATTATATTTGACGAAACGCAGTTGTTTTTTTTCTAGACTATTAAATACTTTGTACTGAGGGTTCCAACCTGCATGCATGCATACACTAAAAGTGATGATGAATGAATGAATAGACATTACGACAATTAAAAATATTGAATTCATCAAACACTTTATTTATATGTGATGCCGTAAATAATTGTTCGCATAACATAAGCTACGCAGAATAAATAAGGCTTCAATCATATACTTATTAGTTTGACCCGATACCGTGCTAAACCATCGAATATACTACTATACGACAATGGACTGTCTAAAATTGCTTGAACAGCTTGTGCCGCGAACATCACGTTAAGTTACGTCACACGAAGCACTCAGCTTTTCCACGTATCACTACATCGTACTAAAAATGCACACAACTCAATTTTAGCTCGAAGACGTAGATACATTTCAATATACATACATACATACATATACTCACGCCATTAGTTCCCATTGGGGTAGGAAGAGACTATTGATCGCCACTTCGTACGATCCTGACAAACCTCTCTAGCTTCGTTTACATCCATCAATCTTTTACATTTCAATATCTAGACATCTTTTATCTATTTAAATATTATTTTTGGATGGACCTGATAATACCAGTAAAGTTAAAGACGCGTAATAACTATTTCGTTAAATGCCATATTTCTGTAAATACATTATTAATTGCGATTGAATTACTTTGAGCAACAAAATAAAGCAATAATATATGCATTTCGAATAAGCCCATAATAAAAATATTAATCGATAACTTTCAAGTACGTTATCTGTATGCCTCAATCGCAACAAAATATGAACTGTTCTTAATTTTTAATGGAATCTATAATCAGCTGTACTTCATAAGAACTGTTGACTGTTTTCTATTCTATTTGTAATAAGGCGGTGAATTCTTAATAACAAATACATAAGATTTCATTTCTTGCACTAACTAGTATCTAATATTTAACTAGCCATTCTCGGAAGTCGGTTTTAGCATATTTGGCGTATAGGCTGTATTTGCAATAAATATATTTTAGTTGAAGAATATACATATAAAAAGAGACCAAAGAAATTTCCTAAATAGTATATTTTACATCAACTGGGTACCGCGCAAAATATGGAAGCGTTTCTATGATAGGTCAAGGGAACTGTCCTTAAAACTGCAAATCTCGTATTCACATAAGTCCCTTTTCCAAGAACCAGTAACATGCAGTTGCTCGTGAAAATCATTTTAAATTTTATAGCGCCACCTAGTATAGTTTCAGAGAACTAAACTGTGTTTTCAGCTTTCCCTTATCACAACACTAAAATGCTTTAATAGTATAGTTTTACATCAACCAGGTACCGCGTAATATTAGACAGTGCCATCTTCGATAGATGAAGAGAAATATCCTCAGCACTGAAAATCTCATATTAACCTTATTCCATTTTTCGCCTAGCTACTGAAACCTGTAACATGCAGCTTCGCGAAGAAACCACGTAAAATTTTATAGCGCCACCTGTTTTAGTTTAAGGGAACTGTGTTCTCAGCCTTCTCTTATCGGAACACTGAAAATACAAATGTCACTGAAAACTGAAACATAGATATTTTAATAGTCTCTACGGTCGACATCAGATGGCAGCTCCAAATCTTTCATAATATTACCTACGTTAAAACATTCTACGTTTAACATTCTGAATGTAGATCAGACACAGTAACCTTAAATCAAGATTGTGGGTGTGGAATAGTAGAATGGTAGGTGTCGCTGTTGTGAAATAACAGCAGTGTTTGGCCTTCAAAAATCAATGCGATGAAGGCGGAGCTACGTGAGATCGTAGCGCCATCTAATCCAGTTGAAGGGAACTGATTTCTACCCTTAGTGTGTTCTCCGTTTCTTGTTACATTTTGTTGAAACATATAAATTTTATTTTCAGTTTCTACACTCGACACTAGATGGCAGCTCAATAATTTCAGAATGCTACAAACTTAAATATTCTACGTTGAAAACTGCACAACATTCAGAATGTAGGGCAGATACGGAAACCCTACATCTAATCTGTTGACATGGACTAGTTGGATGATAGATGTCGCTGCATTTATTTAACAGCAGTGCTTGGCCCTTGAATAATCGATGACGTCAGTGTAATGGAATGTAACAGTTTGGTTTCGTTGGGGTCATCGTCATCACAAAGAAAATTGATTTCTTTATCCCTACATTTGTTACGTTCTTCAAGTGATGTCCTCTAACATTTAGTTGTTTTGTTTGTTTTTTTGGTCAATGAATCCATGTATTTTGTAGATACGGTAGAAATGTTGGTAGTGTTCATAAAATTATTATTCGATTATCATGTTTTTCACAGGTTTATTTTGTCGTATTAATAAGTATTTTGAGCCAAACAACTTTTATCGCGGAATTCGCACTGCGGCGAGGGCTACGAGGATAAAGTTTTGATTAATTATGAACCAGGTTATAAAACTTTGAGTGGTCTTTAATATCGGCCTAGAAATGTCTAACTTGGAAGCTTTGAGTAGCTGGATAATAGTCAATAGCAGTTAATGTTATTACACGGCTGGCTTACCCACTCCGTTAGCAAGTTGCTTATTGGAGAATCTTTTGAAGTATCATAAAGTTTAAAGCTGGAAAATTCTTATGAGTTTGTTTAATTGCTTCTTCTAGATATGTTATGTGGAGAGAAATTTAGTTTTTTATGGAAGACGTACTAACTCAAATCAAAGAGGTTTGAATTATAAAACATACATACATACATACATATTCTCACACCATTAGTTCCCATTGGGGTAGGCAGAGACTATCGATCGCCACTTTGTACGATCCTAGCAAACCTCTCTAGCTTTATTCACATTAATCAATCTTTTCATACATGCTCTTTTATTCTTCGTACTTCGGACACCTGCCTTTAGTAGAGAACGACCTCGGAGGACACATTTAGATGAAATAGAAAATGAATTATAAAAAAGGCCTTAATATTTTTATTTTGCATGTGTGTGGATGACATCACAAAAATATTTAAAACGAAGCTAACTTTGGTTTTTTTTGGAGACGAGAATCAACGAAAAGCCGCAACAACTGCACTTAGAAACTTGAAATTATACCCAGGCGTTCCTTTCATTATGTTAGTGAGCATTAAGATAAATTACATCCCCCAAGGGGATATAGGGGCGTGAAGTTTTTATGCAACGTCAAGTATATGATACACCTCATTCAATAGACGATAAGTCAGCAAATGACACGATTATTATCAAATCCATTTATTTTATTAATTTATTTAGGTGAGTGTTTAGGCCATTTCACAGAGTGATTATTTATTTAGTTTTGTAGTTTCGGTTCTAAATAGTACCAACTCATTTCTTCTCAGGTGTTGTAAAGGGCGACCAAAGAACCTTTTTAAGTGATTCTCTCTGAAATTGGCTGAGGAATTTATAATTTCCATGTTCTGGTTACTCCATTTTCGATTTATAGCCTCGATCATAAGTTTGTTTGAATATATTCTTTTCTCATGACCTTAAAGAAACGTAACGTTATAGTTGCACATACATAAAATGGTTTTAATTAGATCGCTTTTTATAACTAATTTCAGTAAGTATTTAAAGAATTTAATGTTTTTTGACATGAATTCCTCATGTGGGGATTATTACTCATAAATAAAAGATGTTATTAAAGGAAAGAAAAATTTCGACACTGGCGGGGTTCGAACCCGCGACCTTCGGGTATACGCCCCCGTCGCTCTGCCAACTGAGCTACAGTGTCAGTTGGCATCCAGCGACACAGTTGACACTGTAGCTCAGTTGGCAGAGCGACGGGGGCGTATACCCGAAGGTCGCGGGTTCGAACCCCGCCAGTGTCGAAATTTTTCTTTCCTTTAATAACATCATTTATTTATAAGAATTTAAAGATTTTCATTCTTTGGCGGTTACATTTCCAAACCTAAGATATGCAAAATAACGTAGACTAGTAAAAACTCAATTCTCTCAATGTCAATCTTATATTATACACTTCCACTCTAAATTTAACACATATATCACAAAAAAAGGCTTGAAGTTAAGAAGAAGAACCAGTCATAGAAAGTTTTCTGGATATGAAACAGCTAATATTTATTAACACAAATTACCTTCAATATTTCAAGTTGTGTAGCTAGAGGGAGCAGATACCAATCTTACCCATCTGCATTTTTACCTAGACAAGTCGAAACACTGAGATCTCACAAGCACATAAAAAAAAAGCTTCAAATTCAAATTACCTTACTGTTCCACATTACTGGTCTAAATTTGTACTCAGTCTAAGTAAAACCAAATAAACACTGATAGCTCAAAGGAGCCTTATATTGTTTAATCTGATATCTTTTGTAATTTATAATAGTCTCTTTGCTGAGACGTGTTCCATAATTGTGATATAGTGGAAATTGGATCAAAGCTTGTACAAAAATTATAAAATTAGTTTTGATTTAAGAAATAACGCCACAAGGTTATTTGTACAGTAGTGTTAACGAGCGATGAATTGACGAGTAGACACTTTTGCGCCAACTACAAATGTTAAATCACTTACTATATATTTTTGTTAAACACATTGTTCAACAAAAATATATAATAAGCGATTACTCTTTTATTATGTTATCTTGTAATAGTGTAAGTTTCTGAAAATGTATTTATTAATAATCAAAAGAGGTAACTATTCAACGTACTCGTACAAAACGCTGCATTAAAAAACAAAAGCTAGCCAAATAGTGGTTATTTCGTACCTTTATCTTCTCTTCTACTTTTATATATAAAGTAGATCACAGAAAAGCACGAATGCCCATAACTTTCGAGTGACTGCATCAAATTGAAAAATCTATTGGTTTTGTGTTTCTTATTGTCAAGTTAGGTTTGAGTACGAGAAAAAAATCAAGATTTTTACTTTTTTTTTTATGTAGCGATTACTTTAATAAATAATTACTTAAATAAGATTTATTATAATCTCTTTTCTGGGGATAGTTAAAATTTTTACATTTAGTACACGATAACAGCCCTTGGAAACTACGCTTTAGCCAATTTCACCAAATATATATACTCATATCATGCCGTGTAGTGCCGGCTTAGAATGTCGCTACCCCTTTACTTTTTTACGGGTGTCGTAAGAGGCGACTAAGGTTATTGGGGCTTTTTATTGGATTTTTGGGCGATGCGGTTGGAGACCCATCACCAAAAACCTTTATTTTACCGCCTTTTCCCTACTCAACTTCCAAAAGTGGCTGAGGAATTTATAATTACTTGGCCCTGGCTACCCCTTCTAGGGAATTATAGCCGTGAGTATATGTATGTTTAAATACTCATAGTTAGTAAAGTATACTTCTGATTGGCATTCAGATCTGTCAAATATGTACAGGCAACCCAGATAATAACACACACATAAATGTTGCATTGTTATATGATCCCGTTAGTTGTATTACCCAACTGAATATTTAAATCGGATATTGAATGCTTAATCATCCTTCATTTTTTTTCTGAACTTTCTTTGAATTTGTATAAAACTAACACTGAAGGATACCCTTTCTAGTGAAAATGATTATGAAAATCGGATTCCTCTGACAAATTGTATGTCTGGTTAAGCCTTACAATCAGTGTGAAAATCCTCATCAATACCCTATTTTTACATGAATAAGAATTATTAAAATCGGAGCCGTTCAAAAATAACGCGTGATCAAATATTAAAGAAATAGGAATATAATTGTCGAATTGATACATACATACATACATACATATTCTCACGCCGTTAGTTCCCATTGGGGTAGGCAGAGACTATCGATCGCCACCTTGTACGATCCTGGCAAACCTCTCTGGCTTCGTTTACATCCATCAATCTTTTCATACATGCTCTTTTATTCTTCATACTGCGGACACCTGCCTTTTTGAGCACTTTCCACGTTGGCTCTATATATCTCTTTCACCAATTTACTGTCATCCATCCTCTCTATGTGCCCAAACCATCTCAACATTCCTTTTTCTCTATCTTTCTTACAATATCATCTTTTACACCACACCTTTCACGAATCACATCATTCCTCACACGGTCACATAACCTTACATTACACACTTTTCTGAGGGATCTCATTTCTACTGCATTCACTCTACTTTCATGCTTCTTCTGCCACACCCAACATTCACTGCCATACATAAGCGTAGGAACAAGGACAGCATCATGCACAGCCATTCGGGCCTTTTCAGACACCGACTGACTAGACATTAGACTATCCAGTGCTCCATTTACCGCATTACCCTTTTTCACTCTTCTCTCGATATCTTCATCACATTATCATTGTCGAATTGATCTTCTCTGTTTTTGTCGGTAAAACACAAACTTGTGTCTATCTTATGATTATGTCCATACATACATATACTCACGGCTTTAAATCCGGGAATTTGTGTGGAGAAAAGATGGTAAAATAAATGTTCTTGGGGATGGGTCTCCAACCGCATTGCTCAAAATACATACATACATACATACATATTCTCACGCCGTTAGTTCCCATTGGGGTAGGTAGAGACTATCGATCGCCACTTTGTACGATCCTGGCAAACCTCTCTGGCTTCGTTTGCTCAAAAATCACTTAAAAACCTCAATACCGCTAGTCGCCTCTTACATACACCCACCGAAAGAAATGTGGTAGTGCTATGCTAAGCCGACACTACACAGCCAATGTATAGTTTCAAAATCAAACGTTAATGCGCCTAGTGACGCAACGACCTGAAACTTGGAGAACGCTTTTGCAGCTAGAACGCTAACTTGCTACAATAGTTATGTGCCAAGTCTAGATTAAATTACTGCTAAATAATTGTAACAGAAGTTTATTCGCACGAAGTTTAATTAGTAGGTACGGCACATTTAAGTATGTATTTCTTAAGATAAGCAGCGACCTTACAGTTGTCTAGTACATAACTAATTCTTGGATAATTGGACACCGTTCTTTTTTATATGTGATTGTGTGTGGATAGCCCGAGCGCGTATGTCCCGTGATGAGTGAGATTTTCACAACTTTTGCGTGTCGAATAATTTGTCAATTTCTCACTGTTCACGTGGTATACTATCATCATCATCATCATTATCATCATCATCACCCGTTCATCAAGTCCGCCCAAAGGCTTTTCATCGATTCCAGATATTTCCCTACCGAGGGGATCGAACCTAATGTACGCCTAGAACCGGTTGGAACCAAGGAATTCAAACGAAGACTTCCGAACCTAAAATCAAACATTCTACAGCTTAGACTGCAGAGGAAATTTCCACAAGGCTTTATTGATGATATTAATTTGTCATTTTTAATCAAAATATCTCATTTCAACAGACAAACAATATTCTATCTAAGTAAATCAGTCATTTAATCTAGTCGTTTCCAAGTTATGCCGTATTTAATTTATATTGCAACGAGATATCCTCCCTCGGATTGGATCTAAAGGATCACAAAACAACGATGAAAGTGTGAATTGAAATAACAAACAATAATCAAATCAAACACCAATAATGAAGTTCTCACGAAACCAGTGACGGAATTGAGTAAGTGGGTTATTATTATAGTTCTAAGTTTTAATTTACGATTTAAATTTGAAAGCAGTGTTAGTAAAAATTGCGTCAATCGACCAAGCTTTAAACTTGGTTATTGTTTGTCTTGTCTTGTCTTATTGTTTAATCAAATTGTGAATATTTACAGCAACCTATCTTTTCCGACAATAGAATAAGAAATTCTTTAATAAATTAGTTTTTATTCTCTCATAAAGATATTACACTCTAAAAAAGGATGAGTCTTGTAAATATAAAACTACCTTCCACTCAATTTGTTGTGTAAAATAAAACCACCTAAAACGTGGATATTCTTCCTTTCATGCGAGCCAACCATGCAGCCCTGCCCAGTACGAATCGATGGATCCAGCTCAGCCGACCGCACATTTATCTACAATGTGATGCCAACCCACTAGCTTTGTCATTGCTTACAATATATCAGAATAGACTATTTTAAAACTGAGAGAACATATATTGGCTATGTTCTGGGGCATAATAGACTAGAAAAATTTCATGTCGGTGCTATATCGGTAGTAGTAACGGATTTAAACAATATCAATTCGATTGTATCTTGTTTTTTGTATGCATGTTACGCGACTACTTCGTCAATGATCTATAAATTTCATAAAATCATTGTTGGTTCTGTTGTATATACTTCCAGAGTGGTCCTTTACGAGATTGATAACGTGTTTTCAAATTATTACAAAATATAAAATAACTGTATCGCTTATCAAATTTTGTATGAAAAATTCATTGAACTACATCTATGTTAAACAAAAAAAATCTGGTTTTATGCTGCTCTTAATAAAGTGTGTAGAATTTTTTGAGAAATATGTAGTACTTGTAATAAATTGGTTTAATCACCTGCAGTTAAGATTCGCTGTGATCATATACTATGCTTTTAGCATAAAAATAATGTATAATAAATTAGATGTCGGATAGAATCTGATCACCAGCGATCCTCTATGCCTTGAAATCATCTCCTTTGCACTCTTTTGTCTGGGTAATATTAATTTCAAAGCTTTGATTCAAAGTTCATCCTTTTCTGCGATGACAGTCGTTATAGGCAGGTATTTAAATTTTTATATCAGCTATGCTGCTAGTCAACTGCTGCATTGTAAACTTAAAAATAAAACTGCCAGAAGTAAGTTACAACTAACTGGGAATATTAACAATGTGCCGTTCCCGGCTACACCACTGGAATTCATTATTAACATCGCTTCATTTGTGAAATTTGTAATTCTTTGTGAGATTTATATTTATGTTGTGATTGTTGGGTGGTTACACGCAGGACCTATCGCTAACCATCCTTTATTTTGCCATCTTTTCTCCATTTTACTTCCGAAAGAGGCCGTGGAATACATAACTCTAAAACACTGGCAACCCCACTTTGGGATTTGCCGTTAGTAGATAGCTTTACGCGACGTATGATTCTGCTTTTCTGGCACTTAATAAAAGTTTATTTCTCTTGCCATTTTTAATAATATGTATTAGTAATTGTTGCTGTGTAGTGTCGGCTTAGAATAGCACTACCCCATTTCTCCGGTGGGTGTACGTAAGAGGTGACAAACGGTATTAGGGCTTTTGAGGGATTTTTGGGCGATGCGGTTGGAGACCCATCACCAACAACGTCACCATCTTTTCACCCCACGCAACTTCCAAAAGTGGCTGAGGAATTTCTAATTCCTTAGCTCTGGCTACCCCTTCTTGGGATTTATAGCCGTGAGTATTTATATGTATGTTATGTATGTATTAGTACGAAACCAAGATTAATCACTATAGGACTACTTCGCAGACAGACAAGAGATCTACTGCTTGTTAAGTAGCTCAAGCCTTCTCCAACGATAAAATTAACCGTTTTCACATATGCACGTTTTAAAAATAGGGCTCTTTGGCAATAATTGATAATAACTTGGCTGGTAATAAGTGTCACTTCTCATCCGGATAGGAATATTAAAGATTTTGCTCTCAGTTCTAGATTATCTACAACTGTGCTGAACATTTAATATAATTTTTTCTCACTTTAAATTAAAAATCTCATATTTCTTCATTACGAACTAAAGTAGCCATAATTTTTCAATCTGCTTTGACGTAAACTATACGAGAATTTTCTCGAGGCTTGTATTTTAAAACTATCTTCGTGGCAAAAACGTTTATTTTGCTTAATTAAATTATTACTTAATTGACGTTGTGGGTTGCTACACAACTTAAGCTGTAAGAAATTAAATTTTAAATTCTGTAATTAAACACAATAAAATTGTTATAGGATTTTTACTTTAAATATTTATGCGATTCCTTCATTGATTAATTATAATGTAAGAATCTCCAAAAGAACACAAACTAAGTAATTAAAGAACGTTTAAACACGTGCTTTGCCGATCAGTCAACTGTTAACCATTAACCAATTTCATAATTTAAATCTTTTTGTTCATGAAAACCTTATGTGGGGATTATTACTAATAAATAAAGAATTATGTGATTGTCAGGCGTTTTCAACATTTGCATTTTATCTGAAAAGATAGACAAGTGGCCTTCCGAATTAGTAAAAAGTTCGGAGGTAGGAAACGCAAACACTACTAAAACGTGTAAAAGAAATAAAGGATAGAAGAATTTCGCGCTAGCAGCCATTGACACGGTAGCTCAATTGGCAAGAGCGACGGGGGCGTATACCCGAGGTAGCCGGGTTCGAATCCCGCCTGTGTCGAAATTTTTCTTTCCTTTATTTATTCTTTATTTATCATTAACCAATTTACTTCTTATAATTATAAAAATTGCATCGATTCTTATGCAGACATGCAGGGGACAGCCAGGGCTTTAAAATAGCATAACTCTACAGCCCCTTTTTGAAGTTCAGTTGGGATGAACAGTTGATGATATAACAGAAAAGTTGTTTGTGATGGTCACAAATCTTTAATACCCTCTTTTTGTTGTCTCTTACAACGCCTGACCATTGAAACAGATACTCTACTCTACAACACCCGCTTTTTGAGATAGGTTAGTACTATTTTTATCCGACACTACTCAACCAAACAAATCACATACCAAACATATCTAGATTCATTAAACAAGCAAAACTTTATGAAATGCTAGTTACGATCATCCAAAATTCGTGGATGCTTAATGCGAAATAAATTAGTTGGTAGTCGGTCTAGGAAACACGCTATAAAAAGCAGACACTCGTTTTTTATTAGTTTCGATAAAAGTAGGCAACAAAATGAATGCGGCACTCCGTATTACTTTTGCTGGCGGCACGGCATTGCAGAGTCGTTTTGAAACACGCTTTGCCAAGCATAGCACGTCCGCAATTTTGGGACGGCCACTGCCGTACCGAGGCAAGGCGCACGCTCCACACCTACTCCGCACTATATGCCACTTAATACACAGTTAAAACCGGATTATTCAGTAGGCTGCCTTTATTATACTACATTTGTCTTTTTTACTTATTATTCATATGCAGTGTGGACGACGTAGATTAATATCATGAAAATGATTTCTCACTCATTTATTTTAAAAACCAGCATTGCGTACCTAACTTGTATTTATGTTGTATGGGAATTATCTAATTAAAAGAGAAAAAATTCAGCTACTGAAATACTACTCGGAAAGGTTTGCATAACAAAGTATCAGAATGAATTGCTGCAAAGTTCATTTATCAATAATAACCAAAACAAATAAAATTTTACATTTGTGATGGATCCAGAATATATCCCTTACTTAAATAATTGAGAGAATGTGAGAGAGTGACTACACCGATTTAAATATCAGCATCAAACTGACATCTGGCAGGGACTACTGCCCACCTGCTAATAGTGGCGGTTGTGTCGAATAACCTCTCCCATATATACACATTCAAATGGCTCCCATTGGGGTAGGCAGAGACTATCTTTTACCACTTTGTATGATTCCGCCAAACCTCTCGAGTTTAATCTACATTTTCAGTCATTAATTTTTTTAACTTCGGATGCCAGGCTTTTTGAGCACATTTTCTATTGGATCTAATGATTGAATGTTTACGGCGTGGCCATCCTCTACCGACATTACTATCGGCACTGGCTCTATAAATCCCTTTCACTTTACTTTTACCCTAATATTTTTGTTGGTGGTGAGGCTACAGCCACATCGCCCAATAATCACTAGTAAAGACCAAATGATGGAAATAGAATGGGACACTAATAAGCAATAAGATTTTCATTCTACATACTACAATTAACGCTCAAGTCAAAGACCGTTTATAATATTATTTTAAATATTTTATAATTTCTATTTTTTAGTGTGGTGTAGTGTCGGCTTAGAATAATACTACCCCATTTCTACCCGTGGGTGATCGTAAGAGGCGACTAAGGGTATAGGGGCTTCTTAAGGGATTTTTGGGCGATGCGGTTGGAGACCCATCACCAAAAACCTTTATTTCACCATCTTTTCCCCACGCAACTTCCAAAAGTGGCTGAGGAATTTATAATTCCTTGGCTCTGGCTACCCCTTCTAGGGAATTAAAGCCGTGAGTATATGTTCTATTTTTGGTAACACTGCACTTGCTAAACACAAATAGGGCTTTCAAGTTAAACAGAAAAGGTTACAAAACTCCAGCCGTATATTTATATTATATCTATGGTAGCGGAACGAGTGAGGGCATTGTTATTAGTTTCTCGTTTCAACTTGTTATTAACAAATAACACAAAACATTCATGAAACTTCAACATTTGAGTTCATAAAAGCTTTTGAAATATGTTTCATGCTAATTTCGGAACGAGCATCTAATTGCAAATATTTACAAAATAGTTAAATAATCTTTCAGGTGTAGTGAATATAATAAATAATTGTGGTTTTGGCTAAGAATTTAATTAACATTAGTAGCTTTGATCAACGCGATGCAGTTTGCAGTTTCCAATGTATCTTTTATTCCCAGCGGTTTCTTGCTTAATTGTAGTTTACATAAATAAATACACCGATTCACGCCGATAGTTCTCATTAGGGTAGGCAGTGATTATTGAGCGCCACTCACTCACAATTTCTACAAACTTCTCGCGCCGCTTTTATTCATTTTATTTTGGCTATTTAATTACACTGAGTATGTCGTGGTCATCCTTAGTAAATGTTATCCCATTTTTACTTATTGTAAAGTAGACGCTATAAACACTACCGAATTTGATCTATTTTAATATCATATCATAATCCACATCTAATCGTTAAGCGAAAACAGACGAAACTTTTACGAATATGGCGTTGACGGAGGAGCATGAAATTTTGCACACTTATAGTTTATATATGTCGCAGTCGGATTGTATAATCTGCCATATTACATTACGGCTAGCTGTTATCTAAAACAGCGCCGTTTTGTAATGCGGCGGTTCAAGCATTTTAGAAGATTTAAAAAAGGCTTACAATCACATCAAAATCCCCCATACTCTTAGCCTCATTCGTAAGATACTCACTGAAAAAAGAGTGAGTGCTATTCTAAGCCGAACCCACGCAGCAAATTATCAATTTAAAATACAATAGTTCAATGAAAAAAGCAATACATCGAAGTCAAAAGCCAAATTGTTTTACACCAATTGGTTTCAGTGAAACGTCACTGATACTAAGACTTAGTGTACTTGACAATATAAGCCCAGCTTAACTCAAGCTGGTGTGAAAGTCTGCTAAATAATTTCCGTCGCTGCCGCCGAGTACGGAAGTCATCGATGTTTCCACTCAAACGAACTATTCGCGTGGCCCCGCCCATTCCGTCGCGAAGCTTTTTATACTATCCGTGTCATTGTCACTACCAATTGACGCCTTTGACAGATTAATGAGCGGGACTATTCCGGTCGCACAGATATAATTCCTTGATGCGATATGTTTAATAGCATCAACGTGTGTACAATAATGTTGCCTGACATTATAAGTTGTAAATTGTAATTCTTGTTATGAAGTTGGGAGTGCTTTTGCGATTATTATAATTAGATTCAAGCTCGTCAAATTAGTCATGAACACAGGGGTAGTAAGATTTAGATTTAATACATTAAGCAAAATAGAGATAGAATCAATTTTAAACCTGACACAGACCTGCAAATTAAAAAAATTAAATGAAGGGTTCACGAAGTAAATTCAAATCCCGTGTGTCACCCAGCTTGCGCATTTAACATTTAATGATATTGATTGTCTTAGAATAGTATAAGAGTAGACTAGTTTAAGAACTAAGAAGCCAGCAAATAATACAATGAAACTAATAAATATGTTTTACATTACATTTTTATCATTCGTTATCGTTCATACATTAACATACCAGCCAGTCAGTATGTTCCATATTATAAGACCACTATCATACTTGGTATTTCTGTCTGAATTTAACAAATCATTATTTAGTATTTTGGTATGCATTTTAAAATTTTAAAGCGTGTAGTGTCGGCTTGGAATAACACTAACTAATTTCTTCCTGTGGATGTCGTAAATGGCGTCATAACAATTCTATTTTTTTTAAGTGGTTATTGGGCGATGTTGCTGGAGACTTATTACCAACAACCTTTATTTCACATTCCCACTTTAAAGATATGACAACCCTTTTTTAGGATTTAAAGTGTTGACGTGAATATAGGTATTGTATATTTGTATTTGGGAAATTGTATTAAATCTTTTAACCTTGATGCCGATCCGCACCAAAAGCCAGCAAACGGAATTTCATTGGTAGCCCGCTTCCCTTGTGTCAAATGATCACAACTTTCCAGCCAATAAAACCACCCCCTGTGTTGCCCAATCGAGATTGGAAAAGTGCACGTATCGTTTTTATCACCTTTATGCTGTATTTACACCTTTGTGTTAGTTAACAGATCTGAGTGAGTCCAATGACTCTATTTCTTCCTAAACCGTTTTCCATACGATTTTATAACGATAACAGTTTTTCATTCAAAACTAAAGCCTGAAGGCTTAACGTCAAGTTGACGTACTAAGTATAGCCAATCCAATGTTGTCATAGCAACAAATAAAGACCAAACTGATTTCAAACGAGTACTCACTTTTGCTACACTATTCTTTAAAACATATTTCATATTCCATTTATCGAATGTTTGTACTGCAACAATCAGTATGCCTTCGCTATTTCCTTTGATAGCAGTACATTATAATGCAGAGCGATTCAATTTGTATGTTTTCCATTCCATTGTGCTCCGCTGTGCAAACAAGTCTGCGTGTTTAGAACCGTTTGGTGTCTTCGTCAAGACATTTTCTGATCTCCTTGGTTTCAACGAACGTCACGTACTTAGAATCAACAATTACTTTGTACAGTGAATGCTGTCGTCTTTGATAAATACCGTTATAGTGTTTGTCGATGCTATGTAGTTTTTATTATCGACTATGTTTCTTTGTTGTTTCTCACTTTTCTTTGTTAGACCAACTGAAGGTTTTTCTTTTTTCACTTGAAGCTTCGAAAGATATCATACTAGTGCTCCGCCACGGTTTTGCGCGGATGGTGTTCAGTATTTTTGATTGTTGTACCCCTATGATATTTAAGGTGATGATATATGTTTATGTTGGTTCTGAAGATTTGATTTCCATTGGTGAAAGTATTAATGTATAATGACTTAGTACCGAATTAGGACATTTCGTTTACCAGACCGCATTAGCTCGATTAGCTGTATAAGTGAGTGTAACTATTTGATTAATTGCATTTGATAGATTTTTAAACATTATCATAATTAAGTTTTATCTGGATTACAAGCTGTATTTGTTTTTTTATTGATTAACTTTCTTCACTTGTAAGCAATTACTTATTCAACAGTCAATGACTTACTTTACTCACTTGTATCAAATTGTTTTATTTTCGTATAGATAACTTAGCTGGATAAATAGTGTACCAAACATTTGGTATCAGGTTTGTTGGTATCAGGTCAGGACTTCAATTAATTCTTGGTAAAATATGTCTAAGCTGATATATTTAATAAAAAGTTAATAAGTTCTTCGAAATCTGTAACCATGCCTTTTTCTTAATTTCACTGGAAGTTATTTATTTCCCAATTTTAACTCAACCGAAAATCTGAGAACCAACTTACTCGTATTATTAATCGCGCGTATTTTAATAAAACTTTAACGAAAAGGATAACGCATTGAAGATCGTTTTTGTATTGTTAAACATCAGTGATACGAGCACTCGTAGCACAAAATCATGTTCGCTGAATCATATGTGGATACTGAACATAAAATTTTCTCAGACTTTGTCATATTTCGTTCAACTCGCAAGTTTCTATGCTTCGCTGATTGCGCACCAAACTAGCTACTCCAATATTTGTCAGTCGTTCAAGTACCAACTACTATAAACATTGCTTCTCGAGTTGTTTTCGTATGTGTACTTGTTTTATATCACGAATAATTTTTGGTTTGCAAACAATAAAAAAAAATATATAAACATTTTACATTTTACAAACAAAAAACCCATCAATAAAATATGTTATTAAAGGAAAGAAAAATTTCGACACTGGCGGGGTGAAGAAAAAAAAAATTTTTCTTTCCTTTAATAACATATTTTATTTATGAGTAATAATCCCCACATGAGGAATTCATGTCAAAAAACATTAAATTAAAAAACCCATCGTCAGTACGATATGAAACTTATCATCATAATTTCTCAAGTAAATAAATATATAATAAAAAACTAAGGCCACAGAACAGACATAAAAATATTTTCTCCAGCTTTGCTCGAGGTGAGCCGATGTTTGTAATTTCTAGTGCGACGAATAGTTTTATTGTGGTTAATAATATTATAAAATGAGTAACATTAGCGTTGATGACGTCATTAGCACGTCAGATCTAACGCGGTAACGTCCACGGCCTCGCCACGGAGAAAAAACTAATGCAAAAAATAATTTATTGAGCTAAAATTATTTTAATGATGCTGACCGCGAAGAGACACCAACCAATTTATTGTATTTCTTATATATGAAGCTGAAAAAAACAGATCTGATGGATTCTATTTAGCGTCTAGACGTCTTTTCATTCATTTTCTAATGCTCCAGATTTCCAGCATTTCGTGAATGAGGAGGCGGAAAGATATCTCTGTGTAAAATTTGACTTATAATGAATCATATTTTTCTGTTACATTGTGTAGGATTGGCTTAGAATAGCTGTAACGCTTTCTTTTAAAAATAATAGATTTTGTCACTAACCGTCCTTTGTTTTACCATCTTTTCCCATTTAACTCCAAAAAGAAAATGAGGATTTTTTTACTCATATTCATGAAAAAGCTCTGGCTATTTTTTTCTGGCATTTAAAGCAGTGTGATAAATTTATACGTAATCAAATACCTGCGGATTACAAATAAATAACCGCACTCATGTTATTAATTAAAATTAAAAAAGAACAAATGTTTATGTGTATGTTAAAGCATAGTACTTTTTCAATATTTCTGTCTATTCTTCATGTTAAAAGAATATATGACTAGATCCACACTACACGTCAAAGTTTACGTCCAATATCTCTAAAAGGTTGGCAGATCTCTTTATTCATACATACATACATACTTATACTCACGCCATTTTTTTTCCATTGGAGTAGGCAGAGACTATTGATCACTTTTTTGTACGATCCTGGCAAAATAATTAGTCCTTCTTAATCTGCCACACAATAGGTTAAATTATGTTATTACTTTTTCAGAGTACCCATTTATTGCCTGGATTAACTCAACTCATTCCTTTCATGTTTCATTTTGTCGCTGACCGTTAATAACCTTGACAAATAAGCCACGCATATGATATTGGAAAAGATACACTAGTGTTTTCCCGTCTCAGGATTTAAATCCACCCCTTATATCATTTGAAACGGTACGCTTTACAAAAGCTACCAAGTTTATAAAGTAATCATAACTTCTTATGTAAAATCAAAGTTCTTAAATCCCGCAAAATGCCGCCACATTCATGATACGAACAAACCTTTCCGGTGACAATGAAACTCGCCAATTGTATTGTGCATTGTGCGACGGCGGGGCGGCACGTGTTCTACGGATACGGAATTCTGGCTCAACGTGAGCTTGGTCACGTTCGTCGCAGATATGCCTGGAGTCAGCTCACGGATTCAAAAATCTGAGTTCTGTCCCGGTTTCATCACGTTTGTTAAGGAGGGCTTACAATATCAAAGTTATATAACTTCAAGTAAGGTTCACCTTTCAATCGGTTACTTATATAATGTATATAATCATGGAGTTTTACTTTGGATTAGCACTAAACCATTCTTATCCGCGATTGAATTAAGAAATGTTATGGGTTTTGGGACTTTTTAAGCAATTTTGGACGATGTGACTGGGGATCCATCACTAACTATACAATATTATTTATTCTTCCCCCATTTATCTTTAAAACGTGGCTAAGTACCTTTTTTCAATTAATAGCCGTGAGAACATTTAATATACACAGTAAATACAACAACAGTTTATATATATACATAATAAATAACTAATTTTGTTACTCACACCATCCCCTTTAGCCACACCAGTCCCTTTTAAATCATGTTATAACATTATATTACAGATTTTAATGATATTGGTTATGATATTTGATATTTTATCATGATCATCATCAGTTTAAAAGAAAAACTTTTTGTTTAAAGCAAAACATGAACTAAACTAAAGATAACTTTTTTTATGATTGCCAGAATATGCAAACATACGTACATACATATTCTCACGGCGTTAGTTTCTATTGGTGCAGGCAGAGACTATTGATCGCTGCTATATATTAATTGAGAATATAAGAATGTCGATTCTTGTTAAGAGGAATAATTAAGTCTATTTAGAATTGGATAATAGTATTTATATTTAAGCTGAGTCTATTTAAACAACTGTAAATAATTAGCTACAGTAAAAACATTACCAACTTCTGCTTGAAAATTAATTGATTTCTTTTAACTCGTAAAAAATATTTACTTAAATAAGCTTCATATTTTATTATTAATTTAATAGACTAATGAAAAGCTAACAAGTATTGGGCGAAAAAGCTTCTGATAGAAAATAATAAGTTAATATCGGTAAACAGTATTTTTTGTAATGAAACATTTGCCAACATATAATATACTTAGTTAATGTTTGTTTCCCCTCAACTGTAATCTAAAGTCGTTGTAATAAAATATTTCATTTGTTTAAAAAAGTAAAACATATTTTTCTCCAAAAACATACAAGTATAAAGCGAATTATCTGCCGTCTCTATATTTTAAACCAGTGTTGGTAAATGGAAGCTACTTCTATTGAATCGTACGAAGAAACCCGCTGAAATTTGTT
The DNA here is from genome assembly GCA_963576735.1 of Bedellia somnulentella. Classification (NCBI taxonomy): domain Eukaryota; kingdom Metazoa; phylum Arthropoda; class Insecta; order Lepidoptera; family Bedelliidae; genus Bedellia; species Bedellia somnulentella. Next base: position 4,044,900 of record OY755170.1, read on the forward strand.
TCAAACCGGACTATTTCTGTGGACTGGCAAGCTCGCTAGCTGTGGTTTTCCAATAGAAACATTTTTCCAAAAAAACTTTTGTGTGATAAAAACTTAGAACAAAAGAGAGTATGGTTTTAATTAAATTTTAATTACTTAAGGATCTGTACATCTAGGTAAATATGTTGATATAATATGAGTCAATTAATTAACGGTAATAGAAAACATTGGAGGAAACCCATATGACTGAGACGTCATAAGTCATGAGAAACTGTATTCGTAAACAGGCAACAAGCTTGGCCCATTCAGGTGAATGCACTGTCAAAGCAAAACTCGGGTACAATAAATACCTGGAGACCAAAATGTAACGTCTTATTCAGAAGTAGTCTACCCTCCTTCGATATACGGCGATATGCTAGAAACTCCTCAGCCACATTTAAAAATTGATAGGGGACAAGAAGGTAGAAATAAAGTATCGTTGGACTGCAACCGAATCGCCCAAAAATCGTGGGTAAAAGGGTTGGTGACATTATAAGCCGGCACAACACGGCAATAATGGCATAAACTTAGAGTTAACTATTTAACTGCTAGTATTATAAAAGTTTAAATACAGTGTAAATGCGAATCACAACGTATTTTACCTGTAAATAAAATTTAGTCTCAAAATGTATATTCCAAAGTTCATCTACGATGTCCATCATATTGACAAAGGAAACTATTTTTGACATTATAAATGTATTTTTACAATCTATAAATCATGTGACATGCGTTTCTGATTACACCATTAAGGTTAATGGTATTGCTAGTGGTTTCAGAATAACAAATAAACACATCATTGGACTGTGCGTTTAAACACGAATAAAAATGTTCAAAACAAATATTATTATGATAAGTAGAACCGTTACTCATAGAATCGTTTTATCACTAACAAAAAAACTTTTTGTAGCTTTAGTGAAGAAGTATTATAATTTTATACTTTTGATTAAATATTTACTTTTAACTATTATAAACGTATTTTTTATTAAACTAATTAAAGCGAATAATTTTAATAATAATAATTTTAGCTGTGTAGTGTCGGCTTAGAATAGCACTACCCCATTTCTTCCGGTGGGTGGACGTAAGAGGCGACTAACGTTATTGGGGCTTTTTAAGGGATTTTTGGGCGATGCGGTTGGAGACCCATCACCAACAACCTTTATTCTACCATCTTTTCCCCACTCAACTTCCAAAAGTGGCTGAGAAATTTCTAATTTCTCAGCTCTGGCTACCCCTTTTAGGGATTTATAGCCGTGAGTATATGTGTGTATTAAATATTTACTTTTAACTACTATAAACGTATTTTTTATTAAACTAATTAAAGCGAATAATTTTAAGCCCGATATACTGATTTTTTTTACGCACGGCATATTTAAAAGATATTCTGGGTAACTAATTTTATAATTATAAAAATATAGTTGGAACTGTTTCAGGTACTTTTTGTTGTAGCGTATTTATTGGTTGATTTGAATGAGGCATTTTTAACATTACACTATTAGGGTTCCGTAGCCAAATGGCAAAAACGGGACCCTTATAGATTCGTCATGTCTGTCTGTCTGTCCGTCCGTCCGTCCGTCCGTCTGTCCGTCCGTATGTCACAGCCAGTTTATTCCAAAACTATAAGAACTACATTATTGAAAATTGGTGCGTAGATGTATTCTGTAAACCGCATTAAGATTTTAAAATAAAATCTGAAAAAAAAAATCAAAATTTTTAGGGTTCCCCATACATAGAACTGAAACTCATTTTTTTTTTTCATCAAACCTATACGTGTGGGGTATCTATCAAAAGGTATTTGAAAATGATGTTGAGGTTTCTTATATCATTTTTTTCAAAACTGAATAGTTTGCGCGAGAGACTTTTCCAAAGTGGTAAAATGTGTGTCCCCCCCCCGTAACTTCTAAAATATGGGCATGATTAAACTGAAAAAAATATATGATGTGTATTACTATACAAACTACTAACGAAAATTGGTTTGAATGAGATCTAGCCAGTAGTTCTATTTTTAAACGTCATAAATCAAATTACTAATTATACGAAGCCGACTTATATTTATATAGTAGATACGAGTAACACGTCAATCAAACTTACAACGAACTACAAAAACTTGTATATTACTATGTTACCTACCTGCTGCTAGTGCTGCTACGGATCCCTTCATTAGCGAGTCCATCTCGCTCTTGGCCGCTTTTTTTATACTACGAGTATCACCACTTTCACAATATGGAGTAGAGAGAGCGACCATAGCAGAAATAACAAGCAATCCCCTAATAACCCTTTTCCATTGTCATTTAGAAGTATAAAAGATTATAAAGTAAGTCCTATTCTCAAAATTCTTGGCCCTATTATATCTACACACAAAATTTAACTACTCGTAGAATTGGTGGATCTGCTCCGGAGGATGTTTATTACAAGCTCTGTGGCACGAGAATTTTATATATTGGACAGTATTTTCACAATTGCTGCCGCAATGGAGTACGGTTCTGAAGAATATACAATAAGTTATTTAAATTTTGTAGGCAGTCTGTATTGGTCCTTTCAATGCCACTTGTATCACCATGATTTTCTATTAAAAAAGGTTTTTTCTGTAAAGTTATTAATGTCAAAGATCAAAAACGTTATCTCATGACATTTGGTCACGCCTGGACATCAAACTATTATGATACTCAGCCATGTGGGTTTTCATCCGATGATTTTGCATTGCAAACCTTGATATATGAATAAATAAGCACTCATACGTCTTTGAAAGACACATTAGTATAGACTCGACTCAGGATTTCCCAATATACTTACTTTAATCATAAGAACCTAATAAAGTTTATTAGATGCACAAAAACAAACTGCTCTTGAACCTCCTTTTTTTTTCATATAATTTTCTGGTAGCGAGATAGATCTTCATGGATATTTACCCTTCTTGTTTTTCACTTTGCTTAACTAAATTGCTTTTTCCTTTTAATTTTCCGTTTTGAAATAAGATATAAATTATCCTGAACATTCATAATCTTGTTGTTCTTTAATCCGTATTAACTAGAGCTAAAAGCAGTCTTAGTGGTCTGATAATCAAGATCGAATCGAAAGTAGGTATTTTGGGTCATTCTGAGAAAAATTAATTAAAAAATTGGTCAAGGTATTGTATGAAATTTCATTACCTGTGGCTTTTTGGATGAGTTTTATTAAGATAGAGAGGTTTGCCAGGATCGTACAAAGTGGCGATCGATAGTCACTGCCTACGCCAAAGAAAAATAATGGCATGAGTGTATGTATTTTTTATTAATACCACCGGCACCACAGTGTCGTTTATTTTGTATATTATACCAACCTATGTAGTATTATTAGCAGCTAAGGTTTGTTTGTTTATTATAAATTAGTTTTCAAAGCAATAAATGAATCTTAAAACATCCCAATGTTATGTACACTCAGAAGTAACATAGGCTGTCAAACACCACGCATGGAGAAATACCATATTTTTGATTATTATACCTGTAAAGTGAATGTAAAGCTAAGGATTCGCGGAAATAATATAACTGAAAGAAAGAAAAATATTTATTCGTTGCTTCATTAACATTTTAAACGTACCAGTAGCTCGAAAAAATATATACAAAATACCGAGAAAAGGAAACAATATTATGTATACTAATTCCAAGATATAACTACAAAAACACATCTTTTCTAAATCTAATTCATTCATCTAATGAATAAATACCTGTTTACCCTGTATTAATATAATTTTAAGTTAAATAATTGGAATGTCGCTACAAATAACTCGTATGAAATTCTCTTATCAAAGCACTAACCATTGGTAGTAAACTAGAAAACATAAAAGACTAATTGTTATAAAACAAACAGATTAGTCCATTACATAAACAGACTAATTGAGTATTGTTTGTCGAAGTATTTTATCATCACACTTAATATCCATCCAAGATGATTAATTATTTCCAATATCACGTTCTCCAATCAAGTTCGCTCTTTATCTTTTATGACAAATTTATAGTTTTTTTAGATTAGTTATTGAATAGTACTGCCCTAGTGTCATTCTTCTATTTAGGTAATTAAGGGCTATTAATACACTAGGGGCAATTAGCTCTCATTGGGGTAGGCAGACAACACTTTGTATTTACCATCGTTTTTATATTATTATTTCCGAAGATTAGCCCTTACGATCGAACAGGTAATCATAATTACAAACTTTACCTCTTTAAAATATTGGTATAGATTGGTACAAGGTGTGTTTTATGACAAACTGCAATCACCTCTTTGAACCGGTACAACTTGATAGATTTTGACAAAACATGACAATATTCAGATACAAAATGCAAATGTCCTCCGTTCTAAACTTTGTATGTAAACGAAGTTGAATAAATCAGTTCGCAATGCTTCCAAAACTTACTTATACAGGAAAATAGACTATAGAGAATAAATTAAGAAGCAAAAAGGCACTTTCTAAAGTTACTCCAACAAACGGCTTTTCCGTTTCTAACAACTACCAAGAAGTCCGCAAACTAATACTAAATATATGTATCACTACCATCTATATCATTATATATTACTGCAATACAAACAGCGCAATCTAAATTAATTAATTTAACATCCGTGATAGCTCAGTAGGTAGAACATCGCTTATTCTACAGCCGATCAGGGTTCAATTCCTGGGTCGGGCCTAAATCAATATGACATTTTAAGTGATATGTGAGGTTAATTTAACACGGTTTCACTTGGCTAAAGTTATACTTAGTAATGTGACAGTAACTAACATTTTTAGACATTTGTTAAGGTCACAACTCATCATACGGGACTGCAATATACCTTAGTTTGTACAAAAAAAACGGTTTAGCATTTGTTGTTTAGATATATGTTCTAAGATAGGTGTTATAACGAACTTGCTAGCGGGCGCTGTTAACATTTACTTGCAAAACAGACTATCAAAATCAAAAATGACAATTTGTTCTTAATATTTTTATATAATATACGCTTCTCTCTATGTATGCATCTCAAAGCTAGAAAATCCCTCAAGGGCTGTACAAATATTTTTGTTACAAGCATAGCAATGAAATAATTCTAGTTATTCATGTTACTATAAATCTTCAGAACTTGTTCATTTAATGGCAGCCTCGAGCGGATGTGTTTGAGTTCAGAGATCAAATCAACTTATATGTTAGCTTTTTACGTTAATTATCTCTCGGCAAATACATTCATTTTAGTTGGCAGATTTGAAACTATTTTAATTTATCCATAATATTTAAACCGCCTTGTGGGTTCTCATATTTCCAACAATATTAATATCCGGCTGACTTGGTGTAGGCATAACATAATGCAGATATACTTTTTATATTATAAAATGCTAAAATGACGCTCTGCAGTGACAGCTTATAAAAGCACTACACCATTTCTTCCAACAAGTTGCACACCAGGCGAATAAGGGGACGGGGATTTTAAATGGTTGGGTGATGTGACTAGAGACCCTCATCAAAGATATTTTGTTTTTAACATCATATTTCTAAAAATTACTAAGAAATGTCTAATTTGAAGACCTGCTTTCCCTTTTTGCATGTATGTTGAGTACTAGAGTATTAAATCATTTAGAGGTTCCACCTTTCGTCAACCCATAGATTACAAAAGCATATAAAAATAGATCGTACAAGCTGGCGACCGATAGCCTATGTAATTGCCTAGTCGCGGTGAATCCTTCAATTTAACAGACCTACATTTATTCCATATATAAATCAATGATATGGTGAAAAACATATAAGACTGACAGCTATGATTCTATATAAAGTATAGCTAGTGATTCAAAATTGTAAGAGAAAACACGACTAATAGTTATTGGAAAGAATGATGGTGGGTCTCCACTTCCAACAATCTCATATAAGTCCCGATAGATCCTTGATTCTATCGTATATAGGGCAATTTGGCAATAGTCAACTATGCTGGCCAAGTGCAGGTTAACGGACTTAAGACTGTGAAAGTAGCTGGGACTTAGCGTGCCCTCCAGAACACCAATTCATCTTTATTTTCGGATAATCATATGATATAATCAGATGATTTATACCTGCAATATCCTTCCTAACTGCGGTAAATGTAACAAATTAAATATGTGAGTTACTTCACTGGGGATCGAACTCGAGACCTCTACATTTAAAACCTATCGCTTCCCCAACACCTCGCACGGAATGAAATAGTTTATGAAATTCTTAGCCGACTCTACAGAGCACATACAAATGATATAAAGGTTAGATAATGTGTCGTCTACGATCGTGTTAGTTACAGTCATTTTATAATTTAAGATCGCAGCCCATATATGTCCTTTATAAGGAATTTGAGCTTTCCTTTGAAAGGATGATTAGGTCAAAGTCCACCACACAGGTCTTATGCGGGTTAGCTGACTTTGAAAGATCACGATTATTAAACTACATACGTGTACTCAAGGCTAAGATCCCATAGAGGGTAGCCATAGCTTTGAAATTAAAATGTAAAATGTCGAACCGAACAATTAATTGTTTGATATGCGTTTGATGTTTATCTTCCTAAAAGTTAAATCCTTCTGTTACTTAAATAAAATTTCTAGATTTACAAACACAGAAATAAATAAACCAGTTACTCTGCGGGTTGGCTTAGATTATGACTATGCCATTTTATCCTGTTAGTTCTAGATGTCATAAAGGTGATAAACATAATTGTGATTTTCAAGTAATAGCTGGCGATTGAATCTGAAAACCCAACCCTTTATACCATATCTCAAAATAAACACATTTTCCTTTTCATGCACCTCAATAAGTTAACAAGCCCAGTTAAACGGAACTGCATTGGAAACTAACGGATGCGATACAGCATTGTCGAAGTATAAGTGTTTGCACCAACAACGAACCTGTCCCATTGCAGTATTTCTACGACTGAAAAACTCAATAGGCTTGTTCGGTTACCGTTTTCAAGTATTTTACAATCAGTGTTTTTAAACTACGTTTAGTTTTATTATTATATTCCTATTTGGGTAGGCAGATAGTATTAACCATAACTTTATTTGGTGACGGCGACATGTTATTATAAAAGCTTAATTTTTCTGCTCATCATTTGTGCTACAAATATAATGCTCCGAAGAATATTTTTACATCCGGTAAACATTAGTCTTTAATTACCAATAACCATGATTTCAAACTAAATATTATATATTTCTTTAGGTAATCAAAATACGATCAAAGTTTCCGTGACAAATTCAATTAAGCCAAATATCAGTTGCTTCGCTTCGTACGTAGATAACCAAGAAATGTATTTTTATACTTCTCGGTTTCATAAACTTTTGTGAGAAGTTCACAGTGTTACAAATATGAGTTTTTAAAAAAATATGTTATAAATACTTATTATAAACAGTAGGTGGTGTAGGCAGAGACTTTGGTTTGCTACCTTTATACACTCGTCAAACACCTGTCTTAATAAATTAAAATTATTATCTTTACCCATAAAACTTTCTGAACTCTGAATTAGTTTCTAATAATTAACAAAGTTTCTTTTAAATGCATTATCTGCTATGGTACTAGTATGAGTAAGCAAGGCCATCATCATTGTGAAGTTAGACTGAGACGCGGTCTGTTTGGCCGGATGTCTTTGTGTGAAGCCATCGGCATCTGATTACTAAGGGCGGGTTGAGTCGCAAGGGTTCCGTAGTGGTAGCGGCGGCAGGCGGCGCGCGTGCGAGCGGGATGTAATGGCGGGGATGCGTCGCGGCGCGGGGCCTGGCGGCCGGGCGCGTGCCGCAGTAGCGAGGCGGCGCTGGGCTCACTTGCTCGTCCGCGCTCTCCCGTCGCCGCGAATACCGCCGCCACCGCGCTTCCTACTCTCATCATCCTGACATGCCTCGCAAGAAGGCAAGTGACACCTCTTACATGGTTCCCGCGCTGTCACTCCAATCACATGCGATTCGATTAGGTACTATCAAAATATTGTATTTCAAATGTTTTACTAATTACACAACTTATGAACCATTTCAATAATAACTTGACGCTTTATAACAAGTACTAAGGAAGTTTCATAAGTTTCTCGACACGTCTCTTAATATCTATTTTATATGTTCGGCTAAACAACAATTCTTTAAAAGTAAGTAAAACATAAACTTTAGAATCATTACCTTGAACAAACTTCATCGTTTACCGATACTACTAGTTTATTAAAATAGAGGCACTTTGCATTTAAACATCTTTGCTGGCATTCATTCAAATTACAAAGCACGATACTTAAATATTTTAAACCAAGCCAACTCTCGACTCACTTAAACTTTAAAAACTTAATAGAACTGGATTTTTCTGAGGCAACAATAATACATAGTAAATTATACTATTTACTTATTATTTACGCTTTAATTTAACTGAAAATAAGCTGCTTTAGAAACTTTTTCGTAGTGGTTTTTCACTCAACCAATGTAAAACTGGTGAAAAGTAAATCGCCAGACGTTTATTTTTTTAGTACAACAAAATGTGCTTGACTATTTTATTATGCGTAACAAAAATGGAAAGCCTTATTTGAATGCTGCTGTATTTTCATTGAATTAATGCTGTATTTTTGCGGTAAATTTTGTTGTTAGTGGAGTTGTAAATCAACCTGATTTGTGTGTAACTATGCAGTTAATTGGCTGGCGAATCTTTTGAAAAATGTGTTTACTTTATAAGGCAATAATTTAACACAACTTATTTTATTTTTTGATCTCAATCTGGAATCAATCAAAATATGAATAATAGGTTAGTTTTGCTTTGCAACGACTATAGTTTTTTTTTTAAAGTCACTTAACATTCGATAATAAAGGTTTTTTGTCACACATGTCACATCTGTGTTCCCTCGTAGGAACAAGTAATTATTTCAATAAGTAGGTGAGTTTTCAGTGAAATGCGCGTCCTACTTTATAACTATGCCGGCAGTGCAGAAGTCACGAGTAACATTAATTAAACAATGGACGAGTGATCATCGATAGCTTAAATAGCAGAACTAGATTGCATCGTTTTATGTCTCTACTGCAACCTCACCTTAAACCTACACCCCTATGTCGTTATTTTAATATGTGATATTTATAAAGGTTATCAAAAGTGAAGGGAAACAGCGTGAGAAAGCCACATGTGTGTTTTCACACTTACTCGTGTGATAGATACTTCATCTTTATGATTAATGTGGGTTAAGTACAAAAGTAAAGTTTAAATTTCTCTTTTTGTTAGAAAATTATATTTTTTTATAAAATAAGAATTAGCTAATTTTATATGTATTTTAATTATCATTTACTGGAGTAAAATAAAGTTGGTTTAATTAAATTTATATGCCTATTTGTGACAAATACAAGAAAACAATTTTAAAAATAAGTATTTTAAAGTATATATTATTAAAAAATGTGGTTTGGGGTTGCGCACCAATTTTTGATAAATAACAACATAAAAAAAATATGCTGAACTTCAGTAAATAAGTGTGAATACAAAATCAACTAATTTAATATGTTAAAATCCAGAACATTGAGGTTTTAAATAATTTACAACCACTTTGGAAATTTCGCAGGTTACAAAATACGAAATAATTTTACATTAATACGGTATATACTATTTTATGGATTATTAAAAACTGAAAAAAAAACAACTAAATCGGTTAAATCGCTAGTTAAAGTTGATATTAATATCTATTATTACTTATTACGTCATAAATGTAAAAGAATATTTCATTCACTATATTCAAGATATGGTTTGAAAGAAACCCCTTGACGTAAAAAATCATACATATGTTGTGAAAATGTAAGTTCTATGTTTAAATATTGATTAAAACAAGAATTGATAGTTGGATTAAAATAACACATTGTCCATCTCTTTTCTATAGTACTTAAGTGTGTTATTTTTCAAAAATGTTAATAAAAAGTTAACCATGTTTTCTAATGTTGTAATTAATTTCAATTTGACAAATACATTTTAAAATGTTTTTCTAGTTTATATATATAATCTTAAATATTTTTTATTCCTAGAATATTCGATACTGTATTGCCCTTTCGTCACTATCACATACTGATGTTAATTGTATCGCCCAATTACCCTATTCATGCACCGTACATCCTTAACGATCGTTCATGTCAACCGCTGTTAGAAGTTAGCGCTAATTAAAAAGGGAAAACAGACCAACAATAATTATCGCTGGAGAAAAGAAATTCGCTTCAAAATGCTCAGTGTAGTATTGAGAATCAAAAACAAAATATATGTTTGTAATATGCAAAGCTATTACTCTTCGTAACATTAAAATATCATAGTTTAAAATAATTCTAGTACCCTAAAATTGATTGACATTGTTAATTGTATGTGTAAAAATATCTTTGTTCCGTTTTAATTACTATCCAGCTAAATTTCACTACGCATGAATTGCTACGAGTTTGCCTTTCGTAGCAGCCAACAGTCTACGGCGTAGACTATTACCTCGTAGTTGTAAATCCCAACTTTGTAACCGCAATGTAGAGGCATATTGTTCCGATCTTTTGTAAAGTTAACTACGGCTATCATTGTTGATACTTTTCCTCTATATATGTAGAGTAACATTGATACAAAAGTAAATGAAAATAAGTCAAATGGAATAAAACAACCCACTTATTTTTACATAAAAAGCAAATAAGGTAACAGTGAACAATTCATTTAAATGCGACTTAGCTCGTAACTTTTTGGATGGTTGAAATTTCCTTGAATTGTTTCAAAATAACAAATGGTAAATTTCTGCATTGGAGTAAGCGTTTCAACGGTAATGCGGCAAAATGTAACCAATCCCGTATAAACATGCCTGAAGCCATGATTTTATTACTGCTACGTCCTCGCGGCTGGCCGGCTTCCATACAACCAAATAAAGTTCAATTTCTTCTGAGTTAGTTCAGTTTGTTTTATATCACCACCTTGTTGAAACATTGTGGTTTACTAATTTAATTAGTTTTATGCGAAGCATAAAACACAATGTTATGTTTAGTGAATATTTCTTAAACTATTTGAAACTGTTTGGTGGGTATTTTATCTTTTTTAAATTGAATATAAAAACGATTTTTATTTAGGAGTTGGTGGTGATGCGTCTACAGGTCAAATCATTCGAAATACAAAACCTATAGATAGTTACATAGTAATATAAACTTATTAAATATATATATATATATATAAGAGAACATTCAGAATCCAACAAACATACGAAAATAGGAATATATCAAAATAATAATATAATATTATTAAAATATATGCACATACGCATTTATTTCTAAAAATTTATTAACAATAAGTTTGAGATAGCATTTATATAATGCTTTAAAATCTCGATGTTGCGACAACCTAATTTACCAAAAATAGGCAAACTATTACAATTAAAAAGTTTCGTAACAAAAGTAAAAGTCCATAACATAGCGTGACCTCTGCTTATTTAAAAAGTTAAAGTTTTATAAGTACAGTGTGAAAATCGATAAAACAATGCTTTTTTTTCTACTCCAGCCTGTGTCTATGTTATACCAGAACCGCTTATTCAAATAACATATCTGTTTTTAAGTATTTTTATGTCACGTTTATTTTATTATATATAAATTGTTCTTGTTCTTTTTCAAGTACAATTTAAACAATGCTAGCTCCTATAAGGTTTTTCTATTGAGGGACTCAAACGTAGTCCAAATAGGATGGTTATTTCATTATTCACCACATTAGGTCTGGTGTGGGCTTGCAAACATTGTTGAACTATGACTACTACGTTTTATAGTACCCGGGAACAACAACTAAACATGTGGTCCCTCGTAAAAAATATTTATAAATGTTAGGCGAAAAGGTATTTTGTTAAGTCATTAGCGGTCAATTCATCAGAGTTGTTAATCGTGAGAAATCTACGGGTTTTAAATCTAAATTGGCTTTTGAGGGATTTTTGGGCGATGCGGTGGGAGACCCATCACCAACAACCTTTATTTCACCATCTTTTCCCCACACAACTTCCAAAAGTGGCTGAGGAATTTCTGATTCCTTAGCTCTGGCTACCCCTTCTAGGGATTTATAGCCGTGAGTATATGTATGTATGTAAATCTACACAGTAACACAGTACAGTAACCGTACCAATTAGGATCGTCCACAAAAAAAGAATTAGTTAGTTCGCCTCTCTCCGAATAGAACTTTGGACCGCTTAACAGAAAGCTTAATATCATAACCGTTTTACTATAGCGGTAGATATAATCAAAGTACTAGCTTATCGGGCAAACTTTGATTGAAATCCCTGATTTAGAGCATTCAGTGGATTTATTATAGTAAGATCAAATTTCTCTTCTTCGCCGTAACGTGTTGCCCGCAGCTTTCGGAAGCCTTTGTCGAACCAAAGTTCCGGAAATCTTATAGCTGGCCTACATACAACTTAACTTAGCTTGGCTTCTACTTGCTAACTTTCTTGTTCGTATCGTTATACAATCATAACAAGTAATACGCTCGGCTTGTTTACAAGAAATCAAACCACTTCCTTTTATTTTCAACGCGATCTTGACGTCAACCTTCAAATTGTTGATGTAAGTTTTGTAACACTATGCACAATATTATTATTGTGTTCAACTTGCATTATTTTATATTTTTATGCGAAACATATGCGTCATGAGTTATTTACATGAACACAATGTAAAATTAATGCTTATATATAGCCCGCGTTCTATTACTTACTTATACTCACGCCCATTGTTCCCATTGGGGTAGGCAGAGACTATCGATCGCCACTTTGTATCGTGTTCTATTAATATAAAAAATACGCAGTATTGTTAGCGCCGTATTTTAAACTAAAAATTCTTAACATAGTTAACTGATACATGTGGGTTGTATTTAATACCGATACAAACCTTTAAAATTACAACTACACATTAATCGGTTAAAATTCGATTATGTCTTTTCATATCTCATAGGGTGCTTTTCCTACTGAGCTATCAAGAAAAGGAGTAATGTTATTGCAAACTTGAACAACTTGGTACGGCATATTAAACTTTAAAAGAGTATCTTTTCGTATTAAGTCTTGGTAATAGCCCCTTTATTACGCGACAGCTACACATACAACATTAAGACAAACGACTTGGCAACAAAATGCAATAATTCTTAATTGTTACATAACCAACAGCACATATAGTTAACTCAGCTACCTTTTGTTTTAAAATGTGACCAACTAGCAGTCGGACTCACACGTGAAATATTGTATGTGTGTAGGGGTGATGTGTTTAAATAAAATTAAACATTATATGAAATCCTGCGATTTAAAAAAACACTTTTTGTAAGTTACAAATGTAATTTCAAGTTATGCGATTTTAATGCGTTGTCCAGTTGCTGTAATCAATATCTAGCAAAAACGGGCCTTAATATTTTTCTTGTCCTGGCACCCTCAAATAAATTATTACATTTCGATTCATATTTACTGACATAGTGGAAACTCAAATAAATCATCAATGAAAATTTCAGCTGTCTTAGTATCATGATAAATGAAATAATGGTGACAAACAGACATATAGACATTGAAGTCCCATTTATATGGTCGCGTTTTAACTTTTTGGTACAGAAAGCTAAAATACTTAACATATCTGATGTTTGAAAGCCTCCTCTTCAATGTGTAATTAATTTTATTTATTCAGTATATTCTGATTAAATAGATATATCAATAATTAGTCAAGGATCTTCTTTTTACCACCATTAATTTGACCAAAAACGACAAAAAAGTAGTAGTATCGGAACCAAGTTACATATTCATATTGTGTTATGTTAAAACGGCAACTAAAATAAGTTTAACTGTAACTGAAACTGTCTGTTGAAACTGTCTATCACAGTTCATGACGTCTATTGGTGACAGACGGACAGACAGACTTATTACCGTTTTTCCTTTTTGGTATGGGACCTTAAAAAGGTGTTTTTCCAACATGTTTATGCGGCTCTGATACAAAAGTTGGATAGGCATAGTTCCAAAATCAAGTGATCGTTGATGAAGATGGTTTGGGGTTCAAATCCCGGGTCGGGTCTACACCAATTTGTCTTTTCTAAAGACATATGTGTCAGTAATTTGTCACGGTTGTTAACAGTGAGGTAAAACATCGTGAGGCAACCCACATGGTTAAGTTGTACTTAGACATGTGACAGTGTATTTGTACAAAGGGGTGATAGGCCTATCACGTGAGTACACTGCCCAAGCGAAACATTTACTCAAACACCGAGTTACAATGTCACGTAATATTCAAAAGTATTAGTACCTCTGCCAACCCGTTCAGGGATATACAGCATGAACGTTTAACGGGGAGTTCAGCTATTCCATTAAATAAGAGTGACCAAATTGGTAGGGTACCAGTATGAAGATTAGTAAGCGCATCTCCGCACTACCACTTATCAGAAGCTTCAGAACGTTTTAGCTGCATTCGGGAGTTGGAATATGGCTATTTAATACCCGTTGCTATTTTAATCCCTTATAATTCCAAAGGCACCTACATACAGTTCCCTTTCAGATAGATAGAGACGTTTTACACATAAAGTCATGGCTATAAATCCCAAAATGGATCTAGATCAGATAAAGGTAATTTTGATTCTGAAACCTGTATCCATCCCGTTTTGCACGTATAAATTTACTAATTTTGTCCTCTGTAATATGTCCACATTATATTAATCATGATTCATAATTATTAATTACAGCGGTCCATCAATTTATAGAATTCCAATTTCGAAAACAGCGTAAGGACTTATGAATAGTTGATTACTTTCAACCACAGATGCATATTGAATAATTTTATATAAATATAAGGTATGAAAGTTTATTGAGTTACAGATTTCAATTTATTATAAAATTGGAATCTTGTTAAATTTGTCATATGCATCAATTGGTGAAAAGTGGACGATACGTTAAAAATTTTATATTTATTAATTTACCATCAATCTTCATACATACAATTTGAATTTAAATCTTTTTTTCATGAAAACCTCATGTAGGGATTATTACTAATAAATAAAGAATAAATAAGGGAAAGAAAAATTTCGACACAGACGGGAATCGAACCCGCGACCTCGGGTATTTATTATTTATTTATACAATTTGAATGTTTTTGACATGAAAACTTCATGTGGGGATTATTACTAATAAATAAAAGATAAGTAAAGGAAAGAAAAATTTCGACACCGGCGGGGATCGAGCCCGCGACCTCGGGTATACGCCCCCGTCGCTCTGCCAATTGAGCTTCATGCATACATACCCACGGCGTTAGTTACCATTAGGGTCAGATATTATTGCTCACCACTATGTATGCTCCTAGTAAGCCTATCGCGTTTCATTTCCATTCATCAACCTTTTCATACATGCTGTTTTAATGTTCAAACTTTGGGCGCCTTACTTTTTAAGTTCACTTTCCATTTGACCTTAACTTTCTTCCGTAGTCTTCATCTACTGACATTACCAAAAAGGATATCTCTATACATCTATTTGACCAGTTTAAATGCCTATTCATCTTAACATTCTTCTTTCTATCTAACACCGAAACTCTGATCTATTTTCCTTTCTTGTCTTCAAAAAGTTGCTGTCGAATCTCGCTCAAAAATTATGGCTACCCATTTTTATTTATAGCTTGTTAAAAAAAATCACTTACAATTTCGATGATACATTTTAATGAAGCAGCCAATCCTGGCTTTGACACCAAAGCTATTTGCTGAGAAATAAAGCTCCTTTGTGTTTGCATCGAACCGCCAAGTAATACCCAATTAACTTGTATGAGGTACAGATTGAGGGAAGCAAGCGGGCGCGACCCGTTCAGTGTGAACCGCCCACTTCAGTTTGCCGCCTTGTGACCATGTCTGAAGTAATTATTATCTCAATTAAAAAGTGCATTTACGATAGGAGTTTTCCAATAATCACTTTTACTCATTACATTAGATATTTTGTTCGCTCAACTAATCAACTTTTAGATATGCAATTAGCAAATGAAAAATAACACAAACTTATGGTTATATAAAAACTGCTATAAACTAATTTTTTTAAAAAGAGCCTTATAAACTATCACTGATGCATATTCGGATTTCAGAGCAGCTTAGACAGGTAAAAATCATCGAATCAAACGCTGCAATTTTTTTATACATACACGTTATACTAATGGCTGTAAATCCGGAAATATGATAGTCATTAGTTCAGAAAAGAAAAATATCAACTCCTTTCGGAAAGGAATTTAAATAAATATTTCATCTTCGGTATCAATTTTATATTGTGAACGTGTGGTTCGTACCATTAAAAGTTCACATGTAACAAAAGCTTGCCCGATATTAAAAGTTATAATGCAATCTAATATTAATTGTACGCGAAATGCATACGACTAGCGGTTCTTCAAATTTCTGAGGCAAGCAGCGCTGCAAATAGTATGCAACTTTTTAATAGAAGCACCAGTATATTCTGCCAATTCATCTTGCATATGAAATCACTTTTACTACGAACTAAAATAGCTGTGCACTTAAACAGTTCAACTTAATGTAACGCGGCACGCTACCGGTACTCGATATAATTTGCCATTTCATTTTGTACTATTTATAAGCTTGTTGGCTAATTAGTGGGACGGTCCTATCTATAGGGACCTAGTGTGTTCAGTATATCATGGTAGGATACAATAGAATAGCGTTAAAACAGTATTCAATGAACGAACTTGCACGAAGTATGCCTCTAATAGCATATTATTTATTCCAATAATCGAAAAAGTGTAGAAAGTTAGTTAAGTAATATTTCTTCGTTATTAAATGTAATGGTTCAGTCTAGGATTCTGAAGCATGTACCATCCAATACGATTTCCCTTACAGGAATGTGGTCGACTTCTTTAAATAGCTTTTACTGTATGCAGTCGTACTTTTCTACGGTAACTTATTATAATAAAGGCGGTTTGAAAATGTATTTATCACATTTACCCAAATGGCCAAATGTTATGTTACGGCGTCATAGACTGAGTCTTTGCGCTATATATTTTCCTTTCTTTTTTGGCTATATTCCTTTGTATTTGACCATCCTGGGCCACGCTGCACATTCTTTATTTCTATTTATTATCGTAACTTCAAGCTGTGACATCAAAGACTAATAATCCTAATAGTCGGTATAACTAATAATAAGTAACTTCAAATATTCCAGTCCCACCCAAGAGGAAAGACTCAGTATTGCTATTCCTAAACGGCACTATACGACACTGACAACAGTAGTGAAATTTTGAATAACTTTATATACTCACGAAAGACTTGCGAGCGTAACTTGTCCCAAGGTATTTCGATATCGTTGTGAAAGTATTGTCTTAAAAATATATACTTTTGTACAATACAATAATGCTATCAATATTTTAAATTCATTTAAAGCATAATTAACAAACTTGTTAATTTTTTCTACTTAAATCATATGGGCTGTGTAAAATTATTATTTTTATTAAATTGATCATAATAAAGAGGATTACTCAATAATTTATAAACGCCATAGGCCCTGAATGAATGCCCGGAGATAGAGCACAACTGTGTACTAGCACAACACGGCATATGCATGTTAGTCAATATTAAGTTATCGACGCCAGCCAAGTTTCATGAAGTGGTTGACGGGATTCAGTGCTTTAAGCTTTAGGACGTTATGTAAGCTGTGTCAAAATATACGGCAGTATCAGTACGTGGTATTAAAAGTGCTTTCAATATGATTTTGCTACTAAAACTTGCAACGAACGCCTATAAATTAAGAGAAACGTAATTAGGGTTACTCACATCTAAGTATATAAAAGACAAAAGTTGTTAGTTAAACTATTTATAACTCCAGAACGAATACACCGATTTGGCTGAAAATTTGTGGAAAGGTAGCTTAGAACCAGAAAAAAGACAAAGAACTTTTTATAATATTAAAAGGAGGGAAGATTTGTTTGTACGTTCACATGTCGGTAATGAAAAGGCGCCGCAACTACTTAACCGATTTCAAAAATCTTTCATTAATGGAAAGACAAAACTTTCAAATGCAACATAGTGAAAAATACTTCATAACATCCTTGCGAACATACGGCGGACCACTAGTTACTATATAAAACATTAAGCTAAAGCTATTGAAGTTATTGAAACTTAAGCGTTGTAATATTTGTTAAAAATAAAACATTCTTACATACTGAATAAAACGACGTAAAATATAACTCGATAGAAATAGAATAAAAAAAGTAATCAAGGCAACGGTGCGAACGCCGGCTTGTTGTGAAAAGAGAAAAAGTGTTACAAGAGTTTTTAATATTCGTCATTCAATAGCAACCTTTCTCATTCAACAAGCTTTATGAAAATATTTTCATCGCTTCGCTTTGTCAACAAGCCAGGTACATTTATTACTTTGATTAAATGGCAGCTGATCAGTGATTTAAAAGCTTTTATTCAACGTTGAATGATTACACAATATTGTTAATTAATATATGATAATTTACCGAGGCCCCAATTATAAATGTAAAAGCAAAAGCTCTCATATTATCTGGGCAAATTTATCAATTAAATATATATCAATCTGCTTTATTACTTAAATTTACTTTCGAATGCTTAGTGATACTTATACATACATATATACTCACGGCTATAGATACCAGAGATTAAAAACTTTAAATTTAGATTCGAGAAATAAAGATTTTTGATCTGTTTCTAATAATTATTTACATACATATACTCATGGCTATGAATCCCTTGAAGGGTCAACCAGAGCTAGGGAATCAGAAATTCCTCAGCCACTTTTTGAAGTTGCGTGGGGAAAAGATGGTTAAATAAAGGTTTTTGGTGATGGGTCTCCAACCGAATCGCCCAAAAATTCCTTAAAAGCCCCAATACCGTTAGTCGCCTCTTACGTACACCCACCGGAAGAAATGGGGTAGTGTTATTCTAAGCCGACACTACACGGCAAATAATAATATTTCTAAATAAAATAAATAAATCTAATAATTATTTATTAAGGATCAAAACCCAATGTCACCTGTAACGACAGGCTTGAGATAGATTAGTGGTAGTCTAAGACGATACTATATCGCAGTAGCAGTAATACTTATATATTCGAATGAAGTATGTTTTACATATCTAGTAACTGAATTTTTAAGCTGTTACCGTCTTCGTAATGTTAAAACCAAGCCAACGCCAGTATAATGAGCTTAATGACGTCATTTTAAACTAAAATGGTAAAAGACACAAAATGGCGCACTTGATGTTTTCGTGCACTACCGCAATACGGATATTAAATTAACGGATTTGCTGTGAAAAGTACAGATTATCATATTTAACTATAATATTCAAATTCATTCATATATTCAAGTTTTCAAGAATCAGATATTCCATGCGGTTTGATAATCACATATTGTAGTAAAGGTAGGAAAGCGAATTTAAAATGACTTTGGCACTTACAGAGCCAATAGAGATGTTGATATCATAAGAAGATTACCGCAAAGGACAAATTAAGATCAAAATGTGCTTTTTTTAGGTAATTAAATGTAAATGAAGTGATAGTCACAATAATCACAATATTTTACTTTATTGCAATCTTCCGAAAACCAACACCGTGGTAATAGAACACATAAATGTTGAGTTTCAATATAGTCAAAGTTTCAAAATCTCAGTAGTAAGTTTCAGTACGTATACTTACTTACTTACTTATACTCACGCCCATTATTCCCATTGGGGTAGGCAGAGACTATCGATCGCCACTTAGTACAATCTTGACACACTCTCTTGCTTCCCTTACATTCATTATTCTTCTCATACATGCTCTTTTATTCTTCTCACTTCGGACCCCCGCCTTTATAAGAACGTTTTCTATCTGGTCAAGAAACGTTTTCACGAGGCCGTCCTCTACAATCCCATCCATATTGGCTCTATATATCTCTTTCACTACCTGATTTTCATCCATCCTCTCTATATACGTATAGTACGAGAATAACCTACAATCGCTATTATTTGTATCTTGTTGCACGCCAGTCTGTGCCCGCACGGATCACTTAGATCCGAAGTTGCACTGTAGCACTAACTACTCCTACAATGCAACAAAATCGTGACTTTATTTTGTATGCAGCACTCGCTCTGAAATCGACGGCGCATTAATTTCTCTTCAGCGAGCTAGAAACCTTGGAAGTTTGCTAACAAGTAATGCCAAGTCATATTAGCATCTTGCAGAATAAATACCGCAAAATTATCAAACCAAATTCGTTTAACTAGAGGTCGTCCGGTGATCGACGTTGGACCTTAAATTTCAGACAGCTATAATATTTCATTTGTCGACGTAATGGTAGCAAACGCTTTAACAATCAATATAACAATATATATATATATATATATATTTATATATATAAATGTGTTAAGTAAAATACACGGTTATTTGTGATGCATTATTCTTTGATTTTTATGTATTTTAAATGCATACTTAGTGCTATAAGTGTGCAACATTATAGTTTATTTCATTTTAGAAATACAATTTTCTTTTTAAATGTTTCTCATGTTTTCGCGTCTTGTATTAACATACAGATACTTGTTTAATTAAGGACTAGTGATCCGCCCCGGCATTTCACTGGTATTTTCTTCTGAAAGATTAGCTATATAATGATGAAAGAATTTCACAAATCGGTTGAGTTGTTTCGGAGGATTAATTACAGACAATAAAACACACAAACAAGTTTACAATAAGTAGAGAAGATATAGTTAGAACATAAACATGATAAAGGCTATGGTAATAGTTTAATACGTAGCACGTATTACAACGGGTTTTAACTTAGCAGATAGAGTTCGTAACAATATCTATTCAATGTTCTGAAAAGCCATTGTTGGTCTAGATTAGATGTAGTAGCTTCATGTTGGTAATATAATAACCGACAGATAGCTTTTACTTCGCAGCATACAACAATAAACTTTGATCCAAAAAGGAATTGTGTGATACATACATACATACATACACTCACGGCTATATTTCCCTAGAAAGGGTAATCAGAGTTTTAATTCATAAATTTCAATATCATTTTTCATTATGAACGAAGTTGTGTGAGTCAGAACTCCGAACGTTTCGTTTCTTCAATAACTTTAAATGTTTACACGTGACATCTAAAACCTAATTTTGCGCTTTACTTCTGCGCATGCTTAAATAATCTTAAAAAACTTATTATTTGCGGACACAACATTACAAAAGCACAAACTAAGAATCTCATAAATTGACTTAAATGCTTACAATATTCAGAATTCTATATCAAATACTCCGATCCCTGTTACTTTACAGGCCCTAGAGTTTGAACGATTATTTGATCATAATGAAAAACTTTTGTTTGTGCTTCACAGTAGCATGGCTAATAGGGTGGAGTGAATCTGGGAAAAAATATTTTTTTTTGGAACTTCATTTTTCCTGTGTCATTAACGGATGACCGTACATAATAGCTTTATTTATGCTAAAAATCAAAACCGTACGACTTTATCTTCAGGTGGCGCGCTATGAGGGTAACTTGAAAAAAAAACAATCTTTTATGTCTATTGTGTACATGCACATAAATTGTATTGTGTATCTATATGTAACAAAACTTACATTTTACGTTACTTTTAAGAGTTAACTTGATCATCTTTGCATAATTTTCTGAAACTTTCCCATTAAAGTGGTAACGACAAGTGTGAAAAAGTCTGATTATTTGTCAATTAAATGCCAAAAGCTCGAAAGATTCGCCATGCTCCTTTTTTGGCGATCTAAGTGATAATGTGTTACCAACTTACTGTGATATTATAAAATATTACTTTTGGTTAAAGAATGACTTACTGGAACTGAATAATGGTAAAGATCCTGCTGTTAAACATTTATGTGAAATCATGGCTGCTGATGTTGAAAATAATTGGAATAAGGCTTCAATTCTAAACAAATAGTTGCCAGATTGATTTCCTACTATAATAAACACAAGAATACATACATACATACATATACTCACGGCTATAAATCCCTAGAAGGGGTAGCCAGAGCTAAGGAATTAGAAATTCCTCAGCCATATTTGGAAAATTTAGTGGGGAAAGGATGGTAAAGTAAAGGTTGTTGGTGATGGGTCTCCAGCCGCATCGCCCAAAAATCCATTAAAAGCCCCAATACCGTTAGTCGCCGCTTACGTACACCCATCGGTAGAAACGGGGTAGTGCTATTCTAAGCCGACACTACACGGCAATTTAAATACAAGAATGTGAAGAAATTACAAAATGAAAAAAAAAAGCAAATGTGTTATGAAGAATGCGAATCTAAATTATTTGGCATCAATTTGCTACTTGTAAATTTGAATCCAGAATAGTTCGTAAGTGTGTGATTAAAGTCCTTATTGCGGAAGAAAACCTTTTGAAAAACCAAAGGAATCAACGAAAAATGTATTTCGGGTCTGTGTATAAAGTATTTACCTTAATCTAACAGCCGTAAAGAGAAAACAAGAATTATGAATGTCTATACATCAACTTGGCAAAACCTTTTTGCAAATATGGTTTAATTCATACATTTAGCACGATTCAAAGATGTTTGTATCTACTGGATGACCAAAAATGCGATGTTATAAACACTATTAAAAGAAATTCCTTCTTTGCACATCCACAAAACATATTTCTAGCAATGTTTCAAGATGATAAATCTCATATGAGGGAACCAAGCTTCGTAGATTTTTAAAGGCAACATATATAAAACATAAACATAAACGTTCACGCCGAATATCCCCGAAAGGGTTGGCAGAGGTACTAATACTTCTGAATATCACGTGACTTTGTCACCTGGTGTTCAGAGTGTTTAAAGGCAAGAAAGGAGTAAGAGAATTCCATCACACAAATCTTAAAATCGATGCATCGAACTATCATAATTTAATTGACTGGTTAAATAACAAAATAACAGAACCTCCGATGACCATGAAATATGGTGACGCAGAAATTTCAAGAGTTATTTCCTCAGGTAGCAAAGTATTTGAAATCGAAAAGTATCCTTGCAATACTCAGGCAGTAGAACGGTCCATGAAGCTCGTTACTGGGGCTTCTTCATCTGTTTGTGGGCTAGCTAGTGGGCAGAAAAAGACAAAAGAGAGAAAAAGGCAGGCGTCCAAAGTAAGAAGAATAAAAGAGCATGTATGAGAAGATTGATGGAGGTAAACGAAGCTAGAGAGGTTTGTCAGGATCGTACAAAGTGGCGATCGATTGTCTCTGCTTACCCCAATAGGAACTAATGGCGTGATTATATTTATGTATGTAGGTAGGCCTGAGATGGAATCATTTGCACGAAGATAAAGGTAAGGCAAGATATACCAGTACTTACTACAAAAATCACATATTTTTAAGCAAAAAGAAGAGTCTGTTGATTAATCTCTCGAATGTTAAAATACATTTATTTAATATACTATGTCTATTCATAAGTACAATACTTGATTTCGGCTTCAATATTTTCATTTGGATAAATAGTTTTGTCACAAATAAAAACTTTACAAAAAACGAATTTTGTTCCTTTTTTTCAATTTTCAAGTTTGATGCGACACCTTAAGATGTTAAGGTAGGAACTTGAAATATTATTTTTAAGTCTCTTAGAATGTCGATCAATCATTGGTGATACAGGAATAACGAACTTTAAAAAAATAATTTTTCGCTCCACCCTAATGGCTAAGTACAATTCGTAGCGAATATATATAAAGGAGATCTTTGAGTTGAGTTTCATATTCATGATTTAAATTTAATTAGAAGCACAGAATTTAGTAAGATTTTGCTCTTTCTGTAATAAATTCATTTCGATGTTTCAAGCTTCGTATTTAATAGTTGCAAACTCAGTAACTAACTTTCACATTCATAATATGAAAAGACTTCTCTAACTCTCAAGATTATTAAGATCAAAACAGCAAACTTATAAAATTTTCGCATATTAACAGTACGACGTAATTACTTAATTAAAACATCTTAATATTCTATAGAAATGCAGAAAGTTCTACGAATATGTTTGCTTAACTATTCTTGGACCGTTATAGTAAATTTCTGTTCCATTATTCAATCCATTATTGAAGTTCAAAAATATTATAGCGTAAAACACATTATTGATCACAAGTGCTTAACAAAATTTCAGTTATACAGTTTTCAACAAAATACAATCTAAGTTAAGCAAAGTTAAAGACAATCAAATTGTTAATCATAAATTAGTAAAATAGCTAAAGCCGTCGCTTCACAGATAATGAGTTTATGCAAGACGCTTCGTCGCTGTAAATAAAATACAATAAGCAGACTTCCAAACGAAAGGTTCAGAAAGTTGGCCCGCTGCCAAAAGTATATGCACTGTTATAGACCTTAGGGTAGATACCCAGGAAGGCTATACGTTACATAGAATGAACCTTGAGTTCACAGCCAGCTATCGCACAGGAATGGCGTTCTTTAATGTTCTTGCTCCCATTACTACATTCGCGACCTTTATTGAGTAGCATTGCTGTGGATTCACTTGCATTAATATAAAAATTTGGCTAAATGTTATGAGCATTCATTAACTATTGGCGTTGCTATAATTATATTGACATTCATTGCTAGGCTAAGATTATTGTTACAAATACTACTACATATTAATTAATCTGATCTAAAAATTTGCTATGTAATTGGTACTTTTATTTTTCAAAAATAAATTTATATTATTATTTCCCAATCAAAAAGCATTGACTTCGGAAACTACTTACTTTTTATATTAGTAATTGTTATTATTATCTAAATGTTTGAATTTATTATTTAGGCTTAGTTTGGGCCATCTACGGTATACATTATTGTCCACATCATCTGTTTACAAACCATGTTCTTAGTTCTTCTCCTGATTTTTACACCCAAACAATTGCCAAAAATCAAGTTCCTTGTCATCGGAAGTTATCTAATTTATCATACAATAAAGCTCATTTTATGGTTCATGTGACGTGTGATGGGAAGGGAGTGAACTAACAAAATTATAGGGATATTGATAACAATCCGTCAAAGCTGTGGATCATCCGCGTTGATGCAAAATCTCACCGGGAGACCGCTTCCCCACACCCTTCCTGTTCCTAACAGAAGCGAATTGTGATTCAAATATTTTTACCGATTGGATCCATACTGAATTGATATACTAAATAAAAATAATATCCATACTGAATAGAAATCTAGTATGATCAATTATATTTTTTCGCTTATTAAGTGACTAAAGGTAAATTTAAAAATAAGTAAGTAAATAAAATCAGAAAATGTTGAAACTTTCTCGAAAGTACTCGAGAAAATTTGATTGTCTTTCACAGTATTTAAGTTTTAAAGCTGTTTTTGGAAAAGGGAAAATGGTTTTAAATCCATGTTAAGACAATTTTATTTTGAAACTAAAATATTATAAAAAAGATCAGTAAATCAAAATGTTGCGTATTCATAATTAATAGACAATAGTCTTCGTTAACCAACACTCATGATTTCACAATTCAGCAATGCAGTGGAAATATCGCTGCGTCTGTTCGTATTCAGATCACCGCAGGAATGAACAATCCTTTTCAATTATGAATTCATGTCGCAATTTAGTGACAACACACTCCCTATATTCCTTTATCTGCAACGCTGCATTCTGATCAGTGTCACTGCCGGGATGCCAATTTAGCTGGAATCCTGTAATCTAATAGTATCCTGGAGCTTGTAATCTATTTTGTCGTTCCCCGAACGTATTCTAGTTGCAAGCAAATATTTAAACTTATTTATACTCACGGTCCTTTTGGTCTATTGGGTTAGGCAGAGACTATCGATAGCCATTTTAGACGATTCTGAAAAATCTCTCTTGCTTACTCCCGTTTATTATTCTTCTTATACGTACTCTTTTATTTTAACACTTTCGACTCCCGCCTTGGTAAAAACTTTTTCAATCTACTGTTCAAACGTCTTCCACGGTCGTTGTCTACTAACAACAAAGCCCAATTGGCTCTACATTTACCAAATATTGAAAATGCATCTTGATATATATCATTCAGCTGTGTGTGAGCTTAGAATAGCACTACCCCGATTCTCCCGTGGGTGCACGTAAGAAGCGAATAAGGGTATTGGGGCATTTAATGGATTTTTGGGCGATACGGTTGGAGACCCATCATTACCAACAACCTTTATTTTACCATCTTTTCCCCACTTAACTTAAAAGTGGCTGAGGAATTTCTAATTCCTTAGCTCTGGATATCCCATTTAGGGAATTACGGCCGTGAGTATATGTTTGGATGTCATTCAATTAAATCAAAACGCTACTCATTCAGATTGGATTTTCAAATTAATTAGTAAAGTAATTACGAAAACGTTTTGTGGATTATAAGAGAGGGTTTCTTTGGTTAATAAATGCAAATTTTATTGTTGCTTAATGTTTTTTGTCCGCTTCATTTACTTTTCTCTTTTGGATTTCGGCAATAGCATAATAGCACTTACCCATTTCCCCTCATTGATGTCGTATACGGCGACCAAAATATTGGAGTGTTTAACAGATTCGTGCATTTTGCCAATGAATAGATAATATTTTCCTCTTTTCAAGCCAAATAATACAGTTAATAAAAGTATCATCGACTATAGTATTTTAAATGATATAACCACGAGTGCATACTTTTTTTGTTTTTATATCACATAAAGTGAATTCAAATATTCTTACGGCTATTTAAAAATACTAACACTAATATAATATTTTTATGCCATATCATATCATTCAACTTTAATCACAACTATCTAAACGAATAATTTTTTTGTGTCCAATCGTCTGTTTTTTAAGAACAACCTATGTGATGCATAAATAGTAGTAATATTTTGTTGCCTAGCACCTACGTTTACATAGGTACTGCGGTGTTTGCGCCTCTGAGCCAAACCATTTAGAGCAACTATTTATATATTACTCTTATCCTCTGCATAATAAATTTAACATCCCTATTAATCTGTCAATTTAAGGTTCATAGGATGAGCCACTCTGCCTTCAAGCACAAGCTAACTCAAGTACAGCTCTTAACTTGGTGGAACGGCTCATTTCCTAACTTTCTGTGAGCTGGAACATTGGCTGATTGCATTACCGTCTATTAATCTACGAAAATTTACTTTATCTAAGCTCTATCTCTTTAGTTTCAGTTTTATCCTGAGCTAAATCTAAAACTTCGATAATTTTAATTCAAGATGTCTTTGTTTATTTAAATGATAAATAGTTTAGCTTACTAATGAGTTTTAATCTATTCTCCTATTTTGTATTGGGAAGGGGTATGGTTACACCAGAATCCCGTAAGAAACTCATCGACACACATCTTTGTTTAGTAAACAGATTTAAATTGTGGTCAATTTCAAATTGGTTTGGTATGATGTAGGTTATTTAGGATGTCATAAACTGTAAATTTACCAGCAATATTGGTGGCGTTAAGTTTGGCACGTAGTTATGGGTAGAGATTGAATAAATAAAATATAATAGTCAAAATGGATGGATAATATTGCTCTTGCCTGTGTGGTGTGGGTTCGAACACCGAGCAGGCGCTGCAATAATTTTTATTCTAAAACATCTAGAGAAAGATCATGTCACAGAATTTGTACTTTGTCATATGGCAGTGTATTCGTACGGTCTGCCCCTATCACTGAAAGCGCTCTCCATACAAATCTTAGGAACCCTGAAGACTAGGTGACAAAACGTCATGTGTTGTTAACTTTACGTGTTGTGAACGTATTGTTCAGAACTACAAACCTTTAGCAATATAATGAGGAAGTGAACGTTGAATTAAGTTTGAGTCTGAAAGATAGATAACCGAATTTACATTTCTCAAATTCAACACGTACGGCTGCAACCACAGTCTCTGTCAAACGCGATATTTTCGATTCGGTTAAAATCTAAATCCAGATTGACCTGAATGTCTCTCACTAAATTATTTACCAGCAGTTCAACTGTTTATTTAAATAGTCTGAACATCAAGATGTAAACTCTAAAAGGCTTTTCTATTTCCAAAATTTAAAAATAAACTTTTCCATCACTGGCAAACAAAATATTTTTGAGTACAGCATAATTTTATCATACAATAATATACTACGACTCGTCTCTTATGAAAAAAGTCGGTCATATCGATGACACTTTCTTACGCCACAATAAATTGTTCTATAGTAAAACAATGAGAACTACTAACATGTTGATGACGTAGACAAATGTTGTGCAAACGTCACTAACATGAAAAACAACAAAGCACGTTTTGAAGCCATTTTTAGTTCCCAAACAGAAAAGAAGTATCAAGGGCACCGAAGTTCGAGTGGTGACAAACCTTTACTTCCATATAGGCAAGTTGCGCGGCGAGCGGTCGGTCGCCTTTATGTTTTTTGGTTAAACATTTATCATATAGATAGGTATTACGCAAAAGGGTGGCTCGTAACATATGAAGGTTATTTGGAAAAATGCCACGGTGCGGTATGTTCGCATCGATTTTCTACCGCCCGTCGTCGACCTGTGACGAAGCGGCATGACCTATGCACGGCCGCGGCTCGCGGTGCTGCCGGCTGGCACACTCCTGCAATATTCAATTTAATATAACAGTGTTGGCCGCTGCCGCTGTACACGAAGTGTCATGGAATGGAGACATCGGTGCAATCACTGTGCGGCTAGATTTCTTGCACCAAACCCGCTTAACTATCCTATTAGATCGAAATATTCAACCCTCCTTTACCTTTGACACGGAATATATTATTATTTATTTTTACACTAAAAAAATCAAATGTTCATGTACTCTAGTTGCCCACCCAATGTAAAATTTAATTATTCACTTATGGCATTTAACGTAATGATATATCACCGACAAACAAATAAAAAAAAACATCTTTCGCAATTATAATAAGTATACAAAAAGAATAAAAACAGCGTTTCATACAGAAAATTCACTAGCCAACTAATAATGTTCCCTTTTATTAACAGAACATCTTTTTTTTTCTGCTCTGTCAATAACAATTTAATAAAATAGTAACAGTCATTTAAGCGGGTTACATTCATTAATATTTCAACATAAAATAATAATCAAAGCTCTTTAGATATGCAGATAAAAGTTTCCCATCTTATTATCAGACAAGATATCATAATTACACCTCACTCAAGCCTCACTCAAACAAAATCTCTTCTCCTTTTGGTTGGCATCACACGAGCTCGTTAATTAAAATTGAGTTTCGGTTCTTTGCGATTTCCATCAAACTTTAATCAGAATTTATAGTGAAAATTTATCTACATTATTGTCCGTTATATCGTCATCAATTTATCTTCTTCATCAAATCAATTTATATATAGCTTTGTTTCTATTTAAAGCTTTCAATTTATTTCTCTATCCGAATTTTGTGATATTTTAACGTAACGTTTTTGGAGCCGCACGGCTGTCCAAGTTAAAGTGGTTTCAATGAATGGAGTTCATGAATATAGCTAATCGATAACCCAGCGTGTGTTGAGTACACTGACACTGTTAATAGCACAGGTGTTATTCTACTAATAAGAATTCTAGTATAAAGTTATTCCATTTTCGTATACTTTGGCAGAGGTGCCAAAATGTTATGCTCACAATCTTGAGTCTGTATCTTGTAAGTTATTTTACTTTTACAGTGTGAATACTTGCTCACTATTTTCCCGTATAAATATGTACGTTCAGCATAAAGAATCAATTACGAACGTTCTTTATATATTCACTTAGCGTTTTAATCGATTTATATCTGGTTTTATTCATTATGTTATCACTTTCTTTTGTTAGTTTGTAATTGTCTCACTAGGTAGCCTTTTTTAAATAGTTATTTGATCATAATATATCACGCCAAAATTAAAGGATAAATATATGGATGTTACTAACACATATTTCATTACTTCTTCTGCTTCTTTGATTCATTTGATTTTATTAAAACTAATTTATTTAAATATTTATATTGCTACCATTAAAATCCTTTAGTTTGGTAAAAAAACGCATTCACACTTAAATATGCTGGCCAGTGACATTATACGATAAAATTAGTAGAATACAGAAAATGCCAACTTTTTTATAAAGTTGCCGTGTTTATAAGTTTATGGTGGTGTACAACGGTACACGAATATCAAGCATGAAAATACAACATTTGCTATCCCCAAAAGGTTAAAACAATATTTTTAAAACAGATGAAACTATGTTGTTAAAGTGTTTGTTACATTATACTCAAAGTTGCAGTAAAATAGAAGACGTAATATTTATTTACATCACAACATTTAAAATTTTATAAAAATAAGAGTTTATTTTTAATGCTTTAGTTTTTTTTATGTTTTTCATAACAAGCAACTAAAGGCTTCATAACGCCTGATAAAAAATAAAAGGATAAATCCCTAGGAATGATTAATATCAATAGAAGCGTTTTAATAGTTTTTGCAATGGATACTTTGAAACGAAGAAAATAACTTCACAGATATTGTGTTACGGTTTTTAAGCATCAAAAACAATTTAAAAACATTGCTTAAAAGAAAATGGCAGCCGCAAGATTTTTTTGCTTCTTAACATTTAAAATTATGTAAAAGCTTTCGTCATTTCTAACCTTTAATTTAACATGAAATCTTGAAGTTTTGATAAAGATTTTCTTTTAAATTCTATTATAGTATGATATAATATTTTTTGTAAGTTTTTTACAAATAGCAGCCAACGGTTTCATAACGTCAGATGGAAAAGTAAATCAAAAAGATTAAATCCCGAGTAGCAAGTAGAGCCTGCTCACGAAGAAAGTAGCAATTATTTACAAGTCGGATCAATATCAACAGAAGCGTTTTAATATTGTTTTCAAAGGATGCTTTGAAGCAAAGAAAATAACTTTACAGATACTGTGCTATGGTCTTTAGGTAACAGAAGCTATTTAAAAAACTTCTTATAACGTATATATTTTTTTATTTTTTATTATATAAGACTATACGGTATTTTAAAAAAATCAAAGTGACTGTCATATTTTCTGTGATAAGTATGAATTTCTTATCAAAAAAGAGTTTAAATGTCATATTTCCGAAACTGTAATTTTTTAGAAGCCATGATTTTAGAAGGTATAAATTTTGAACAACCTTTGACCTGCAGTCAAATTCTGTGTGGTACCTTCTATAACCTTTAGAGTTGTATGCATTTCTAGATAAATTTAATTTAAGTCAAATGACATGAATAGTAAAACTCAAACAAAAAAAAATTTTGACACATATTTCAAATTATATATATAAGTCAAATTTAATATGATTCCACTTAAAAACCAATTGTTTTCTATCATTAATTTAGCATTTATAGTATACTAGGATAGTAGGAATGAGATTTCATTCCTATTTCCTGAAAGTTATAAAAATTCACATTCTCAAATCCCGTCTTAAATAAAAATTCAACATACTATCGCATCAACGGTCGCCGTATGAATCAAGGTGAAGAGAGAGTATTGCCTCAACTATTTCCAAGCAGTTCATGTCGCTAACTATTGCTCTCAAAAGGAGTGGCTCTCGCGACTGAAACTTCAGAAAATGTGCAACAAGTTCCAAAGAACAATGGCCTCTCCAAGTGAGTGGTTATTGCTGAAAAGCTTTCACATTAACGGGATATACTTTCCAATAACTTAAGTTCAAAACGTATTAGACATTTCTTAGGTTTGGTTCTAACTAAAGCAGTTAGTTCAAACAAACACAATCAGTTCATTGAATACTATGTAGATGGAGTTATACATCATTATTAACTATCCTCATGAGATTACAATGTAAAGAAAGAAAGAATTAATTAAATAGTGAATATTAAAGAGACGATATCGAACGCCATCCGATTTATTTCGCAAGTTTACCTCACTTACATAAGTAGTTGTTTCACATGGTTTTGAAATCATATGCTTTACCGACGGCAATGTGCATTTTGTTTAAATCTTCCGTGGTTTAAGCCTTAACTACAATGGTTTTTCGTTCTGGTCTTTGATACGCTAAGCAAGCTGACGAACAGGATTTTTACTTTCATTTCTTTAGCAGGTCTTTGTGCTGACGTTTGCGACTGTCCATAAAATCTATCACTTGCTTTTATTTTGCAGCCCTTATTTTACACTAAAGTAGTTTTGATTTGATATCTGTGTAAACAATATGCTAAATAAATATTTTTCAACTTTTTTCCTTAAACAACTACCAAATAGCACGAATATAAATCAATGAAAGAGTAAGAAACCTTTTGTTTTTAGTTGCATATTTTCCTTCAATTCAACTTTTGATAAAGACACTGAAAAGAAACTCATTTATTTTGAAAATTTAATTGAAGAGGCTCTCTAGAGCGTTACAAAAATATTTTCAGCCTTGACATTTGTAACCGAGAGACTGAAAGAGCCAGTTTCACCCGAAACTGTTACGTAAAGATACGAAACCAACTGAGCACTCTCCATGAAAGATATCCATTATTTAGACTTATTTCAACGAGGGAATTTCAATTCAACACTAGGCCCCGAACTATTTTGTGCTTTCTAGGACGTTATCTAGTGTATAGTAGTATGTGGGCTGGCAGTTTAATGTTCCGAGATCAATACCGTACTGCAACAAAACTTACAAACAGTTTGTTTCCTTTGCTAGCTGCATAAACTGCCATTCTAGGCTTAGATCAGTACTAACCCATTTCTACTTTCTGGTATCGTAACCGACTTAGGACTAGGGCAACTTAGGGTTTTCAGCTTTTTATTTTTAAATCTTCCAGGTGGCTGAGAAATTTCTAATACTGAAGCTCTGGCTATCTCTTTTTTTATTTCATAGTTATTTCCATTATCCACTAAACATACATACATACATACATATACTCACGGCTATAAATCCCTAGAAGGGGTAGCCAGAGCTAAGAAATTAAAAATTCCTCGGCCACTTTTGGAAAATTGAGTGGGGAAAAGATGGTAAAGTAAAGGTTGTTGGTGATGGGTTTCCAACCGCATCGCCCAAAAATCCCTTAAAAGCCCCAATATCGTTAGTCGCCTCTTACGTACACCCATCGGTAGAAACAGGGTAGTGCTATTCTAAGCCGACACTACACGGCACTAAACCTGAAGTTTAATTGCATCGCTGTTGGTTTTAAGTGACCCTTAATTGCTTATCCAACTTTTAGTCAATCGAAGCAAGCACTAAGTCAAGTTCTACCGAGTTAAGCCCCAATTACAGTTTAACTCAAGTCTTGCACAAAGGTTTTATCTATGTTTCCAATGTATTGGTGATAGATTAAGTTGATCAAAGCAAAAGTGGAGTGGATTTGCTTTGCGAATGGAACACTTTGTTTGTGTAATTACAAATAAAGGAGCACCTTGGCTGTTATATCGACTGTGTCACAAGTTTTCTTGCGGTATTTATACATTAAAAAGTTTAAAAAAATAACCAGTTAAAACGTAATCAAATTTAAGCTTTAATAAATTAATAAAAAACTGACAGCAAATATTACAAAGTAATGTCCCAACGATAGTTTTTTTTAAAAGATGGTGTGAAATCCCTAATAACAAAATTTTATGATTCCAACCAGTGCCGGTAGTAGTACCAGAAAGACACACCCACTATAACTTTTCATCTTTTTGCCGAAAGAACTCTGCGAAAAATCAGGTACAAAAACTCGTAAAAGTTTAGCTCCGGTTAGGTAGAACAACTTTACTGTTTAAGAAGACAGATATTATTTTAGGTTATATTTGAAGTTGATATTGATATTTTTGGAACAACACTTTTTTTTATATTGTGATAGTGGGGCTGGTTTTGTAATTGAATACACATCACATTGTATGTTCCGTAATTCTCATACTTTAAGAGGCCGATACGTAAATGACGTAGTGTCTTTGATATAACCTACATGCAATCAAAGTATTTTATACTGGTAGTCAAAAGTAAATATTACATTCTCTCAACAAAAATCAGGTTAGTTTTTTGAGAAGACAGCAGAATATTAATGACGCATCAACGAAAATTGGGGAGAAACAAAGGATTTGCAAGTCCATTGCGTAATTCCAGCCTTCTCTCGTTCGCGGAGGCTCTATAACATGCTGAGAAAAAGATGACGTAATTTTTAAAGGAACAAATTAAAGTTATATTGTTCTAGGAATGATAATAACAATTTAATCGTAGTTAGTAATTTAGTAAGTTGAGTTGTATTGATTCCAACAACATATTTAATATCTCCTCAATAATCCTGCTCGCGATTCAATTGCTCATTGGTTAGTACATAGTGGGTAAGTTTATGTTACATATGTATGTAACATATGTAAGCTCAAGCTCTAAGTTCCCAATGGGATAGGTACATTTCACTATCGTCTTTCACGATACTGGCAATCTTCGTACGCGCGTCAATCTTTTCACACATGCTCTTTTATTCTTCGTCGTTTGGAATCTTGCCTTTTCAGCACAACCTCTTATTGATCCAAATGCATTCTGTGTGCTTGTATTTTATTGTGAAATTCATAAGAATTTTACATATTGACGATATGATAATCTTATGCGATAGATATATAATTATATAATAAACAACAGCTAAAATACGTATTATGCTCTTTTAAACGAGTTGATTTGGTAGTTGTAGGATTCCTTCAAGATATTTTGCATTATGTTTACCGATTAGTTGATTACATACAAAACAGCGGAATACAAAAATAAACTATTATATAATTATCAACTTAATGTAATTTCTCGTTGTAATAAAAAAAAGAATGGATGCATTGAGAGTAGAAATAGGTATAAATTACTAGACTTTGTAAATTTAAATTGAATCCGTTGATGATGTGGTGAGCACTAGGGAATGACGCTAAACGGTGCGGTCTCACGTGGGAGCCAATGACGTACTTTTCACGAACGCTTTTCTATTTTCACCAACACTTCACTAAATATTAATCATTTATAATTTCAATGACTCAAGAGATTTGTGCGAAAGCACTTGAAAATATGAACATAATTCTGACATAATTGTTTCAATTATTTTGATAGCGGTTATACTTTAAACTAATTTTAATTTTTATGAATAATGTCGCAAAAACGAAACAGCGAACAACACTCAAAGAGAGAAGATAGCTTTTTAAAAAAGTTGGGAGACGTCTATATGGCCCCCAGAGAACCTTCACATCACCATTATTCCACGTTTCACAAACAAAAGCGACTCAAAAATTTCTGATTCCGAAGCTTTGTCGACCCCATTTTGAATTTAAGCCTTTAAACAAAGGTTGGCAAAGACGTATAGTCTAGAAGCTGAGAACTACTGCCAAGAACAATACCAGAACTATAAAAGTTTTTTAAAGACAAATGATTGTAATTAAAACTTCAGCCTCTGGCGTGGAACCTAACTATAAGATCGCTCTCATCTAACAGAAAAGTGATAATACTATAATATTCTAACTTTACGTTTACTCACACCTATAAATCCCAAAAAAGGGTGACTAGAGTTAAGAATTAACAATTATTCAGCCATATTGGATTTGATTGGTAATAAGATAATAAAATAAAGTATAATTTGTGATGGGTATCCACCCACATCCCCACATGATTCAAATGGCCCCATTTAATTGCCTAGTACCCACGGCAAGGGTAAGGTTAGTGCTATTCAAAGCTGACACTAAGAGTACTTACTAAGCACACTAATTGGCTTAACTCTTGGGATAAAATACCGCTAGGTTATTTATTTTATTAAATTAAAGTATTAAGGCTTTGCACTAAGTATTTAAGATATTTTTACAATCCGATGAAGCCCGGTCGGATCTCTAGTGAATAATGTAGACGACAACCAAATAAAACATTGTGTACATTTGAATTAATAACAGCGTCAATCGTCTAGACATAGAGAACAAAAAGATCCATATCTTGCACAAAATCCTTGAAAACAGTAATTTATTTGTTTATGTTATTCTCTTAAGAATAAGAACAAAAGATTTACTTTCAATGAAAATTTCATCGCCAAAAGGTGTTTCAATTAACAAATTCGTGTTGCCAATAAAATAGCAATATTATCCCTCAAATGCAATAAAAGAACTCGAATTTCACTAAAATCTTTTATATCAAGTTTATTCTTTACCATGTAGGTGTAAAACATTTCAGAGAACGTTAGGTAATGAAGTGTTTCATATAATACCCACTCATGTGTCTTAAATGATCAGTGCGGTGAGGGAGCCATGTGGCGCAATGCACCTCCACTCGACGCATACCGCACTTCGGAGTTGCTCTGCAAAATCATAAAACCAACTTTACTATTTTTACCTCATTATTTATAACATTCATAAAGGTAATCATTTCCCTCGATTGCTAGGCTTTACTACAGAGAACTTTATTAAACTGCGAAAACTTAATTATGATCCGACGAATTTGCGGTATAACGCGATTATAAATCTGTGTGGCATTAATTGATTACCCATATAGGTAGAATACGGTACTTATCCATTATATATATAATAATGTTAACTTGTATTTAAAACTTATTTATGTAACTTACTGTGCGTATTATTGAAATGGTTCATTTGACGTCACTCTACTAGTTCGGTAAATGAAATATTAAAAATTAAGTATCAAATCGCTTATGATACTGATATGTGGCATGCATTCGTGTTCGTGATAACGAGCACTGAATGAAGTATAAAGTGACGCGGGAACCAAGGCTACCCGGCTCGTCCGGTGAGCCGGGTGGCGGCGCGGCGGCGGCGGCACTGCAACGAGCGTGTCCTTTCAGATGCAGCTGGTACCGATTTACATACAACTCCTCTACAAGGGACGTACAGATACAACCCATATATGAAATACTATTATGCAAACATGACGCATCTAATTGGTTAATTGGCAACAAAGGCATACGAAGATATCAGATTTTATCATTTCCATTGCGATACTCGATACAATAATGAAATTGTGATTATATTGAAACAATAGAGAAGCGTCCAAATTTAATTAGCGAAGCATATATATTTACGTAAGAGCTAAGATATATATCTACAAACGGCGGTCCAGAATCAGCAAAGCTGAGAATCGAATAGGGTAGTAATAGTATGGTGAATGGGAGTTAGGTTAGAGTAGGTAGGAGGGACATGGTACTGCGATGCGCGCTGCCCCCAGTTAGTGAACAATGCGTACTGTATGGGGGGTTGGGGCAGCGTGGCGAGTGACTATGTAGTGTGGTTGACGCAGGGCAGAGGCGGGGGCGGGGCGGCTCGCGATGGCGGCCGTGGCAGGCCTGTACGGCCTGGGGGACGACCAGCGCGCGCGCCACCGCAGAGGACAGGCCAACGCGGAGCGCTCCGAGTCGCGGGACGACAACACCGAAGCGTGAGTATTCTAGATGTTCGTGTTTTTAGTATATTGTCCACTGTATTTGTGGTATCCTGGTGAGGTGCTGATGAGGTTATACTTCTCAATATTTTATGTAGATCTGAGTGCATTCAGTCTGGGATCAATAATACGATTCCCTGTCCAAGGAATATCGTGTCCTTTTATTCTTTCCTTTCGTATTTTACTAATATCTTCGACAGCTGTTTGTCGGGTCCAATGCTCTCAGAGCACATCAAAGGTTTTTGTTTCCAGTGCGATAACTTTGCTATCGTCCACAATTTCACCGAATCACAGTACAAACAATCAAATATACAATGCCACCCTTTCTATCAGTATCCCAATACTCAAAATTATACAAATCAATTACAATCTACAATATAACGTCCCGCCATTACAAAATCAAAAAGTGCAAGTCAAGAGTTATTTTTATCTCAACTCAACTGGCAATCAAAATCAAATCTACCAATCGCAGACTAAATAAAATATGCCAAAGCCGCGAGTACATACCTGGCGCGAACACTAGATCATCTGACTATACATATCCAAAGACCTCTCGTAAAGATTTCCACAATGACCGGACCTGTGCTGCTCTCATCAATCGGCTTTCAACGAATTTCACGAAGTCCATTTTGTGGGAGGTCTATCTTAACAGCTTTACAGCAGTACATGGCGTCTTACGTGGCGGATGAACTTTCGAACCTCAAACGCTATCGGTTCTGAGAGAAATGTGCCCTGTATAATATCACTTAAATTTTGAAACTTTTGTTAAAAGTTTATTTCATACTTTTTACAGGTTTACTAAACTTTAAACTTTAGGAACTTTATATACCTACCCTATTTTTACAACAAAATGTGTTACGTCTTAAGCCTTTCAAAAGACTGATGGACCATTTTGGTCGGGATTAAGATATACGAGGGGCATGCCAAAAGAAACTAGATACTGAAAAATTATAAAATTTATTCTTTATTACAAGTATCGATCTTTTCAAAGTATTCACCCTGAGCAAGTATAGACATTTCCATACGTCTGAACCAATTGGAAAATACCTGTGACCACTCTTCTTTAGATACCTCAGAAATCTTGAAATTATAGGCAACCAGCGCATCTTCTTTGCTTTCAAACCTCTTTCCCTTTAGTTTTTCTTTGATTTTTGGAAACAAGGCGCTAGGTCAGGGGAATATGGGGGGTGAGGGAGAATTGACACATTTTCCGAGTTGAAAAAGTCTAGTGTTCTGGCAGACGCGTGCGGCGCCGCATTGTCGTGGTGCCAGAGAAGGTGCCGGATTCCTGACTTCGGTCGCTTGTCACACCAAGCTGATATTACTGTTGGAGCACAAACTGTCACATACCATCCGGAGTTCACCGTTCTTTCTACCGCACCGTTGTGCTAGAGAAGCACAACAGTAGTAATGTGACCCGTTTTGCAGAAAAACGAGGCGACCATTTGTTTCTGTGTGCTTCGTGCACGGCGACATTTCGTTGGAGTTGGCTCGTCTTCAAAGCACCATACAGTCGACTGTCGCTTTGAATCCGGATCATAGTTATATAGCCATATTTCGTCACCAATCAGTATATCATATACGTTTTTTTCTTGCCTCCGTTGAATTTATCTATCGTGAACAGGTACCAATCCACCCGACGGTCTTTCTGCTCATCGTTAAGTTTGTACGGCACCAATCTCGAACAACGTTTACGGAGAGAAAGGTGGTCGTGAATTATGGTTTGCATTGCTGCTGATCCAATTCCTAGTTCTCACTCTAGCTCTACACGTGTAATTCGTCGGTTTTCGCGAATACGTTTTTCGACTATCGTTTAGCGACATGATAGTCCAGTGGGTAGAACACCCGCCCGAAAAACAGAAGGGCGTGAGTTCCAATCCTGGGACGGGCCTACACCAATTTGTCTTTTCTAAAGTCATATGTGTGGTTAATTTATCATGGTTGCTAACGGTGAGGGAAAACATCGTGAGGAAACCCACATGGCTGAGTTGTACTTAGTCATGTGACAGTGTATTCGTACAAAACGGCGATAGGCCTGCCCCCTATCACGTGAGTACACTGTCTAAGCAAAACGTGGGTACCTTCTCTGGAAACTAGATGGCGCTTGCCATGTGAGTTCAGGAGTATTGGTACCTCTGCCAACCCCTTCGGGGATAAACGGCGTGAACGTTTATGTTTATGTTATGTTTTTCGACTGCACGAACGTTTTCTTGCGTGACCGCGGTTGGCGGACGTCCTGTCTTCGCTTCATTTCCGAGACATCCCCGTCCTCTTTTAAATTCAGCAAACCAATTGAATACTCTTGCTCGGGAACAAACAGACTCACCAAAAGTAGAAGCCAAAAGTTCAAAACGTTCTTGAGGCTATAAACCTTTTTTA
The DNA here is from genome assembly GCA_963576735.1 of Bedellia somnulentella. Lineage (NCBI taxonomy): Eukaryota > Metazoa > Arthropoda > Insecta > Lepidoptera > Bedelliidae > Bedellia > Bedellia somnulentella. The sequence goes on from OY755170.1 coordinate 4,084,470, forward strand.
AAGTCATAATAAATCATAGCGCGAAAATCACGTAGACTGAGCTCAATTGTTGCAAGTAAATTCCCGCCACATTCTCGGAAAAATGATGCTCATTCAAATAAAAAATATATAAAAGAAGTGTGTTCTATATTCAAATATTTCAACAACAAAAAACAGCCTATAAGATGGTGTATAGCTTGCCAGTGTCAATTAAATGAGAAAAGAGTATCTAACTTCTACTGGCATGCCCCTCCTAATTTCTTTTTCGAGATATGTAGAGCCAAAATGGGTTGTATTAAATTTTCTCACAAGATGATGATACTTCGGATTTAGGATAGATTTAGATTTTTATGCTAAAAAGAAGCGAGTTTTAGAAGTATGAGGAATAAAATAGCTTGTAGGGATAGATTGAGAAATGTGAATGACACGTGAAAAATTTGCCAGCATCGTGCAAAGTTCCGCTCGAAAGTCTGTGCCTACCCCAAAAAGAAAATTATAACGTGAGTTATGTATGCCAGTTGCCAACCAGCTTGCTAATTAAAATAGATTATATAATTTCCACCAAGAATACAGTTTCTCCTCTTGAATGATTTATTTCAGTACTAACAAGCTTATATTTTAATAACGTTTGAAACCATCGAATGCTGCACTTACGTCTATTAATGTCATTACTAAACTCTCACTAATTAGTTCCCGTTGAGGGTGGAGAGATAACAAACGCTTAGAACATAAAAATTTCTGTGAACTCCATTTCATTTCCAAAGAATAATTTGTATCTCTCTTCTCTCAATGAGACCTAATTAGTGAGAGTTTACTAATGACATTAAGAAATATAAGTAGTTAGCCATAAAAAACTCAGGACTTGCTGTGACAGTAATGAAAAATGGAGTTCCCTTTTTAATTTTCATTAAATATAGATATTTAGTAATTACTTTAATACATTACAGATCTAGCTCAAATCAAATGGTTGTTGATATGAGTAAGTAAGTCAGATCCAGATTGTTTGCTGAATTGAGTTATGTGTATCATTATTTCAAGTAAATATTGTTCTTCACTTTTCTAAGAACAATTGAATGAACGTTTTCTCTGATATAATTCCCATGCGTTTCTGTACATCATATTCAGTTCAAACCTAATAAGCTTTTTCAACTTACAAGAGTTCATTGACATGGGAAAAATACTTAAAATATAAATTTAAGTCTTGACCAAAGGCCTCCTGCGTGCCTTTTTCTGGGCCATAAATTTTACAATTTTGGTTGCGTTGAAGGGAGCATGTGTTGGCAACAGCTGTTGTTAATGGCACGTGAAGTGGGTTGGGAGGGTATGATCCACAACGTCCCCGTTATGCCTCGTGTTTGAGTTAAATAATTATTTTTAAATGATGCGCGGCCACCTAGCGGGAAATGCAGGAACTCCTCTGAAATAAATGCGATACTAGAGCTTGTTGTGCGCGGCACCTAGCGGATTACACTGGAACTATTGACAATCTGAAACTTTGTTCTGAAATCGTGAAAGAATATTCACATAGAATTTATCAGAATAAATTATAATTTGGTAGAACGCACTGAATAAAAATGTAATTTATACAAAAGCAATGAGCTAAAATATGTTTTTTCATTAACATAACATTTTTATACCAAAACATTTTATTTTGTCATTACACAATGGAATTATTTTTAAAAACGAAACTGATTGGATAGATACTAGATGGCAGGACTCTGTCGGTTCGGTTCCATTTATAATATAACTTGGGTTTCGTTTCTCTTTACATATCCAAATAATTTATTTCTATGATACTTTCTTTCATTTGATACTTAAATCAACAGTCAAAAAAGATTGGGGAAATTGGTATGGACACTGTAAGCACTTACTAATCGCTTACGACGTATATCCCCAAAAGGGGTGGCAGAGATACTTACAATTACATACATACATACATATACTCACGGCTATATTTCCCTAGAAGGGGTAGCCAGAGCTAAAGAATCATAAATTCCTCAGCCACTTTTGGAAGTTGAGTGGGGAAAAGATGGTAAAAATAAAAGATTTTGGTGATGGATCTCCAAACGCATCGCCCAAAAATCCAATTAAAAAGCCCCAATACCCTTAGTCACCTCCCACTAACAAAATATACTTACAATTCTCAATAATATACATACATACATATACTCACGGCTATAATTCCCTAAACGGGGTAGCCAGAGCTTTGGAATGAGAAATTCCTCAGCCACTTTTGGAAGTTGATTGGGGAAAAGATGGGAACGATGGAATGATTGGGAACCACATCGCCCAAAAATCACTTGAAAAGTCCCTATACCCTTAGTCGCCTCTTGCGATCACCCACGGGTAGAAATGGGGTAGTGTTATTCTAAGCCGACACTACACAGCTGTCTGTATCTCAATAATATCTGTAGTAATATATAACCATACCACGTATTTATGAGAAGTTGACCTTCTAAGTTATAAAAAACATACATACATGCATACATATACTCACGGCTATAAATCCCTTAACGGGGTAGCCAGAGCTTTGGAATGAGAAATTCCTCAGCCACTTTTGGAAGTTGATTGGGGAAAAGATGATAATAATAAACGTTTTTGGTGACGGGTCTCCATCCACATCGCCCAAAAATCACTTAAAAAACCCCTATACCCTTAGTCGCCTCTTACGATCACCCACGGGTAGAAATGGGGTAGTGTTATTCTAAGCTACACTACACGACACAAAACATACATTCAAATCATGAAATATATACAAATAAACTAAATTATTTGATTAGTTCTCATTGGAGTAGACAGAAACTATGGGTCTCAAAAAAGGCTACCCAGACTTCAAAATCAGAAATACCTTATATATTTTAAGTTGGGGAAAATTACGTCAATGAAGGCTTCTTTGCTTTTAATATAGAATTCAAATTATTGAACAACTATTTTATACCCTTTTATTGTTAGTATTAATAATACTATTAATTAATATTATGTACCTGTATATTCACTACTACTATAAAAACCAGTTAAATACCAGTCGGACTGATTGGTTCCCACCATTACTCACTTACTAATACTCACGCCCGTTGTTCCCATTGGGGTAGGCAGCGACTTTAGATCGCCACTTTGTACGATCCTGACAAATCTCTCTTGCTTAGATAGGAATATTAATTAATTTACTTTATTTATTTAAAAATTTACTAACGTATGCCCTGCGGATATTTAAGTGACTATCAGTTATTGGTTTCGAAAATTAGAAAATAAATAAATTTATTTTGCAGGCATAATGTTTCTATAAATGTTTAGTTCATGACAGTTAAAGTATTTATCATTGTATCGGTTTTCAACACAGTTATTATCAAGTAGATACGGGCTGTTGATACACTGACAGACAGCAAAACCTTAATAATAATGACTCGTTTTAATGTTTGGTATGGAACCATTAAAGTTACATTTCCAGCTACAAAATATACTTTTAGCTGAAATAGATGTAAAACAACATTTAAAGAGATAGCACTAGCATAGCATAAAGTACGTTGCATCACTAAAATTACTCAAACAACGCCCAGGACATGGAATGGGGTAGTATTGAGCTATGTTACGAGAAAACATTACAGTCAAGAGAATTGAAAAATAGATATAGTAAAATATATTGCTATCTCTCTCTGTGAAGCCTTGCCCCGAAGAGTGCGACAGAGACAACTGCAGCTTCGGCCGGAAACGCCTATTAAAAGCACACAAACGCAATGTTTCGTAGACCCCTGAACACTATTCGAAAATTTTATCGATTTAACTACTATTTACAATAATACCATTACTACTATTAAATCAAGCTTTTTCCTTAATTCTGAAACTCATACGTTTACGCCGTTATACCTGAAGGGGTGGCAGAGATACTAAAACTACTGATCATCACAATAAAATGGTTTCACGAATTTTCACCGGACGTTCGGAGTACCCACGTTTTGCTTGGACTGTTGCCCACGTGACAGGGGCAGGTCTATCGCCGATTGGTTCAAATACACTGCCACGTGACTTAGTAGAACCGTTTACGTGATTTTGTTGTAATTTCCACGAAAAACTGGTTTTACTCAGACCTAAAACCTTTTTATTCTATTTTTAGATACTTTTAATACTACTGGCTACTGAGTTCACCTTTAGTTTATTTTAGGAATGAGGTTTTACTTAAACGCTTTCCATGATAATGATTCAATTAAATTTATCAACTTATGACAATGATTTTTCTAACTTTCCTCATTCATCACGATTTTACGCCCTACAAAAAAAAAGATTTAAAAAAGAAAGTCGTTTGCGAACGGCAATAAATTTATCATCATAGCCCATACATGTACCACATAGAAGAGCCCGGGCTCGGGATCAATGTATAATGGCAATTAACCATAGTCCACCACGCAGTACCTTCTAAAAAATCTTAGATGCATAATCTTGATATACTCTGCAGCTAAACAAAAAATACTTACCTCATTACATACAGCCTCTTACAAACAAACTTCTAAAATAAAGGTCAAATGTATTTTTGGTAAGACTACAAAAATCGTAGACACTGCTTGCCGTAGTCGAATGCCTTCTATAGCCACCGCCGCTGCTGTATGTGACAAGTTAAAAAAGATCACAGAATTCATTTTATCGAAAATTTATTATCGGCCTATTCTAAAGTTTTTAAACTTCATTTGTGTGGTGTATTAAGCAGTAGTGAAGTAAAAGCACTAACGTATTCCATATGTTTGTATCCCTTTAAGGGCTCATTGAATCTGTGTGTACTATAGCCGTATATTATTGATCCGTATTAGAACTAGGGGACGAGAGAACTAATAGGGCGGTTATTCGTTCGCCTCACATACTGAGTTAACGAGGTAACTTTCAACAAAAGTCTCACCGGATATATAATTGAAACTATTTCCGCCAAGTTCACAGTTTCTATTGTCGAGACATGATTTTCTGTTACGACTTTCTACGACTACTACTGTTTTCTGTTGGTTTTTGGGATAAATTGTCGAATCGGGAAATGATTTATTTGATGTTGATCTTAAATAATGACATCAGAGTGTTGTATAGAATAATAGTAATATCCCAATTCATTCAACTATTAGTAACGACAAAAAAGTGGAATTAAGCCACCTTATGAAGGCCGCCATACTTCATAATTATTAATTTGCCGTATAATTAATTATATCCTTCATATAAACATAAGTAGAGTGATTAAATGTTAATAACACGGTTCACAATAAATATTATAGAAAATATAAAAACTAGTCAAAATGACTACCTTTAGCTATTAAACTTTTCACCATACATCCTAACCATTTATCTACCGCACGTATAACATACTATGGCATCGAGACGGGTATTTTCCCCTAATCGGCTTGAAGTGATTCGATATTGCGGTGAGGGTTTGAAAAGGCTTTGTCCTCTAAACTATTATATATTCCAAAGGATTTGCTGGAGGCCAATCTTCAGAGGCAACGAAGTCCGTTCAATTTACGTCGGGCCAATGCTTTGTTAATTTAGCTTTGTACCGGTGCATCTTGTTGAAATATTCATTGTCGACCAGCGAATACAGTATTTCTAGGCAACCAGCCACCTACTATAAAATATCGCTTTCACATTTTGTTCTCAGAATAGGAGTTTTGTGATGTATTCGTAGGAAACCGTACCAAACCATCATAGGATGAGTGTAGGCCATTTTAAACTTGGAATCTTGCAACATGCCTATTATTTTAAAGATTAACTTTTCAAAATCTTTTTTAATATACACTCTATAATAACTCAATATTCGTTTGGGCAGGGGGGATGTAGTCAAAAGTTGACCTCTCCTTCTTCGACTAGCCCTAATTTAGAAAACAATACATTAACCAAGGGTATTTTCTCTTTCTACTTACGTATTAAAATCTTTAATAGCTGTTATTAAAGGAAAGAAAAATTTCGACACAGGCGGGGTAAAAAAAAAAAAATTTTCTTTCCTTTAATAACATCTTTTATTTATGAGTAATAATCCCCACATGAGGAATTCATGTCAAAAAACATTAAATTCTTTAATAGCTGTTGTTGTTTTGGTTGGCCAAGGTCGATCGACCCATGGCCTATCATCGAAAAAGCCAACTCATTGTTATGTTTGATGGTCCGGTAAACAAGTTGGTTTTAAATAATTTAGTAAGTTGTAGATTGCCTTAAATCAAGAAAAACCTCTTTTAAATTGGCTCATTACGACAACGAGTCCAATCTAGCATGAATGGTTGTGAAACCAATGTTGAGACGTACTTTTCCACAAAAAACTTAAGGATTTCATCAAATTATTATTTAGGTTAGATTTCGGTTGAAGAGTTGCAAGAGATGATGAATATTGCATGTGCATCGTTTGAAAGAAAAGGAATGAGAGTGAATGTGGATAAAACCAAAACCATGGTTTTCGAGAGAGAGGAGAATATGACTGAATGCGTGATTGAGATCAATGGTAAGAAAGTGGAACAAGTGAAAGAGTTCGTATATCTGGGAAGTTTGTTTACTAGGGATGGAAAGTGTGATGAAGACATTAAAAGAAGAGTAAAAAAGGGTAATGCGGTAAATGGAGCATTGGATAGTCTCATGTCTAGTCAATCGGTGTCCGAAAAGGCCCGAATGGCTGTGCATGATGCTGTCCTCGTTCCTACGCTTATGTATGGCAGTGAATGTTGGGTGTGGCAGAAGAAGCATGAAAGCAGAGTGAATGCAGTAGAAATGAGATCCCTCAGAAAAGTTTGTAATGTAAGGTTATGTGATCGTGTGAGGAATGATGTGATTCGTGAAAGGTGTGGTGTAAAAGATGATATTGTAAGAAAGATAGAAAAAGGAATGTTGAGATGGTTTGGGCACATAGAGAGGATGGATGACATTAAAGTGGTGAAAGAGATCTATAGAGCCAATGTGGAAGGTAATGTTAGCAGAGGACGACCTCGGAGGACACATTTAGATCAAATAGAAAATGTGCTCAAAAAGGCAGGTGTGCGAAGTACGAAGAATAAAAGAGCATGTATGAAAAGATTGATGGATGTGAATGAAGCTAGAGAGGTTTGCCAGGATCGTACAAAGTGGCGATCGATATTCTCTGCCTACCCCAATGGGAACTAAAGGCGTAAGAATATGTATGTATGTATATGTATGTTAGATTCAAATCGTGATAAACACATGAAGATGCGTATGAAAATAGAGTTCTATGTTTAATTTTATCCTCAGTCCCTTCTATTCTTGAAAAGAAGTTTTTATCTGAGAAATGATATTTCTGTAAAGATAAATTTCAAAGTACATCCAGTTTTGCTGTGTAGTGTTTAAATAGCACTAACCCATTTCTTCCCATGGGTGATCGTTAGAGGCGACGAAGGGTATCGGTGCTTTTTAAGTGATTTTTGGGTGATGCGGTGGGAGACCCGCCACCAAAAACATTTATCTTACAATGTTTTCCCAGCTTAACATACATACATACAAATACTCACGGCTATAAATCCCTAGAAGGGGTAGCCAGAGCTTATGAATTAGAAATTCCTCAACCACTTTTGGAAATTTGTGTGGAGAAAATATGGTAAAATAAAGGTTGTTGGTTGTTAGTTGGCGTTCTCTCTCTCGCACCAAAAATAACCGTCGCGCGTCCATGTCTCTGTATTTTACATTTTCTAAATATATCTCAATTATTAAAAGTATTTCTTTTGCTAAAATACTACATGGTAGCAGAGCGTTCTCCAACCGCATCGCCCAAAAATCCCTTAAAAACCCCCAATACCGTTAGTCGCCTCCTACGTATACCCACCGGAAGAAATTGGGTAGTGCTAATCTAAGCCGACAATACACAGCAGACTTAACTTCCAAAAAAAGCTGAAGAATTTTCTGATTCTGAAGCGCTTGCTACCCCTTTTAGGGATTTATAGCCGTGAGCAATTTATGTATGTAGGTATCCAGCTATAAATCTTAATTAAAATAAAAAATCTTATTTATATCTTATTTCAAAGTTAAAAACGGGCCAGTTTATCTGAAAACCTGAAACCGTGACTAATTTTAATACACCGGTGATCACAAATACTCTCTCACATGTTTCCATTAAATCGATACCAACGTTTCAGGAAACCGTAGTAAACTGTTCCAATTAATCACTCAATCTGCGATATCCATGTATGATTTGTTAGGAATCTCCGAGCGTGTTGATGGATTGTCGAGAATAATCGGAGCAAAGGTTAGCGAGACCGCATGTCGCCATCACGTGAGGAGCACGGTTAGAGTGGGAGGGAGCGAGGGTTAGAGTGAAAGGAGGCGACCCCGGCGGCGGCGGCGGCGGCGGCGGTATGTCAATGCGGCCTGCGACAAGGCTCGACCCACTGACACTCTGATACGCATTTCCTAAGTTCAAATGTTGAACGTGCTTTCCCTATATTCGGCACTGCCAATTTGACTACGAATTTGCTTTCGTAATTTCGTTGGTACGCTGAGATGAGATGTAATTAGAAATTCCTCTTTGATTACGAGCGGGCTTGGCTACCAATCAGGACGTTTCGGGTTCGGTTCCCGGTGACACATTTTAAATTTTGAGTTTGAGATTTAACCTAGTTTAATAGAATTTTGCAGGCTGTATCGCAGGATTATTAAAAAAAATTAAACAATCCGTGCTTCAGAGGTCACGGAAAGATTTCGGTCGTAAGCCAATGTGTAGGTGTATTATGCCTAACTCAATTTTATTCATGTTCGAGTCTCCCGTGCTAGCTGCGATTGTAGTTATAGATATCAACTATAAATGTCCTGTTTTTTGTCAATTGATCCTTAATTTATTCTTGGATTGGTGACTATCTTTGTTGCAACTGGAAAAGAATTTGCCTACTTACTTACTTATACTGACGCTAATTATTCCCATTGGAGTAGACAGAGACTTTCGATCGCCACTTTGCACGATCTTGACAAATCTTTCTTGCTTCCCTTATGGGCTATTGAAATAAGAAGGATACACTCGTATATAGTGAAAAAAAACTGTATTCATTAGTTAAGATATTAAATACAGAGAATTTTCCTCTATTGGTTGAGGTAGTTTGCCGATAATTAAAAAAACTCTTAAATATTACAAACAACCCTATTAATTATGTATAAATAACCAGAAATCTCTGAAAGTTAGCTGCACCTTGATTAACTAAACATTTATGTATGTTTTTCTTTGTTTTATCTACAAATATACCAAAGTTATCGCTCTTTTGTGTGTTGCCCAATATATATTTCATTTCAAACTAGAGTATAAATAGCAATAGGTGTGAAATACTGTTCAATAATTGAAAAAAATAACTATTAAACTAAGTGGCTGCGGACATCTTCAGTAAAATTTATAAAAATTAGGGAAACTTAACAAAAAATATTATTATTAACCAAAAATATAACTGAATTTTTCCATTACTTATCATTTCGTTCCTTTTTGATAATCATATTATAGATGTTTGCGAAATTGCCCCGCCCTGCAATTAGATCGATTCGCGAAATATCCTGAGTAATGTTAAACAGAAACCAATTACTTAGTATGACGCCTCAAGGTACTTGGCAGATTAATAGTTCAACATTTCGGCGAAACCGAACATAATGTAATTTGTTCGTTACCTGCTGTGAACGCCTTGTTTTTCGTTATGGCCATAGTAATTTTATTAAGAAGATTAAATTTAATTGCTTTAATAAAACTAGTATTTGAGAAATAATACCTCAGCGGAAAAAGCGCTACAAGCGTTAAAACCCGACCTTTTTCTTCAACCTCATCCTCCCGCCCATCTCTCTGATTCGAATCGTGACGTCATGCCGCATCGTCTGCTAGCGACACCTATATAATCCTACGAAGCCTTCAAGATATACTAAACTTATTTTTTACTCATATTATTACAGAACCGTATTCTTAGACCTTGAATAACCAAATTTTTCATGTTCCGTGTGTAATATAAGAAATACCAAGGATTTTACATCCAGTAATATCGCACACTAAATTTATGACACGAGGAAATTTTATTGGAGAAAGATCTTGCTATGAAAGAACACAAAGAGAAGTGCAAGTAATAAATTAAGTAGGTTGGCACGCTGTTGCCAAGGCTCGCAGCACATCGTTCGTATCGTAACAAGTTCAGGGTTCCCGTTCCGGAGAGTTGGCAGTGCGCGCTGGAGCCAGGCTAGCGTCGCCGGCAGTGCAGCGCGGCCCGACGCCCGCCACTAGCAGGCGCGCCAGGTCTGCGGCAGCAGCGCCCAAACACCCTGTCCTTCGTCCAACTCTTCATACAAGAAGATTTTACTTTGACAAACGGACCGGAACTCACCTTTTATGTAAATTTATTTAACGTCTTGAACAAAGCTCGCGCTTTTACCACACATATCTCGCTAAAACGCATCTAGTTTCTGTGCTTTTAGTTAGGCGTGAGCAAATCATTTGCTATGCAGTTAGTGCCAAGTTTATCACGAGTTCATTCAAAATTGGTTGATGAAATTCCATTTAATGGAAATCATCGATCAATCATATTATTCAGTGTAGACAGTAGTGTAGACTAAACAGAGGTGATCGGTTGTACGTTTGAGGAAATGACAGTGTGTCAGATGCAGACGATGTGACGTGCGGGGCATGGCATGTTGCGGTGCACGCGGAAGCGTAGTGGTAAGGAAGAGGAGCGGCGCCGCCCACCGGCCACGGCGGCGTGTCGATACGGCGGCGATGGTGGCGGCGGCGGCGGCAGCGCGACGCAAGGGGAAAACGCACGCGCGCCGCGCCCGGATCGCGCCCGCCGCCGCCACAGTAGCAGGCTTGACGCCGCCGCGGCACTAACACTCTGCCCCGCGACGCGCTCGCTCCCGCACTATGCCCCGCGCCGCGCACGCCTATCGCTCACACCAACTGATACTATGAACCACTAAAAAAAACTGTGATAAAATTTACATATCTCAAAAAAAAATCTTGGACTACGCTGTGATAACGATCGAACACAAATCATTAGAAATTTAAAATTTAAAATTTCATCGTGCACCGGTCAGAGATTACGAACTCTCAAATCGGAGACGGCATCGTAGTCATCTCCTGTGCGGTATAGTTGCGCAGTGAGCGGCGCAGAAGCGGTATTTGCGTTGCGCGGGCCCTGCCGCCTCGCTCGGCTCGTACCGCAGTAGCTGTGGCATGGTGCGATGGGAGCGCTGAGCCACGTGAAACTTTTTCTTCGTACTTAGTGACACTATGTTATATGTGAAAAGGCGGGAAAGGTTGGCGCCAAACTTTTACTAGTAGAGGCGAGCTCGGACTCGGCGCGCTGTCGGAATGCACCGCGAGTAAAGTGGCGGTCGCAGCAGAGAGCGCGCGCCGGCCGGGGGGCGCAGCGGGCCAGCCGGTCCCTCCGCCGCGGCCCCGTCTCTCCACTCACTTGCAACTAGGATCTAATCCACAGCGATGACAAACTGACCTCCACTAGCCACCATTGCTCGCATAGAGTTGGTTGAGAAATGGGGGCTGACGCCTGTCCTCAGGCCGAGGCAGGAATGCCCCCGGGCCCTAGAACCAGGCACAGAGCAAAGGTATGTTTATAGGTATATGTGCATTATAGTACATTGTACGAGAAAATACGTAGGTAATCTGCCTTTTGGTGTGGATGTTGCGGTTTAGATAGGATGTAATAGGATTACGTCACAGTTGATGTATTCGCGGGATGATGCGCTATTTGATTTGCTGTCATAAACACATCGTATATGAAGGAAAGCCGACGATTTCCGCTCGCTGGAGCGCGGCCGCTTATGTGCTCCGTAGAGGATATCCGTGCCTCTATAAGTAGTTTAGAGACAATTTAGTATCAATGTGATATGAAGTACCCAATCGTAGCTTTAAATTGATGAGATTATGGAATATTTTGACATGTGTTGGTGAGTGGTCACCTTCTTTCCGAGGATGAGGCGAGTCATAACTACTAATATCTCGAGTGGCCCTCGCCGTTGTATGCTAACAATATCATCTAACTCACGCTCGTGCCGCGAGTGACGACTGGTGAGTGTCATCTCAAGAATTTTCCAACTCCGTCGTCCTCAAATTTCGCGCATGACCTACATTTTTCAGCGAGAATGCGCCACTTCGAAATGGAACACCAATTAAGGCTGTAATTTAACATCTACCTAATCTTGTCAGAATATAATTTGCCTAAATTAGGCATCTCTGCGGCAACGTGTTATCTGGTCTAAACCTGAAATTTGAAAAGCGCTAGCTATATTTAGAACTCTCGTTCTAATGTTAATTTAGTAGCTTGAGTGCTCGAGTCAGTGATCGGTCCAACAATTCGGTATGCATTTGCAACTTAACTATTAAAATTTTGATGGAAAGCTGTACTGCGAATTTGTTTCTTTGTATAACATGTTTGGAATACTTTGTTTCACAACAGAAGATCTAAAATATTCGTGTCGATAATATCTTTCATGAGCAGACGTACATGACACGATTCCAAAAATATTTCTACATCATATTTCGGTTCACTATAAAATCTTCATACTTTTTTTACGCTTCAACGTTAGCGTTCACTGTGATAAAACAATACTAGCATATATTTTTATCCTATTAGTACAACAAATGATTTCTATCTTATATTGTTTCGAATTAAAACAATATTACGAGTCTATTACTTACTTTTTGGTTTAAATCACAAAGAAATGTCGAATATTAACACTAAAAAGCTATTACTAGTATTCTATTCTGTGGCGTCCTGTTCAAAGTTTTTATTTATTATTATATTTCATAATTAAGTTCATAATGCTTTGCGTACTCTCAAGAACAAATACTTTTAAATAATAGCGTAGCAAGTTTCTTTGAAGATTAATACTCTCAGGAACTTGTTCTGTTGCTTCAAACTAACTTACGCGTTCGCGTTGCCTTAGTCCAATTATGCACTTGTTAGACATCTTAAACTAACGTGAATTTACTGCACAACTCTGTCAGGAGTATCGCCTCGATCTTAATTGAGCTAACTCTGTATTTCAGAGAGTAATATATATATTTCACAGTGGGAACATTGTTAAATGATATGGAATAAACATTATTCAAGTTTTTGTTAAATTACACCGTGTGCTCAAAAAGGCAGAAGTCAGAAGTATGAACACTAAAAGAGCATGTATGAAAAGATTGATGGATGTGATCGAAGCTAAAGAGGTTTGCCAGGATCGTACAAAGTGGCGTTCGATAGTATAGGTATATGCCAATTTCAAAAGAATAACTTAGGCCTATACCTACATTCTAAATAAAACTCAAAATGATTTACAATAACGCAGTCATTTAGGTTAGTTTCTACCTTTTTCTGAGCGAACCCACTCATTTGAAACCAATATTGTAGTAGCTCACGAAAACTATTAAAACCGCCATTTTGGGTCATCCGCCATTTTGAATTTTGAAGGATGATGTAGCGAGATGGATAAGTAATTGCCTGCGCTTTTAGAACTTACTACAAACATATACAAACATACAACCATACATTTCTTTGAAATACATTGCAAGGTGAATTGTCTGAGCGCACACGAGGGCACAAAATTAGCACAAGTGCATCAACTTCTCATCTAAACAAGGTGCGTATTCTGTTTATTTATTTATTTTATTTTATAGCCTAATTCACTTCCCACTGCTGGGCAAAGGCCTCACAATTTTGAGCCCACACATCTCTGTTTGAGGCTGTACACCACCACCCTGGATCAAACCTGTCCAGGTCGTCCCTCCATCTCCTCCTAGGCCTTCCCCTACGCCGGTGCCAATCTGTAGGCACCAATTCAGTGGCTGTTTTAGCCCATTTTTCCGGATGCATTCGACAGACGTGTCCGGCCCAGGTCCACTTGAGTTTGGCTGTTTCTGTTCTGTTATTGTTTCATATATCAACCTACCTTCTGTGATTAGATACGCCTACTGGTAGATGTGATATACCTTTTTATAAGGCTCAAGACTAATTTAAGACTATAGATACTTTTTTATTCCTACTTCTTAATAATCATGCTTTGTGTGGCTGATTACATTTTCTATTTAAAGCAAAATAATATTAAACATCAATTTGACATATAATCTAACCTAACCCTTGTTATTCTGTTGAGTAAAACATCTTTTTAATAGATTCAGAAGCCTTAAACAAAACCATGATTCCAAAACATTTACATCAAAGCAAAGCTGGACTAAATCATTAACACCTCTTCAAAGCTAATTAAATATTCTAGTCTATGAATAAATGAGTACAATTTATAAAGGTAATGGTAGCTGGGAGGTATCAAAATTAACACAGTAGATATATATAACTTTTCATTTACATCTTAAGAGAATTGATTACATCAGAAGTACTAGCACGAGCGTTATTTTATTGTTAGAATGAGATAAAAGTATAATATGCTATGTAAGTGTGAAGGAAATGGCTGTTTTATTTCAAGCGTTATCTAGTTAAAACGTCGTTCGTGCTGGCAATTTAGAGCAAAAGCTGACAAAAAGACCTTAATTAATAAATGTCGCCTCTCAGCTTGCTTGCTTTTTGGTGGGTTTCCAACCACATTGCACTACAATCACTTAATAATTCCCAAATACTCAAAGTCGCCTCTTAAGACATCCGCGGTAAGAAATGGGTTAGCTCAGCCACACTAGACTCAACGCCTAGAGTCTCTTTTATTTTTATACTCACCCTATCCGACTTAGCTTAGGTACACTCCTTTGCCCCGCCAGGGCGGCCTTCAGCCGCCCAGCAAAACACGTCAAGGTGACGCCGCATAGGCCGCAGGGCCAGCAGCACCGAACCGGGGGGGTTTTAGTCAGTACAACTCTGACATACCCCCGTTGCTCACTCGAGTGGCGGGGGATCCTTTGAGGATTTCCCCCCCGGTATAAAAATGAAAAAAAATTGGATTAGCGCTATTCCGCTATGCCGACACAGCATTGGTTTTTAACAGTGAGTAAAATCATATATGCAGTCTATAAATCAAAGTTTATTTTTATCTCTATGAACTGTTCCGTAAAAAAGTTCATTAGAACTAGAATTAAAATAACATAAGTGTGTCGAACGGTGTGGGTAAATAATTGAACATATAAATTTCAGCAATGGCAGCAACGTAATTAAGATACTGAACAACTCACCGCGTTGACTCTGCCTTTTATTTAAGAAACGTCGGTAACAATAATAAGCTTTCGTTTCAAAAAAAAACTATCTATATTAATTTGCTAATCTAAGGCCTTTTCTTCGCTTGAACTTAAGTTGAATTAAATCAGCGCAACAAATTGAATGACTTTTACATTTAAAAAACCGCCCAAGTACGAGGCGGACTCGCGCACGAACGGTTCCATACTATCATCTATAACAGAAATTGCTTAAAAATTAATTAAGAATTAAAAGTAAATATACTGTGAAAATATGATGCATCTACTTGTTACCATTTTTAATATGGTCAGACAGACAGACAGCGGAAGCTTAGTAATAGGGTCCCATTTTACTTTTGGGCACAAAATCAACGTTCATATTAAAATGTATTCTTCTTCTATTTTTATATTCTATAGAAAAAAAACCGCATATATTCGCCTAAGTGAAGTAAGTGAAGGAAAAAGTAAAGCCGTTTTGGGAAGGAGTTTGAATTTTGTTAAGAAACGCAAAACTTGAGGCTTGTAAATAAGTTAAGGAAACTATAAATCTACATTGTAACTTTGTTGGATAGAACAGCAGTCACTGCAATCGATACGACTATTATTCAGCACACATACACGTCGAGCCTTTTAAGTGCTGTAATTTGCACAATTACCGCCAATTTAAAAATTAAGAATCGTTTGATATTTGCTTTATTTTTAGAATAAATTGAAAATTAAATTGAATACTTATGCATCTGTGTAGTCGTAGCCTTGCTTGGAGTCAGTCGTGTCACGTGAGGAAAGAAATCTTACTGAAGGAAATTTTAGGGTTGTTGCGACTTTTGTGTTTTGAAGAACTAATTTTCATGATTGAGGACCAGTTGTCCTTGAAAATTTAAATTAGGCATCCCAGAAAACATATTCAAAATATCTTACATGAAGACGTGAGAAAGCTGAAGAAAGCATGAAGCAGAAAGAAAGCAGTTGGATTTAAAATTTGATTTCCGACGATCATTTAGGCGGATGCTGTAAGAAAACTTTTTTTTTCGTTTTTTAATCCAGTATGAAGTTGAATTATGTCAAACTAACGTTTGGTGTGTCCACATAGAATCTTTAAAAAGTTAGAATAATATTTACTTCATGGAAAACTGAATAAATTATTTAAAAGGAAGATAAGGAGTTTATTTTTGCTACATCTCCTAATGCATATTTTTGAAGTAAATAATATTTATAGTAATTAATTTTATTTCATAAAAAGTACAGTGGGGGTTTAATCACGTCTACGACATCACCAGTGAGTGATGTCGAAACTTGCATCGATACTTACAGTCAGGATTCTCAAATATAATGCCAAAGCCGACGGAAGTTGATCGGTCCGTAGCGTAGGTTACGTTTGTAACGAAAATCGGGCGTGTTAAGAAGTTTGATTCTCTCAAGAAAAGACTTAAACAATTGATTATTTGAAGCAGGAAAATGTTAACAATCCTCCATACAGTCCAGTTTGGTGAAGAATCTGTCGACGATTTCAAATCGGCAATATTTGACACCCCTACTTAAGAATAGATGTTTTATAGTTCGACCGGATAAAAATGTATGAAACTACATAGCAAATACTTTGGAAAACTTAAAAATATAAAGGTATATTGGTTAAACTTGTTTTCTCGTCTAACGACAAAACTCTTGCACCATTAACTTTGTTAAGCAGAGTATATCGATCATTAAACATCTACATTGTTCTTCTTTCTTCAATCATCATCAATTTAGACAACTGTTTAACTTTTTTGTTTGTTTTACAATAACTTTGTTTTTATGTGTTGCTTTTTGCGTAGTAAATTTATATATATTATACCTTTCTTTCTTTCATCAATGTCGGTTATATTGAAAAACCGAATAATGATTTTACCTGTCGTTATCTTTTATTAGTTTTAACTTTAAAGAATAAGAGAGATTAAATTATTTAATAATTGTTTATGACAAAAAAACTTTGTGTTTGTATCGTCATAAACAAGTTCAAAGTTTAATCTATTTATCTTCGTTACATAGTTAATAAAAAAAAAGAAATAATGTTATTAAATGCATAATTATTGCGCAAATACACGTTAAAATTTCGGCGACATAAGAGCAATTTACTGGCGGAAGCTGTAGCCAATAACAATCATATTGATTTATCGCGGTGTCCAATCAAAACAACGGAATGTAAAAGGTCTCGATAATATGAACCCAACAATTATAATGGACAAGCCGAATCCGCAGATTAGCGTGACACTCGAAATTGCAAATACTTGTTGTGTTGATGTCGATAAGCTATTTCAGGAATTGTGTGCAAACATATAAAAATTATATGTGCCACTTTTATATTTGACTACTCAAAATATTGGTTAATTTTGCATTGAAGCTTTAACAGAATATTAGGCTAAGTCAATTTATAATATATAATTTGAAAAACTTAAACTTTTATATCTACAGCCGTGGCGACAGACTTGGCAGAGTGGTTAGGTGACTAGCTTCGCGGTCCGGAGGTTGCGGGTTCAATCCCCACTGAGAGCAGCATTTATGTAACATAATAACATAACATAAACGTTCACGCCGTTTATCCCCGAAGGGGTTGGCAGAGGTACCAATACTTCTGAACTCACATGGCAAGCGCCATCTAGTTTCCAGAGAAGGTATCCACGTTTTGCTTAGACAGTGTACTCACGTGATAGGGGGCAGGCCTATCGCCGTTTTGTACGAATACACTGTCACATGACTAAGTACAACTCAGCCATGTGGGTTTCCTCACGATGTTTTCCCTCACCGTTAACAACCATGATAAATTATGCGATGCAGCATTTATGTGATGAGCATAAATGATTGTTTCTAAGTCTTGGACGTTATTTATATATGTATAATATAATATTAAATATATCGTTGAGTTAGTCTCCCATAATACATGTGTTATATAGTCTATAGTCATCCTATTAATATTATAAAGGCGAAAGTTTGTAAGTATGGATGTATGGATGTTTGTTACCCTTTCACGTAAAAACTACTGAATGGATTTGAATGAAACTTTGCCACAATATAGCTTATACATCAGAATAACACAGAGGCTATATCCTATTAATATTATAGAGGCGAAAGTTTGTAAGTATGGATGTATGGATGTTTGTTACTCTTTCACGTAAAAACTACTGAATGGATTTGAATTAAACTTTACCACAATATAACTTATACATCAGAATAACTCATAGGCTATAATATTATAAATGTGAAAGTTTAGATGTTTGGATGTTTGTGTGTTTGAGGCAAAAAGGCTCCTCAAGTACATAATGTATATGAATAAAAGTTGGCAGAATGCTAGATAATGACCCAAATTTTAACATAGGATATTTTTTATCCCGGGAAAATTTGACCAATAATATTCACGCCTGATTGAACTAAGAGTAGCAGAAAAACGTTTTAAGCTTTGTCATAAGCAAATTTGACAGTACGAGCTTACTATTATTCTTAGAGTAATGCAATAAATTTTCATTCGGTCATTAGCAGATTATTTATCACCACTTTGGACAATCGTGACACACCTCACTCACTTTGACCTCCTTGAATTTATCTTAACCTCGCCATTACTAAACTTTTTTTATCTGGAAAAGCTTTAATAATCTGATTATCCGAAAATTAAAATGAATCCGAGTTTGCAACGACCCGCGTGATGCAGTGTATACCGGCTATTATCACATAGTCAGGGTAGAGCCTCTTGCCGGGGACATATATGGACTAAGACTTATGTCAGAATTGATAAGAATTTTATTTACAAAACTAAAGTCGCAACGTAACTTTTCAATGTTAACTATAGTCATTGCGCCGTAGTCGTTATAATCGATTTATTTTACATTACTATTTAACGAATATGTTTACCAATTTTGTCGTAGAAGTCAAGGCTTAAAGTCGATACTGCGTATTAGGTGCCACCAAAACTAGTATTCATGTTGTAAATATTTTACAGTTTCATCAACATATCTAAACGGCAATAAGGGGCTATCCTATGTACATACCTACTTGTTTTAATATATTAGTATGATTTTATTGACGAAAGTGACACTTTCGCGCGTAATGGAATGCATAATTTTCGATATACTATTTTCAAGTACTTCATTATCATACATTTATGTCATGTGTACACATTCACAACCACTTTCATAAAAAGAAGGAGGTCATAAAGTTGATTTTTAGTACAAGGCAATAAAGTATTTCGAAATGTAACCGGCTTAATTTCTGCAGCAATCCCATAATATTTGGGGCAAAATATTACTTTCCGAAACAACTATCACAACATTGCAGTGTGAAAAAAGACTAACCTATTTAACTTATAAAAACAATAGCGAAACAAATGTAATATTAGAAAAGAATGTGTGATGTAATATTGCACTGCGGGACAAACACGGCTTCTTCGGATGAATGACCACACCTTCGGATATGCCAACTGTCTCTGATGACGTCATCAAAAGACGATTCGTAGAAGTAGATCTTAGATGTGTTGTTCTCAGTATTAGGACTCAAATATGTTTACTTAAATAATTATTTATTAGTGATTATAACCAAAATTACGCCACTATGTATTTGGTTGGTTATGACCGATAACCTTTATAAAATTTATTTATTTTATTTATTTATTTATTTAACAAAAAATTAAATCTTTACAGGTTATACCTAAAGCGATTACATTTCACATGATATTATACTTATTTTAACTTATTATTTATTTCTACACCTTATTATAACATAAATACTTTAGTGCAGCACATTGGAAGTCACACCAAGAACACGCAAATATATCCACCTCTTCCGATATATTGCCAAGTGCGATTTGCGCTCGAATAATCGGACTCTCTATCAACAAATTTGTCCGTGACTGAGGAATTTTAAAAAGTCTTCCCCGTCGTCGTCTCAAAGTCCCACTAGGTACCGCCAAATTTAATGTGCCTAGTATAGTGGGATTATAAATACTCCCTCTTAACACCCTTAGAATATACACCATTAAAGTAATAAAAAATATTTTCATCACTGTAGTTGAAAGGAGTTTCCTACGTTTTTAATAAACCTAAATAACAAATACATCCATAACGCAATATAAAAGTCTTCTGGTTTAGTTGGAAATTCAAATTAATTTCGAGTTGAGCGTCACAGCGCTTTACCCTCATAGGTTTTTTAATTTATTTTTTCATGGAAAATATTGCGTCCTTTACGAACATGTCGAACAAACCCAAATAAAAGTGTCAGAAACAGCTCGTATACTTAAAATCTGTGTACATGGGGCAGCCATGGTCTGCGAAAGCACAATACACTTTTATTTCCAATGTTTTCTGTCTGCATATTTTACTACGTATCTATTTAATGTTTTTTTTTTTTTGACATGAATTCCTCATGTGGGGATTATTACTTATATATAAAAGATGTAATTAAAGGAAAGAAAAATTTATTTATAAGTAATAATCCGCACATAAGGAATTCATGTCAAAAAAAAAACACATTAAATTATGTGATAGTCTGGCGTTTCCAACATTTGCATTCTATCTGAAAAGGTAGACAAGTGGCCGTCCGAATTAGTTAAAATTCGGAGGTAGGAAACGCAAACACTATTGAACGTGTAAAAAAGAAACAAAGGATAGAGGAATTTCGCGCTGGATGCCAACTGACACTGTAGCTCAGTTGGTAGAGCGACGGGGGCGTATACCCGAAGGTCGCGGGTTCGAACCCCGCCAGTGTCGAAATTTTTCTTTCCTTTAATAACATCTTTTATTTATACGTATCTATTGTCTATATATTCTATGCTGACAACCAACCAGTTGGTTGAGACCCTTTTTGACGACAAATTATTCACACAAAGCCCCTCAGAGCTGGCGACAGCCTTTGTTGTGACGATAAAACCATTCAATTTAGTTCAAACAAAGTGAAAGAGCTCAAAGAGCCGGTACCACATGATTTGATTGAAGCACACCAACAAAAGCCTGAGTTGCATCACTAAACCTCCACAATAGGGGATTCCGGAAAATATTTATTGAATTTTTCGGAAAATAATTATTGAATTTTTCGGAAAATAGTTATTGAATTTTTCGCAAAATAATTATTGAATTTTTCGGTCATCACAATGGTTGAACAGAATTTGGCTGTGTTGTTTAAAGTTTCAATCTTTTTGTGGTTCAGTATTAATAACAAAGCTTTCTATGGATCTGGCTTTACTATAAAGGCGAAGTGCATAGTCACAATTGAAAAACATGATGGAAAAACTAGCTGTTAAACCACCGAAACTGGTACCACCCTATTGCTCAAACCAACAAATAGCCACTTGGTTAAAATTGGGATACGTAAATACTTTAAAATGGAAATATTAACTCTGACAAGGCAGTCAAAAACCATCAACAAATATTTAATTGATGGATCTTGCTCGTTCATTTTCATTAGCTTGCTACATACATACATACATACATATACTCACGCCATTAGTTCCCATTGGGGTAGGCAGAGACTATTGATCGCCACTTCGCACGATCCTGACAAACCTCTCTAGCTTTGTTTACATCCATCAATCTTTTCATACATGCTCTTTTATTCTTCATACTTCGGACGCCAGCCTTTTTGAGCACACTCTCAATTTGGTCCAAGTGTGTTCTCCGTGGTCGTCCTCTACTACTAGCTTGCTAATTAATAAATTATCATTAAAATGATTAACGTGTAGATAATACGGGCAAATAGTTTGATTGATTAAAATATTGCATACGCATGGACGTAATATTTACGAGTACAAGATGAACAACCTTTATATTTGAAGCCTCTGTTTCACCCATAGAAAAAATAGATCCGATACTTCATAGAAAATATTATCTTCTATAAAACATTTATTAACTAAGATGTTATCTTCTATATATCCATATTGCATTATATTTGTTATGCATTGAATATTAAAGAAGAAAATTCGTACAAAGGGCGTTTTGAAAAATCAGATTTAATTTTGGAGACAATAAGATATCAAAATAATACAAGAATATGATGTCATTATCCTCGTTCATCTCGTGCAAGCATCTTTCCAAATGACCGCCAAATATTTGTTCAGTTTTGAAATTTATCTAAAAGTAGATTCACATTATTTTTAGACGCTACTACGTAGGCCAGCTTTGACCGTGGCTATCCTATAAATTTATAGCACTTGGAATAATACACCGAATTATTGGCTTCTAGTAAATTTTGTCAGGTCATTATTTATTTTATTGCTACATACTCAGACTTGCTGATAAATCTAGACTAAGTGCGCGGAATACCAATTGCTGTACTGCCTATACGGTACGTTCTAAAACCCACACTAATGGAACCAAAGTAGACCTCCTCAGTTTTGAAATATAGAAAAGAAAAAAAACTTTTTTACAATTAATCGAGTACCAAAATTGAACAAAGCATCTGATTAAATTTAATATATATAAAACATATGCGAAATTAATAAAATATAAGCAAATATAAATTAAATTAAAAAAGAAGCAAAGTTAACATTGGTATATTCGGATCATCCAAATCATTAGTTTTTACTTACTTTTGACTTAGAACTTCGGCTCAAACTAAAGATCCTAATCTTGTGATATTTCTCAATAAACTTCCTACTACAATGACAATGCTTAATTGTAACGATTCAGTATCAATAGGAGTAATTAAAGTAAATACCAACATACACATTGTTCATACACAGCAGAATTGTCCGATCAACGGGAACAATAGTGTAGGGCTGAGCACGTAATTGTTAGCAATATCTTGGTGGAAACCACCCTTTGTTTCCAGCAGCGTATTGTGTGTCAAGAGTATCATGTGATAATAAAGCTCGCTAAAGACAAGTCCCACTTACCGACTTGAGCTTTTGTGAAGGACGTCAACTTTTTGTCATTCGATACCAGTGAATAAAACTTTATGCTTTGTGAGACTTTGTCACAAATTGATATTGTTTTCAAAAGTTTATTGCTTCTTCGAATTGGTTATTGATATTGTTGGTAGTAGTGTTCTGTACTTATGTACCATTATTTATCAATTTGTTTAGTAATACAATTTATTTTCTAGCAAGCTTCGATTTTATCTGTTACGTGAATAACATACATACATATACTCACGCCATTAATTCCCATTGGGGTAGGCAGAGACTATCGATCGCCACTTCGTGAATTAAGTTTACTCAAACGGTCTTTTTCTTCTTTTATCTGTCTCGAATAGCAATCACTTATTTTTTTGCGAATGGCATAAGAAGTGACTCAGGAATTGCAGATATATAGTGATAAATGAATTATGCGGTCGGAGATCCATCATCAGTAACCTTTTTTAATCTTTTTCCCACTTTAATTCTTATTCAGAAGCTCTGAATTATAGCCGTGAAGAAAAAAGTTCAGTAATAAGTCTGAAGGAAAAATAGTAACTAACTTTATGTGTATAAGAAATAAACAAACCTACCAAAGTAAATTGCGGTTAGAGCCCAAAAAAATCACTAATCCGGTTATTTTCTAAACTAACGTGGTAATGTATTTACTTCTAGAAAATTTCTACAACCTCTTAATTTAACTGTTAAATTACTATGGGTAAAAGTTAACACTACACCTAAAACATCGGTCCAACTCCTAAATATATTTAATTCGAATGGTAGCTTTATTTCTCGTTTCTACCGTTCGTCATTCAAAAGTAAACCAAAAGAACGTACGTATCCAATATGAATGAAACGAGAACAAAAGGCTATTGGAGGTTGTCTCAAAATAAGTCAAATGAAAATGTACAAGTATGCAAGAGAGCTGCGAGAGATGTGTTCGATCACGTCCCGGCTGCCGCCGCCGCCGCCTCTCGAATGTAGCTTGACCTCGCCGGGTTACTCGGTCAATCCGACCATTTGGTCCTCTTTAAAATCAAACATACCAATGTAGATTAAAAAAGCAAATATCAAAAGATTGGTGAGTTTATATGACCCTCGAGAGTTTTGCTATCGTACGAGTTTTTATCGAGTCTCTACCTACCCCAATAGGAAGGATATTTGGTGATTGGTTTAACGCCTCAATAACCTCAGTTGCCTCTTACGATACCCGCGGGAGGAAGTGTGTTAGTGATATTTAAAGCCAAAACGTCATAGCTAGTCGTACTTTATAATCCGTAATTGAGTTAGCACTCAGCTATGTCTCCTCTAGATCCAATTTAAAGTTCGGTAGCGCTTTATGAGTTTAATTAGATTTGCTTATAAATGTCCTCTGAAATAAGATAGTTTACCAGCTGCTTGTCTTAAATTAGATTTCGTATTATCTCGGTAATGGAAAATGAAATGTAATGCCGACGGCAAATTAACGAACAGCGACTGTTTAATAGAAAAGCAGGCTGATTCTTTGTAGTTGTTATGAAACATGATTAGCTTCTCAGTTTAATCGTATTTCGATGATGAAAATGGAAGTCGTAAATACAAAATTGATTTCGCTTATGTTTGAACACTTGTGACAATATTTATCAATCTTTCAGCATTTAATCTTCTATCAACGTATATTGTTTTTCAGACTATATTTCAATATATTTGTAATCCTACCTAGTATGAATGAGAATATAAATTGTTTGTTAAGTCTTCTTTACGAAA
This sequence comes from Bedellia somnulentella, assembly GCA_963576735.1. Classification (NCBI taxonomy): domain Eukaryota; kingdom Metazoa; phylum Arthropoda; class Insecta; order Lepidoptera; family Bedelliidae; genus Bedellia; species Bedellia somnulentella. Next base: position 4,109,138 of record OY755170.1, read on the forward strand.
TATTAAATATCGTTAAAATTATAGGTATTATGCATAACAAAATTGTGCTTACTTACACTGCAGGGCACAGCTTTAATTAAGTAATTGTAATATATTATAGTTAACACCGCATATCTTTAAGGATGCGGCAAAGAAATAAAAACGTCCTAACAAGTAATAGTATCCATAAATAAAAGATGTTATTAAAGGAAAGAAAAATTTCGACACTGGCGGGATTCGAACCCGCGACCTTCGGGTATACGCCCCCGTCGCTCTGCCAACTGAGCTACAGTGTCAGTTGGCATCCAGCGCGAAATTTCTCTATCCTTTGTTTCTTTTTTACACGTTCAAGTAGTGTTTGCGTTTCCTACCTCCGAATTTTAACTAATTCGGACGGCCACTTGTCTACCTTTTCAAATAGAATGCAAATGTTGGAAACGCCTAACTATCACATAATTTAATGTTTTTGACATGAATTCCTCATGTGGGGATTATTACTCATAAATAAAAGATGTTATTAAAGGAAAGAAAAATTTCGACACTGGCGGGATTCGAACCCGCGACCTTCGGGTATACGCCCCCGTCGCTCTGCCAACTGAGCTACAGTGTCAGTTGGCATCCAGCGCGAAATTTCTCTATCTTTTGTTTCTTTTATATATGTTTATTTTCGGGGGCGTATACCCGAAGGTCGCGGGTTCGAATCCCGCCAGTGTCGAAATTTTTCTTTCCTTTAATAACATCTTTTATTTATGAGTAATAATCCCCACATGAGGAATTCATGTCAAAAACATTAAATTAAGTAATAGTATCATCGATGCAAGCACTTTTTATGGTTATTATTTCATAACGTTTCACTTTTTCCTCAAAGCTTCCTCACCATTCATTTCAATTGAAGTGGCTCGTGCCGCGTCTGCGCTCGGTTTACAACGACTCTTAATCTACCAATCACAAGTTTCAATTTTTGCTGACTAAGACCCTTCATTTGAAAGAGAGGTTTCGTAATAGTCCAGTAGTGAGGCGACACGCGGCCGATATAGGTTTCGCAACTCGGAATCGATAATTGAAATATATTCATTAAAACGGGGCGTCCATGGAGGTTCGGTCGGGCGCGAGCGGTGGCCGCGGCGCAAAAGCGAGCGTTAGTTTCACATGAATTAAAAGCTTTTAGATGGTTACTTAATAGCACTGCGCTTATCAATCGCTTAGCTGTGATGCGCATTAAAATTATTTTCAGTTAATAACACCTCATAGGACTTTTACGTAACATTAAAATGCGTTCAGCTAGAGTAACCACATATGGGCTATGTGGTAATAAAATTGTTTGGTTTAGAATCTGTAGTAGAATTAAAATGAAAGACATGTGCGGAAATAATACCAAGATGAAGACACCACAAAACCGCGATTAAATGACAACTTCAATTGCATATACTCATAGCAATTGAAAGATTGTTTTAAAGTACTTTGCCTAAAAATATCACTGTCTAATAAAAGTCAATCAACATAAGCCATTAACAAACTTAGGTCTACTTAAATAGAATTACTTTTCTTCAAGTCACCCTACGGCCACAGCAGTATCCAACAATGGATATAAATCGCTGTCGCCACATTTCCTCAAAGATGTGTTCGAGAAAAGACTTCTTTGATCATCATTAAACATAAATTATCAAAAAAAAGTATAATTAAATACTTCGTTATTTGATAACAAGTATATAAAAAAAATACATTTTACTAATAAAACCACAAAGTCAACCTAACCATATGATGGAACAGTAATATCATTTTATACCTATTTTATCCATCCACCTTACTATCCTAAGGCACATGTAGCGCTCATTATGATCTCGTAGGAGGTAGGTGGTTCGCGTTCTCTCTCAGAGATTTTAGTATTGCATATCTGATATATTTAAGTTATTTTAAGGAAAAATCAGCAGGTAATAATTTTACTTTAATATTGCAGATGATATAAAGTGTAGTAATTACGATATTTATTTTTAAAAAAATTTGTTTTTTAAAATTAGAATGTTTTTGTTCATGAAAACCTCATGAGGGGATTATTTGTAATAAATAAAGGAAAGAAAAATTTCGACACTAGGGTTCGATCCCCGCTAGTGTCGAAATTCTTTCCTTTATTTAACCTGTTTTGTGTTATTAGTTTAACTTATTTATATCAGCAGTATATTAACATGATAATTTTGTTCGTAGGTCGTTACCGAAATTGAGCAGCCAAGAGGAGGAAGCGGGCAAGCAGCAGCAGGGGGGGGTGGTGACGTTCGAACCGATAGTCCACGATCACGACTTCTGCGAGAGGATTGTTATAAATGTGAGTACCCTCTACATTTATCATTGAAGAAAGAAGGCATGTAAATTAATTATTTATTACAAAAAATACAAAAAAGTTCAACAGTTTGAATAAATAAAAAAAATATAACCTAAATAACCCTAATATACACTGGTTTTAATTAGTTATTAGTTCTTATAACCACGGAGCATCTTTTAGTTTTCAACATAAAAACTTAATTTTGCTTACAACATTTAGCAAGTTTCAAATTAGGAAGCTATTAAGAAAAAAACATAATTACTATTATACAACTTAAACACACTATATGTACAATGATGCAGATTAGTTATCATAATACAAGCGATTAACATATTAATGCTATTCGACACTGAAACACAAGATGAACAGATTACGGATATTAACAGTATTATGATGGCAGTTCAAACATCTACGTAATGAACTTACAAAGATGCAGTTTTCTCACATACATACATTCATATACTCACGGCCATAAATCCCAAAAAGGGGTAGCCAGATCTTCTGAGCTAGAAACTCCTCAGCCACATTTGGAAGTTGAAAGGGGACGAGATGGTAGAAATAAAGTATCGTTGGTATGGGTATTATCGTATGGGTCTTTCACCACATCGCCCAAAAACCACTTAAAAAGCCCCATACCGTTAGTCGGCTCTTACGAGCACTCACGGGAAGAAATGGGGTAGCGCTATTCTAACCCGACACCACACAGCCAACTAACTAAGATATATTTTAAAAAATCTAACCTAGGCTAGGCTAGGGCTAAAACCAGAATTACATGCCAAATCATTTTATTTTTTGTCTATTCGCTCAATTTTTCATGCGCTCAAATATCTTGAACAACTCACTCAACCTAGAAACTTCGGATTCACTAATCGTTGTCAAGAAATTTTATAATAGTCGTTGTCAAAAATTCAGTTCGATAAATTAATGATATTGCAGGATAAGTAGAAATTAGGATTTTACTACAAATAAGATAGAAGCTAGTGAAATCTTGGAAAATGCAAATAAAATTATTTAGTTTCATCACTATTTAGGAAGACAAAACCAACCATTTTATATTAAAAAGACTAACAGCAGCTTTAGAAGCATAAGGTCAAGAACTTCCTTCAACAAGAATTACGGCGTCATCGGTGAAGGTTAGTATGGAACAGTGTGAAAAATTAATATCACAAAGGTCGTTTATGAAAAGTAAAAATAAATGCAAAGGTTACAAGTTTCTATTCTTGACTTTCACCTTTGCATATTCCAAAGGGCGTTAATAGTTCTGTCACCCTTCTTAAAAATAGATGCATCGGTGCATTTCCCATCACTCACTCGGCACGCTGCACGCCAACAACTCATTCATAGTTGATCGTAGTATTACCTACTTCCTTGACGTAGAAAAATTTATGGCAGGTGTACCATTCTGTAATTTTACCTAACGTCACAATCCATAACTGATACAATATTAACGAAATTTATGAAACGAACAACACAGCTATAAATGGACACGGATATTTTTAGTGTTGAGTTGCCTTATCCATAGCAGCTCTTCTTATTTAAAGGATAGATTTTTTCAAGAAAAAGATAACAGAGGGACAATCATTCATATATTCATATACTAATGAATGTTAATCCTAAAAAAGGCAGCCAGAGCTAGCCTAGCTAGAGTAGCCATAAAAAAATAAATGAATGTTTGGTGAAGTATCTCCAGCTACATCGCTTTGCAATTACTTAAAAAAGTTCATTACCCAAAATCGCCTCTTACGTCGACAACGAAAAAAAAAGGGTTAGAGGTATTTCATTATATTCGAGACACACAGCAACACATACCAGGATGACCAATGAATGGATAACAGCTTTACAGCTCGTAGAATGAAGATGCGAACGCAAACCGTGAAGAGGATGAGTCGCCATGTTATGGAAAATTCGCACAATGAAATAACTCACATAAAAATAGCAACTTTACAATATCTTACTGTGAGCTGTCATAACAACGCTGGAGCAGAGTTTGCTAATCCCCTGCAAAGATGTGGAACACATTAGCCTCTAACCAACTACCTACACTTCACGGCCACTGCCAACAGATCATTACAGAAAAAACAAAACAATGAGCAAGTAGCACTTAGATATTAAATTCTAGGAACGGAAGTTAAGCTTAAATATACCCTTAATCTCTAATAACCTTCACCATCGTTTTGAAGGGCTTTAAACATAACTAGACAAATGAAACGGCGACGAACTGCCTTCATTCTAGCCAGTTTTGTTAAGAACAAAACCATTAGGGCATAAACTTTAAAACAGAAGATAGTGATAGTAGCCGCGATAGATTTTGAACGACGCTTATTTCAAATTCAAAATAGATATTATATCCACAATTAACCATATATTGATGATATTTCTGTGAGTACTGTGGTTAAAATGAGAAGAGTCGGCGAATAATAGTATCTTATGGTATTCAGTGATCCTTATAATTTTAACTGCATTGAACAAATCTTGGTAAAAAACGAAAGTTAGAACGAGGTCAGCCGGTCAGTAGCTCCTAACCTAACACCAATTTGAAACTAGGATCCGGAACAGTTTGAAGTCCAGCTTCGAACCACCTATAATGCCTTGAAGGAAACCAGATAGTTACATTTCTGTTATTTAATACTCATTGTTGCGTGAAATACAATCAAACAATAAAAAAAATCAGTATTTATATAGATTTAAAAGTTAATAAACGATACTTAAATCGCCTGAACAACAAAAAATATCAAGCAAGTCAGAGATCTTAAGTCTCTGTTAGATAATAAATTAGCACGCCAAGCTAATTAAAAAGAATAAAGACTGAAGAAAACGGAATTTGCGTATCTTTCAAGCCAAGGAAGGGTTTAAAATAAGCTTGCGCGCTATTTTATCGCAGAACTTAAATGGTAATGCCACATATGGGTTACATACTGTATATCCGAAACTTTTAAAACCGAAAACTAATCGACATTTGTTTAATTGCCATAATATTGTTTCACCGAAATTTCAAATACCATATTCTTACATTCCAGATTATCGATTGACTTTTTTTTCTTTACTATCATTATGATTAACCACTAGAACGGATTCCCACAGAATCAAAAACCAGATATACCTTAATTCCGCAATATTGCTTTTCCGCAATAAGCAAAAAATTCATTTTAATAATCTGGTTTTCGTTTTTCTGGGAAGCAATAGGTACTTCTAGAAAATGTATTCATGTACTAATGAAGTTGTGGAAAATAAAGCATCTGTGATACGTAAATTTTGTGAACTGTTTTCTGAATGTTGAAATTCGGATTTAAAATATTCGAATATTCGAAGTTTTACCCCACATATGACATATCGAACGCAGTATCGATGGCCGCTGGAATTCAGACTTTGGAATGTTAGCCACATACCAAACGAGTCTGAGTGAAAATCACAAAAAGCCGATGAATGCTGCAGTACAAGCACTATAAATTTTTAAAGTCAGCCAGTCAGGCAATGAGCTCAGATAATGACGATGAAGATATACTTGGGACAAAATCAATTCTTGTTGTAATGAATACGATAGTAATTTTGCATTGTATTGCTCATTTATTGGTAACTAGTGGATCGTCCCAGCTTCGCACGGGTAGCGTTGTTTTTTTAAATATCTGAGGTTTCTTTCTTCAGTCACTGCTCGAGCATTGTGAAATTCACTGCAATGTTTTCAATTTATTAATTTTATAGCACTCCCTAAACAGTGTAGTTTGGTGATTTTAAATGCGCTTTGATGAACGGTTCAGTATTTCCGTTTAATAGCAAATTTTGGAATAAAACGCTATGAAGTATTTATAAAAATCTAAAAAATAAATCATTACGTGATGTAGGATGCGACTACTGGCGCCATCTAGTATGTTATATGTAAATTAGTAAAGATTTGGTTTTGATCACGGGCGCGATGGCTTATTTTATATATAATTTCGGTGTTTGTCTACCGATTTCTATGATTCTTTTTTTATTAAATAGGTAATAATGTAACTTTTTTTTTAAATTTGGGATGAGTGATGGGTTTACAAACGTAAGAGTAAACAAATATAACCAGAATGATCCAAACTGCTAAGCTATCAGGAATAACACGTGCTATTGTGAGTCAACCGTAAAAGATAAAAACTGCTGAGGATTTTTTTTAGAAAATTTTATGAAGAATATTTCCGTTACACATGATTTCTATGTAAGTGTAACCATTGAGGCTGCACACGCGACGGAAGCCTAAAAACTGGAGTAACTTCTCCCGTTTTCCCAAAATTCCCCTTTACTACTCTGCTGGAAAGTATACAAAAACCTGCGCAGGTGTATGAAGAATAATTGTACCAAGTTTCGTTAAAATCCGTCGAGTAGTTTTTGTTTCCATAAGGAACATACAAACCGACAGACAGACAGACAGACAGACAGACAAAAATTTTACTGATTGCATTTTTGGCATCAGTATCGATCCCTAATCACCACCTGATGGTTATTTTTAAAATATATTTAATGTACAGAATTGACCTCTCTACAGATTTATTATAAGTATAGATGAAATACTAAATAAAAGTATCGCCCAATTGCTTCAAACCGACAAAATTACAGCCATTTGAAGGCTACGGTTTCCTGAAGAAAGACACCAACACAATAACATATCGTTTCCGAAAATGTACCGAAGCTGTGAATGACGTCACTTAAACGTTTTCTGTGTAAACAAACCAGTGGATGTGGTTTCTTAATATACTTTTTGTCACAGCAAGGGCATTAAACACACTTTCGAGTCTTTGACGCTGACGGAAAACGTTGTGGAAAAAACCTCATGGTCTTAATCAGAGAACACATAAGCTATATTCATTATACTTGGCCATGTAGCAAACTTAAAGCTGCAGTTATATTATCACCTCACTTAAGTACGTGACAAAACTGCCCGCAAAAGTACAGATAAAATGTGCCACAGCCTACCTCTTTAGGAGTATACGGTTCGAATGTAATTTAACATACTTCCCCTTAACATGCACCAGTTTTGAAAATACAACCGTGCCACACAAAATAATAAAGCATGAATGGACTAGTCTGAAAAGATTGACATGGATTTACGGCTACCAAGTCTTTTAGACTGAAACTGAAAGGCCAAAGGTGCAGCATAAAAGGCCCGAGGCTGTTTGAACGACAACCTTGAGTTTGTGAAAAGCGTTTCATACAAAAGTGTTTGCAGAAACAACGAGAACCGAATATCGTTCAAAACCTTTATTTATTTATGCAGCGTAGTGACTTACAGTTGCACTAATCCATTTTGTAACGTGGATGTCGAACAAGGCGTTTTCTGACGATATTCACTATCTTTACCCCACTAAACTGTCAGAATTGGCTGTAAAATTTTAAAATCACATGCTTTAGCCTTTTTAGAATTTGCATCTGTGAGTTTTCATTTATTTAAACACTTTATTGCATACAAAACAACACACAAACAGTATATTACATAATAGGTACAACAGTATATGTACACAAAGGCGGACTTATCGCCTTAACGCGATTTCTTCCAGTCAACCTTTCATTATTTTTTTTAATTATTATAAATAAGAAAAAACTCAATGTCAAGTTTCAATACAATCTGTAACATCAAAACTATCCCTATTATTGAGGAAAGATAATGTCGTACTACTATCTTCGTTTCACAAGACAAAAAGACTTGTTATGAATATAATTTTAGCTCCTCAGCCAAGTCACGTGCGGCTGTTCCTAGGAAATCGTCTCTTTAGTCACTCGTTGCGGTTTCAGCAAACACACGGACAGCTTTATAAAATGTTAGAAGTTAAAAATACCTGTTGAATACAAGGTCGCCGCACTGTACATGGGTTGTTTATAATCATATTTAATTAAATACGAGTACAGTGTTTAGCTTCAAAAAATTTATTTTGAAAACATCTCTGTGATGCTCAGGCACATTTTAGAATTTTAAACTAATTAATTTTCTTTTTGGCAAAATTAAAGGCCCGAAATTAGATAGATTGGTCTATGCTCTTATAAATACTATAATCATTGACTTCTGCCGCAATCGCATGACGAACATTCAGATTTAAGAGTCTGTTTTCATTGACGAATCTTACGGCGTATGTAGTTAAATAATTTAAACGAAATATTGTATCTTATTGCACATTATTATTATTTACTAATCATCGTTATGCCTTGGATGCGGATAGTATGATACTATTATATTATACAAGCAGTTACACAAGATGAAATTATCTTTATCCTTCGTACGAGTAGATCCCTTGCTGGAGCTTAAAAAAACTATTTACAGTTTCCTTTTAGCTTTGTTCATTTCCTATCAAACGCCCCAGTAACAATCACAGAAAAAAACATAAATAACGTTTTACAGCATTAAAATAAAAAATATGACATTGTGGTGGGTGTCGAAATGGGTGTGGCAATGACGCACACGTATGTGTTTTATTTGTTAACAAATTGACAGGTTAATATCCTAACGAGACTAAGAGCGACAAAATCACGTAATATAATCATGAGAGATCAAAAATATTTTCATCCGTTGATGGAAAATAAAGAATCATATCTCGATTACTTCCAGAGCAAATGTCATCTTTGATCGCAGAGTTCACACATAAAAATCAAATCCATATTTAAGGCAAACACATGGATATACATATAGCATTTGGCATCTTTAGGGATTAAACTCGCAATTTTCTGGCCCATTTACATTACTGCACCGCAATGTCGTCTTTTATTATATTAATGGCTTGTACTCACGCCTATAAATATGGTTATTCAGAAATCCAAAATAGGAAATTCATCATATGAACTAGCTAGCTAACCTTTGGAATTTGAGTTGGATAAGATTATAAAATAATGGGTTTTTAGCCACATCACCTAAAAATGTTGATTGACAAGTCCCGTCTTAATCGCCTCGTATAGCACTAACAAGGGATATTTTTGTGTTATTTTAAAACAACACTTCACAGCTTTATATAATACGAATTCAAAACAAGGCTATGTATGCACACTGTTTTTACCAATTTCAACATACATACATACATATACTCACGGCTATAAATCCCTAGAAGGGGTAGCCAGAGCTAAGGAATTCAAAATTCCTCAGCCACGTTTGGAAACATGAGTGGAGAAAAGATGGTAAAATAAAGGTTGTTGGTGATGGGTCTCCAACCGCATCCAACCAATTTCAAATGTAGGGAAATAGTATTAGTGCACCCTCACACGTCCTAAACCAATAAATCTACATGCCAAACACCGCTTACATTTGCAGTCGCTCAATCAACCTGTTAAATAGAAGTTGTGTAAGCATCAAACCAAATCAATTAGATACATACATACATATACTCACGGCCATAAATCCAAAAAAGCTTCAGAGCTGCAAACTCCTCAGCTTCATTTGGAAGTTGATAGGGGACAAGATGGTAGGAACAAAGTATCGTTGGTGATGAGTCTCCAACCGCATCGCCCAAAAACCACTTTAAAAAGCCCCATACCCTTAGTCGACTCTTACGACACCCGTGGCTAGAAAGGTGTAGTGACATCCTAAGCGGGCACTACATGGGAGACTGCAAATCGATTACAAATATATATAAAAAATCACACAAAAGCGGACCAATACAGACGACGGACGTTCGACTTAAAAGACGTACACGCATAGTGCGTGGCCGCAACTCACGTCGCACACGTGTGGCAGTGTTCTCACTGGATCTACACATCATAACATGCAGCACTAAATCCACGGGTAACGATCAACATCCAGCGGCCATTAAATTTCATGCTTATGAAAATAATGACCTCGCTCTCAAAATTCTGCTTCAGTCATTCGAACATTAACTACTACATCGTACATTTTTAGGGTTTTTTTGCTCGGCTCGGCATCTAGAATGATAAAAACGAAACACTCATAGATTAAACACATCTATCTGTCTTTTCGTATGTCTCAGAAAATCGTTTACAAAAATCGACTCAACGGGAATTCTGTGGGTACATTATTGAAATATGTATTAATATACCTACCTAATATTTTTTCTGCACTGTCCGAACAATAAAATATTTATTTATTAACATTTTGTAAAGACCACAGACATGAAAATGCAACTATTAAAAAAAATATTTTTTTTCATTTAACAAGACCGCCCATTATAAGTCTGTTCAAGATTATAATGACTGTTTTTTTTTTTATTGTTATGTGCTATAGTTTTCTTTTGTATTTTATTATAATTATATTGTAATGTCAATCCAAATTACGGCATTTTAATCCTCTGATATCAAAGTGTATCGTATCCGTCTATCAAATAGAGCAATTAATATTGATGACATGATAATTCGTAATAGGTATTTTCCTTCGTGTACATTAATTTAAGTATTAAATATTCATAAGTTTTCATAGGATAGGAAAATGGATATTGAAGCAAATTACCAACATAGTTTCATCGCACGGCTCATGAATAACCATATCGAGTTATTTGATAAAATGATAACAGTTTGAATATTTTCGCGATGAATATTAATGAAGTTACCCAACAAAGCTACTCAGTCCATAAATAAACTGATATATCAAAACTTTATATTAAATGTTGCTGTGTACTGTCGGCTTAGAATAGCACTACCCCATTTCTTCCGGTGGGTGTACGTAAGAGGCGACTAACGTTATTGGGGCTATTAAGGAATTTTTGGGCGATGAGGTTGGAGACCCATCACCAACAACCTTTATTTTACCATCTTTTCCCCACTTAACTTCCCAAAAGTGGCTGAGGAATTTCTAATTCCTAAGCTCTGGCTACCCCATCTAGGGATTTATAGCTGTGAGTATATGTATGTATGATATTAAATGGATGTAACCATAATATCGATTTTTATACCATACATACACAAAATTACAATGTTAAATTCATAGGGGTCGGCAGAGCTTTGTTCGCCACTTTATACCATTCTGGCAAACCTATCGAGCCTCATTTACATTTAAAGAACTTTTTATTCATCGTTTTTATAATTATTTGCATTTATTTATTTCCGTTTATTGATGTTTTTTTATAAATTCATACAATAAAGTGGTTAATATACTAAATGTAAAAGTTTATTTATCTCTAACTTAGAAATGGGGTAGTGCTATTCTATGTCGACACTGCACAGCTGTTAGTTGGATGAAATTTTCATGTAATAACTTTATACAAAAGGAATGTAAAACATCGTGAGGAAACCTACATAGCCAAGTTGTACTTTGTCATTGTGACAGTGTATTCGTACAATGACAATGTCACTTGATATTCAGAAGAATTAGTACCTCTACCAACCCCTTCGGGGATATACGGCGTTATATATTTGAGAATGTAAAACAAGATAAGTAATGTAAATTTCATGTATATGGTATAAGTGAAATTGAAGTTTGTTTATAGCGGTTACGAGTACAGCTAACGCCCTTGAGATGCACACTCAGAATAACAAATACGCAAAATTATTTTAGGAGTGATCATTGCCAAATATTTCTTAACCCAGAATGACGGTTAAGTAAATATTGCGAGCAACGCAACAACGCTTGTTCCTTTCGTATTCAGAAAGAGTGGTGGATTGATGGATACGAGTATGCTTATATTCCTAATTCCCAATAATTGCAATCAATCATTTTGGAGTATAATTCCTTATGAATTGAAAAGCGCCGGCTACATGCACAAAAGAATGGAATGTTTCGCGAGTGAGAGAACACAATGAAGCGATGCAGTCAACGCCAGTGCCGACATACCAACACTCCAATAGATTGAAGTTATTTCACAAGATGGTGGGAAGTGATTTGTAAGGCTGCGAGTTAGAGTAGATAAACTGAAATAAAGTCTGATCTGCAATTTTCAAGTTCGAATTTAATTCATCAATTTATTAGCGCCTCCAGCATGGCTAGGACGAGCGATCTTTTAACTAGATATCGCGTGGTATAAACAGCTATCTCTATCGCACTTACATAGTATCGTATACTTTTGTTTCATTCTAAGTGCTCTGAAGTTTCCAGTAAGAGTTCGATTCATTACTTAATAGCAAACTTAGATAGTTTGTTCACGTACCAAGATTCAACTTCGATACTGCCATTTTGTAGGATTAGTCTGAATTAAAAACCGATACGTGAACTACCCTACTAAATTCTTCTTTCCGCAAAACTCTGGGCGTCGAATAGATTCATCAATCTTTTCATACATGCTCTTTGTTGTTCAGACTACGGTCGCCTTGTATTTTGAGCTCATTATCTATTTGACATTGTCTCGACTGACAATACATTCCAAATTGATTCTATATATCTCTTCCACCAATTTACGTTCATCCATCGCCAGCATGGGATGATGCATAAACCAAGCATTAAATTTTTTTTCTACTTTTTGGGAACCGCTTTTTACTTTTTGTAATGTTAAACAGCATCTTCATCTCAATGCTGACGAATCGAATAAAAATTCGAAATTCAGTTGTAACTATATTTTTTTTAATAAAACTGCCAAAATACCTACAACCAACGAATATATAATATATACCAACGAATAACTTTGCAAACTAATTTCGTGGGACTTTATTTGACGGATGAATTGCTTGTGATGGATTTTGCACACAATTTTTTTATCACAATATAAAATTGAGGGAAAATAGTAGAAAATTGTATTTGTTTGAAACTTATTGCCATTCTCAGTTCATTTAAGATATAAAAAAGGTTACTTGAAATGGTTTGGGAACTTTGTTTGTTAAAGAAATGGTTGTGTTAAGTCCCTTTGTAAAGAAGATTAAAGAAAGTTTTCTTTGGAGACGCTTTTTTATGAACTTTTATGTAATTATTTAGCTTTTTAGTGATTGATCTTTTTTCAATGAAATACATATACTCACGCCTATATATCCCTAGAGTAAAGATTTTTGGTGATGGATCTCCAACCGCATCGCCCAAAAATGACTTAAAAAGCCTTAGTAGCCTCTCGGCATAGATTATCGGCTTAGAATAGCAAGGGTGATATAAACACCCTTCCTATTCTAAGCCAATTCTACACAGCTTCAAAGAAATTTATTTTAAAATTGTACAAAGCACGACTTAACCCTTAGTTGTAAAAGGAGTGTTTTATTTTTCTTTGAAGGTAACTCTTTGACCTAGTTTTAAGTTCCCAGAAGACTTGCACATGAGAGACAGTTGAAATAGGTTCTTGGTAAAAAGGCAAAGTGCTTTTGCATCCTATTTATAGAACAAACTGAATAAAGATCTTTAAAGAGATGTAATAAAATGAAACAACCCTTATAGCTCAGTGGGAAGAACACCGTTTATCGTTCAGTAGTATATATTTTAAAACGGGACTTAGACATTTTAAGAGTTAAATGAGACCTATTTATAACCTCGAGTTAGAAATATCAGGTTAACAAAAACAGAGTTCGATTTATTTTGGGTTACTTATTTAATGCATATACTGGTATTATTATGAGGAGGTACTACCGATCGCTTCTTCGGTTTGATCCTGAAATTCCTTTCTCTATTTTTCTCTCATACATCAATATTCTTATAAGGTTATCCAAAATTTCAGCATAAGTAATTCCTCAGATAATTTTAAAATGTTTTGTGACGAAAATGTGAGTCAACAAAATATCTTAGCTATAGTTTCCAGTTTACAGTTTTTTTTTAATAAAAATATATTTTTATACTAGTGGATCGGTCCAGCTTCGCACGGGTAGCGATGTTTTTTTAAATATCTGAGGTTTCTTTCTTCAGTCACTGCTCAAGCATTGTGAAATGTAGCGTAATGTTTTCAATTTATTAAATTTATATAGCACTCCCTGAACAGTGTAGTGTGGTGATTTTGAATGCGCTTTTATGAACGGTTCAGTATTTCCGTTTATTAGAAAATTTTGGAATAAAAAGCTATGAAGTATTTATAACAATCTAAAAAAGAAATAATTACGTGATGTAGAATGCAATTACTGGCGCCATCTAGTATGTAATATGTAAATTATTAACGATTTGATTTTGGTCACAGGCGCGATGGCCAATTTCATGTATAATTTCGGTGTTTCTCTACCGATTTCTATGATTCTTTTTTTACTGAATAGGTAATAATGTTATCTTTTTAAAATTAGGGATAAATGGGAGTATTATAAACGTAAGAGTAAACAAATATAATCAGAATGCTTCGAACTGCTAAGCTATCAGGAGTTACACTTGTTATTGTGAGTCAACCATAAAAGATACTACTGTTATATAAGATGTATACTGTTAAGTAATATTTTTTAGACAATTTTATGAAGAATATTTCCGTCATACATGATTTCTATGTAAGCTTAACCGTTAAGGCTGCACACGCGACGGACGCACTTAAAAAATGGAGCAGCTTCTCCCGTTTCTCCGAAATTTCCCTTTACTACTCTGTTGAAAAGTATACTAACCCAGGAGTATGAAGAATAATTGTGCCAAGTTTCGTTAAAATCCGTCGAGTAGTTTTTGTTTCCATAAGGAACATACAAACCGACAGACAGACAGACAGACAGACAAAAAATTTTACTGATTGCATTTTTGGCATCAGTATCGATCACTTATCACCCCCTGATAGTTATTTTGAAAATATATTTCATGTACAGAATTGACCTCTCTACAGATTTATTATAAGTATAGATAGGTGAATAATATATAGTGTTGCACCGAATGTGGGTTCTGCCGAATGTCGAATTCGGCCGAATGTTCGGTATGAATATATGCCTAAGCCGAATTTCGGCCGAACTTCGAATTTGACAGTTTGTTGTTGCTTTGTTACATAAATAAAGACTTAAAATACGTCAGCAAGAAATGTAATTAAATACATACAATTCAAACATACATATACTCACGGCCGTAAATCCCAAAAAGGGGTAGCCAGAACTTCAGAGCTACAAACACTTCATTCACATTTAGAAGTCGATAGGGGACGAGATGGTAGAAACAAAGTATCCTTGGTTATGGGTTTCCAACCGCATCGTCCAAAAATCACTTAAAAAAGCCCCACACCCTTAGTCGCCTCTTATGACACCCTAGGGTAGAAAGGTGTAGTAACATTCTAAGCCGGCACTACACGGCAACGTATTTTTTAATATATATTATATAACAACAATTATGTTTAGTTGCTTTATGTTAGAATATTTTATTGATGCGTTTCTTTTATATTTAAAACAAACATCAAAACTCGACTCTCACAGCTATTTATTTACTTTTCAGTGCATTTTATTATTTATTTACTATCTACCGAATTTCGGCCGAACTTCGTTTAAATCTGCCAAATCTAACCGAAATTAGGCCGAATACGAACTTCGGTAAATCTGCGGAACTTCAGTAATACCGAAAGTTAAACGAATTTCGGTGCATCTCTAATAATATATCTACTATTAAATAGTTATTTAGAAACATATTATTGCAAGATATTTCAAAAATTAGCAAAAACATGTATATATTTTTTATTCTTATTTCTACGTACTATTTCTTATACGTTTAGCGGCAACATACATACCGCACCTATGAAAATTTTAATTTGCTAACAATCACGATGGACGGTAAACAAACCGACAGAAAAGGGGGTCCCGTTTTACTTATGGTGAAGAACCCTACAATGCCTCAAAGCCGATGCAATAAACGCATGAATAGTGCCACACGCTAGCGCTTGTAATTACGTATGTAGTCTGTGCGGAAGCAAAGGTTGAGCCCTACAAAGCTGGAGCTATTTATAAGCACAGTCAGCTAATGAAGTTGTTAACGTAACTGACGAGGTGTCATGTCACGCTAGTTAATCACGACTGGAGGTCAGTTCATGGTTGAGCGGAACTTGAGATTGTCAATTTGCGTGAACAAAGCTATTTACATATATATTCAGATAACTATTTTGCATACATCTTCTTGCTTGTGCAATTTGCATACAGCATTAGCTTCAGATGTAGCGTAGTTTGAATAAATATTATGTTTTATATAACACTTACTGCTGATAGCAAAAATAATTCGACATGAAATTTTAATGTCACTTTATATTCGTTTATAATATCAAATTGTTTATTGAAGTCAATACAAAGTTTGCAAAAGGTGATTTATGGCCAAGTTTTAATTTTTCAAATTACTGGAATAAATAATAACATTATTCTCAATTTGGCTTTTGTATTACATTTCATCATTTTATTTAAGTAAGCTGCAGACGACTGCTTTGTATTACTTCGTGAATATATCACTTAATCATGAAAAACAATTATTAATTCTATTATTTGCTGTGTAGGCGGGCTTAGAATGTCACTTTCCGGGTATCCTTAAGAGGCGACTAAGGGTATGGGGCTTTTTAAGTGGTTTTTGGGCGATGTGATTGGAGACCCATCATCCTTTATTTGACTTTATTTCTACCATCTTCTCCCCTATCAACTGTCAAATGTGGCTGAGGAGTTTCTAGCTCTGAAGCTCTGGCTTCCCCTTTATGGAATTTATGGTCGTGACTATGTATGTATTATTTCAACATACAAGAGGTAAGCCCCGTTCAAAGTGGACATCGATGGTTCCGCTAAATATAACCCAATAAATGTATGTTTTTATTTTCAAATGTTTCTCTTTTGTTGCAGGTGAGCGGATTGAAATTCGAGACTCAGCTGCGGACTCTGAACCAATTTCCGGAGACGTTACTTGGGGACCCGACCCGTCGCATCCGTTACTTTGACTCACTGCGGTAAGCAATTGGAAATATATACGTCATCGATCTTTTGCTTATTCTGCATGAGATATGATATTTGTTTATATTTCTTTGAAAAGCATAATAATAAACGTTCACGCCGAATATCCCCGAAGGGGTTGGCAGAGGTACTAATACTTCTGAACATCACGTGACTTTGTCACCTGGTGTTCAGGGTACCCACGTTTTGCATGGACAGTGTACTCACGTGATAGGGGGCAGGCCTATCGGCGTTTTGTACGAATACACTGTCACATGACTAAGTACAAGTCAGCCATGTGGGTTTCCTCACGATGTTTTCCCTCACCGTTAACAACCATGATAAATTAACCACACATAAGTCTTTAGAAAAGACAAATTGGTGTAGGCTCGACCCAGGATTTGAACACTAGTCGTTTGCACGATAACCGAGTGTTCTACCCACTGGGCTATATGTATGTTTTTAAGTCCGTGTGTTTTATTTCTGACATTGTTAATCCCAGAAGGGGCAACTAGAACTCGGGAATGTTCCAGCTATTTCTCAGCTATTTACATTGGATACTGAGTAAAGTAAAGACGGTCAAAGAAAGGGTGTTTGTGATGTGTTTCCAACCAACAATTTTTTACAAAGCTTAATATCTTCATAAAATCAAACACAAAACTTTAACAAATACTAATAATATAAATTTTACAAATAATAATAGGTCTGCTGATTAGACTCGCAACTACATTAGATAATTTATCTGTCACAGGAACGAGTACTTTTTCGACAGGAATCGTCCCTCTTTCGATGCTATTTTATACTACTACCAGAGCGGAGGACGACTGAGGCGCCCAGCGAACGTACCACTGGACGTTTTTTCCGAGGAGATCAAATTCTACGAGTTGGGGGAACAGGCAACCAATAAATTTCGGTAAGAAAAATAATGCTGTAATATTGAACATCAGATGCACAACATTTATTGATTTTGACGTCGTCCGTGACCGAGTGGATAGCTGTCTTTTCGGTCCGCAGGTTGCGGGTTCGATTCGCGCTAAGCAACACTTATGTGATGAGCATAAATTGTTTTTAGTCTTGGATGTTATTCATTTGTGTATTATATAATATTAAATGTATCGTTGAGTTAGTATCCTACGATACAAGTCTTACTTGGTTTGGGGCTAACTTGATCTGTGTATAATATGCCCATATATTTATTTTAATTTTTTCTTTTTAGCGAGGATGAGGGCTTTATCAAGGAGGAAGAAAAACCTTTGCCATCAAACGAACGCCAACGCAAAATCTGGCTCCTCTTTGAATACCCCGAAAGCTCTCAGGCTGCTCGCGTCGTTGCCATCATCTCGGTCTTTGTCATCTTGCTGTCCATTGTAATCTTCTGCTTGGAAACTCTCCCGGAATTCAAACACTACAAAGTCTTCAACACCACTACCAACGGCACTAAAATCGAAGAAGATGAAGTTCCAGACATCACAGACCCATTCTTTCTGATTGAAACATTATGCATTATATGGTTTACATTCGAGCTGATCGTGAGATTCCTGGCATGTCCGAACAAGTTTAATTTCTTCAGAGATGTCATGAATATTATCGATATAATAGCCATCATTCCGTACTTCATTACTCTTGCAACGGTAGTAGCTGAAGAAGAGGATACTTTGAACCTCCCCCGAGCACCGGTGTCGCCCCAGGACAAATCGACGAACCAGGCTATGAGCCTGGCTATCTTGCGTGTGATTAGACTCGTCAGAGTCTTCCGCATCTTCAAGTTATCACGTCACTCTAAAGGCCTACAGATCCTGGGGCGAACATTAAAGGCATCGATGCGCGAGTTGGGGTTGCTCATCTTTTTCCTGTTTATTGGTAAGAGCAAATTTCATTTCTTATTAAATGGTGTTTTGAATTCTGATAGGTTAATCTTACATACATACATATACTTACGGCTATGAATCCCAAATAGGGATAGCCAGAGCATCGGAATAAACAATTTCTCAGCCTGTTTTGGAAGTCAATTGGCGAAAACATTGTAAAAGTAAAGTATATTGGATCCACTTATCCTCCAACAGTCACTTAATTAATACCATACCCTAGGTGGAAAGAAATAAGGTAGTGCTATTCTAAAAAGACACTTATTAGGTTTCTTTTACACAAATTGGGTTCTATTCCATTACTATTATTGAATACCAATATATTAAAATTTTAACGATTCATATCTTTAACAATCAATATCTAAAGTATAGATGAAACTATCATTACAAGAAGAAAGTAAGGGTCGGCGCGGGCAATGGGACTTGGAATACTGATGTGGGGTAAAAATGCTTCTCGTGCGCGCAGTGTTATCTTGTGTTCGCAGGGGTGATCCTCTTCTCCAGCGCCGTGTATTTTGCTGATAAAGGTCGTGAAGACTCACAGTTTAGCTCGATACCTGACGCTTTCTGGTGGGCTCTCATAACCATGACCACTGTGGGCTACGGCGACATGAGGTAACACGCGCCGCGCCCGAGCTCGTCGTCACCCCCCGCCCCGCAACCCCTTAGCTATCGCATTGTATCTCTGTTCGTATTGCTTGTTCTTAAAGGTGTGGTCCTGTTCTCGTCTGCGGTGTACTTCGCCGAAGCTGGCAGTGAGAGCTCCTTCTTCAAATCGATTCCGGACGCGTTTTGGTGGGCGGTCGTGACAATGACGACCGTAGGATACGGGGATATGACGTATGATCTCATAAACCCTCACATTCACTACCTCGTCATTCATTAATGCCATTAATTAACAGTCACTTAGATATCAGTGAACCGTAATCACTTCATTATCCTCGCTTTGATTTGCCATCAAAAATAATGGTAGTATAACATCGGCAGTAAAACATATGCACGGTATATTGCATCACGATTAACAGTTATTTAACTGTGTTCCATACGATTTACTTGGACGCTATGAGGTGTATATTTTATGTCAATTTCAAAGTAACTTAAAAGCTAAATTTTCTAGGTGATAATCTTTTATAATATTTTAAATATAGTTGAATAAATCGTCGATGTTACAATCGCCCCAGCCCTGAAACGTCACGAGCCGAGAACAGGCCTTGGTGTCAGCACATTTTCCAAACCTTGGCAATTGTAGTTAGATTTAACGTTGTCTACGTGAGTCTTGCATTGATGTTAGAACCGTTTGTTACTTTCTATTAGCTTAATTGATGTTACGAATGAGGAGATGAATTCTTTCAATTATAATTTTGATGCCTTGACAGTTATCACCTGCTATATACCAGACTAGTCTGCAGGGTTTTTTTTTTCATGAGATAACTTTATGGAAATCTTCTCTTTATGACAAAAATTTACATGTCTGTGCTACCAAGTAAACTTATTTTTAATGCATGATTGCATGGAAGCTTTTAATTTGTTTTAAGTTCACTTTTAATATATATATTATTATATTATTTAACACGAAAAGTAAGTAATAGCTTAACATACACCTTGCTCATTATAAAAAAAACTATCAAATGAATTCTTTTAATATAAACACTTGCTTTTCCTGATCATTTTATTAATTTATATTCTGTTATAAAACCCCTAAATATTTCTATACAATCACAATTTGCTGGCGTTTTTGCTCGCGAGTATGGAAGGTGAAGCCTGAAATTGTCATTGTTATATATTGGCGAATTTATAATGCAATGCGAATTCTCCATGTTAGGTCCATGCTCATGACATTACCCTTACAACTTATTTATTTTTAGTTAAAAAAATATATTTTAACATTAAATGCATCTTTCGGACTCGGTGAGTACATCGCATGAAAGTTTGTCATTATTATCAGCTTTAGTCCAAATTGAATTGTTAGTACTGCGAAGCTTATGATTTGTTTGGTGGATGTGTAGGCCCGTGGGAGTATGGGGCAAGATCGTGGGTTCACTTTGCGCCATCGCCGGAGTGCTGACCATCGCGCTGCCGGTGCCCGTCATCGTGTCCAACTTCAACTACTTCTACCACCGCGAGACCGACCAGGAGGAGATGCAGTCGCAGAACTTCAACCACGTCACTAGCTGTCCCTACTTGCCCGGCACCATCGGCGAACCATACCTGAGTAAGTCAATCACCGACACTCGATATTTGCTTTAAATTATTTCTATGTACTTTGCGATTATTTCCATATGTTTTGTTCACTTTAATTTGAGCACGCGTCACAGTGCATGAAATGTTATATTGTTCCTTTTCCCGATTATATTTGGTTATATTTTTATGTTAGTTTTCTTTATGTTTACGATTACAGGTGGACGAGACGACGATAAAGAAGACGTGTACAGTGTGCATTAACAGTTGTGATAGTGTTGTACCTCCCCGAAAAACTATTTTGCAAATTATTATCTTTTTCGACATAGACGATTATTGTGATATTATATACTAAGGGACACAGTGAAAAGTGTATGTAAATATTAGGATTCTAAGATGTTGACTAATAAAATAAAATTGTTACTAGAATTATGCATAGAGAGTCTATTATATTTTACGTCAATTTACATTTTTGTTGCATTTTAACCTACACCTGATCACGCTTTCATAAACCACACTTAAAAAGACTGTGATTTGTCAGTCACCATTCCAACGTGAGTATTTTACATATTTTTATTTGCTTAAGTTATTACTTTTTAAATTGGCTTCCTCTATTGGTGTTTTATAATTTATAATGGAAATAAACGATTAATTGTGTTTTATGGTGGATGGATTACTCTGAGATTGCATTTATAGAATTTTTATAATTGGTACATGGCATGGCATCATTTTATGTTTTGAATATTACATTTTTGGAAAAAAAATGCATAAGGCGATAGACATATTTTCGTTTTCATTTTACAAAGGGAGAATGTTTTAATTAATGACATAACCTAGCATAAGGGATTGTTATTATTTTGAGTCAATAAACGTTTAAAAAACTTTATAATAAGATGCCAAGCGATGCGCTAAGAGAATGATATTTACAGCTAAACTTTTATTTTATTTTATAACACACCACAAAAAATGATCTCAGCTACGTGCCGCATTCAAGGCATAAAGTTATAAAACCCAAAGCATGATAATCGAAAACGTGTTTTCTGTAAAACTAACAGGATTATCGCTAAACTAACCGCTTTTCCGAGCACGCAAAGTTCGATACTTAAACCTCGCCTTTAGTTTCAGGACCTATTCAGAGAGTGTCATCAAACAGTGACTCGGGCTCTGAGGTTATGGAGATGGATGAGACAGTGGTGATAGCCGAGGCGCACATAGATCTGAACATGCGTCGCCTGCAGGAAGAAGAACGCGAGATGGTAGACAGCCTGACTAATGTTGAGCCGGAGAAGTTCGACGACTTTGCTGCCCTCGAACAACATGACCGGCTGCGCTACAACCGCGTAAGTAGCTTAGTCTACCAACTTAACAACAGCTTGACGACGTCCGTGGCCGAGTGGTTAGGTGACTAGCTTCTGGGTCCGGAGGTTGCGGGTTCGATCCCCGCTGAAGGCAACATCTATGTGACGAGCATAAATGGTGCTTCTTACGCCCGATTTCTGAATTGAGTATTCCAGCTGGAACAACTTAAGTATCGTTCTGTCGCATTGAAATCTTAACAACTGAGTGAGACAAAACGATACTTAAGTCGTTCTCAGTTTGAATACTCAATTCCGAAATCGGGCGTTAGTCTTGGATGTTATTTATATGTGTATTATATTTTATTAAATACATTGTTTATTTAGTATCCCATACCACATTAGTCATTACGTTGTACTTAATTTGGGGCTAACTTGATCTGTGTCAGATATCCGTAAATATTTATTTATTTATTTAAAATGTTAGTGGACAATAGCTCAATCACTCCAGCCAGGGTAGACTTGAACCTCTCAGTGAGAACATATTTGGGCTGTGATGTAGTTTGTGGATGACTTACTTAATAATTTCTGTTCTTGAAGTTTTTACTGGGTTACCTATTTCAATGAAGATTACTTGGAATAATAAAAATAGTTTATTGAACAAAAAATTACTTCAGTTAATATGATAAAGTGAAATGCAAAAATGGTCAAGGGAACGTCTATTAACGACATAACATATTTATGACAATATATGACAAATATTGCTCATTCCGAAAATAAAGCTGTACATAAGTTTCACATACGTTTCTTATAATAAACCTCAATTGAGATTCGAGAAGACTACAAAACCATCCTTTATTGTCATATCGAAACGAGGTTAACATTTTACCAATAACTATTCAACGCCAACATTAGCAGCTCGCATCTCAACTGCTTTTACACTCATACATATTCAATCAGGGAACCTAAAATCTTTATATCACCTACAGCAACAACAGGCTCGTCTGCAACAACAACTGGAAATGCAGCGCCAAATCCAACAAGCTGCTCGCCTGCAAGAGGTCCTCAACCAGCCCTCTCCCTCCGGAATGCAACTGTTGCCCGCCCTCCCCGTCCCGCTGGCTCTGCCCGCCCCCCCGGTCCCGTCCACCTCCTTTGACGACGGGACTCGCCGCCGCGCCGTCTGTAACGTTCGAATCAACAAAATGCATGACGTTGCCTGCTGCTCAGATGGCGTGGAAACAGATGTCTGACTAGAGGGTATGCTGATTACCATTTATGTTCTTCAAACTTATTTTATGTCAAAGAAGCTCTCTCATTCTCAAGTCCGATATTAGTGGTTTTACTAGTACTATATACCGTGACGAGACGATGCTGGATTTGTTAACTTGAGTTATTGATAAGCTATATCTGACTTTGGAAATTAGCTAATTTATATACATTTGATACTCTTAGATCAATCACGAGAGGCTTAAAGCGAGTGACGGCTTTGTGTTAAAATATGCAATGTCACTCGGGGAGAGAGAAGACGACATGTGTTTATTGCCTCCGAATTTTTTAAATCGATTTCGACGTTTTAAAAATATTTGTAGCAAATAATACCACTAATTTTAAATAAAAGCAGGAAGGGATCGTCTAAAACCTCAGCATGTTTAACTTTTAGAGAAGGATTTCAAAATCAAATCAATCACAGATATTTACCATTTCACAAATGTATCCGAACTTGACTTTGTTATTTCACTAAAGTGAGCAGATGTGCACACTAAAACTGGCTATGAGACGAACTGAGTATAAAAGTATTTTTACCAGCCAATTGTAAAACCTTTAAGCAACGAAAACAATGTTTCAGATAATATGAAATTCGGGTCGGTTGTCACAGCCACTGCGCCACCGCAACGGCTAGTTCTAAAATTGTTTTGTTCACCGAGACCTTCGACAGATGACATGTTATTTTTGAAACAGCACATTTATAACTTTTAGTCTTTGACAGTGAAAACTTACTTTCTCGTCAAACTGAAAACGAATCTATTTTAGATTTATGAGCTCCATTTTTCCTTTCATTGTTTTAGAGTTCCAAGAATTAGCAACGAACTTTGTGGAATTGAACAGGACAATAGAATTACGTCGTGAAGTGTTAGTAAACATTGTCGCATCGAATATCCTATATTGTAACTGTTAGAATATCAAAAGCTGAAATGAGTAAAATGTTGCAAAGTTATGATCGCGCCGAATTGGAGTTACAATGTACATCCGCGGTCGTAAAACGAGTTGTAAAATTAGCGGTTCCTTTATTTATAGTTCAATGAACACCTTAAAAATAGAACATGTTTTTGACAATGGTTCAATTCTTATCCATGGCTACCGCTAATAATAGAGCATAATGGTCGATACGTTAATAATTTATGTCGCAAAAATATAGTTCAAATATGTAAGCCGCAATATAGACTAATTATCAGTAAAAGAATTAAATTAGGCGTTGTTATTGCCTACTAACTGCCTCCGTGGTCTAGCGGAAGAACGTTTGGCTCACAATGGTCTCAGGTTTAATTGCGTTGTGAATTGTGATCATATCACCTTATCCAGAATAATATTTAATGGGCTAATATTTGATATAATATATATAAATATATGTAGTGCATAAGATTCAGCCGCTCATTTCGATATTCGGGCAAAATAATGCATATTCCAAAGAGCAAACTGTAAATAGAGGATGCTCGTTTAAAAATAGATCCTAACGAGAAATGTTATGTTTGAACAAACACATTTCCTTATCCGTTCTACCGTGAATTGAAAATGAAGTTACACAAGGTCGAGCACAAACTGCAAATACAATGCGAAATTACAATGACATATCCATAGAAGCGTGTGGGCGTGCTCGTTATTTGTCACTTCATGTTCGCTTCCCACACAGTGCAATTGCGAGCTGTGGAAACAGGGCGTGATAATCAGAGCTATCGCACGCTTCGCATGTTTGTATTACAAACACGGGTTCGAGATTTTATTACTATCGAACACTAGGATTTTTCTATAGCTTCTGTTGTTTTGTGTTTAACCGTATCCTTGCTAAAGAGCTTATTCCATTTGTCTGAATGAAGACGTCTGAAAGCCACAGAATCTGAATTCAGACTAGTGGAATAACGTTCAAACTGAAATTTGTGTAGTGGAATAACAAGCGTCTGCGGCAGTAACTTCGTAGGACGTCTGAATTCAGCAACGACAAAGTGTAATGGAATAAGCTCTTAACTAGCGTTCAACATCACGTTTTTAAGATTTACTACTAAACGTATTCAATGAGCTGGTATTCATCCTATCTCTTGGGTGGCTCAATGAAATTGATATTAATGGTTAATAGATTGTTTTTTTACTTCGGCATTATTCAATAATATAATATAGGTACTCTCATAAAGGTTTTATTGAGTCGAGATACAGATAAAGTACATATAAGATATACGGTGAGGCACTAATATATAGAAAAATGGAACTGAAAATTTATGCACCTTAAATAAATATTAAAAGCACACAAGGAACTGTCGTTGTTCTTTTCTCTTTCAAATCGTCGGGGGAGGCCTATGTCGATTACTTCTATTAATAAGTAGTATAATATGGCGTTGAAAAAAGTTCTTAAGTCAACACGATAAAGTTTAATATTCTGACCTTCCTCCTGATATACTCCTGACCCTGTTTTTGTATCAAAATCGCAAAGGTTTCGCGTTTTAATTATTTTGTAAACCGCTTTCAGTTTGCGTCACTTGATCGCTCTAACGGATACTAGGGGTCCGATTTCTCGGGTTGAAGTAAATCTTTGCTAACTACAATCTTCTTCTAATTTATGGATATTACTTTTTTTTACATTATTTTATGACACCGTATTTCTTGTTGTTGTCTGTCACGCTAAATATAAAATCCCAACTAAAAATTATGTACCGTAATTAGAATATGAAATATAATAAATTAAAGGCTTTTAACTAAAAATATTGGTTTAAGTCAGAAGTAGTGTGAATAAATGGGGTATATAATAACAATAGCTGTGTAGTGTCGGCTTAGAATAGCACTACCCCATTTCTTCCGGTGGGTGTACGTAAGAGGTGACTAACGGAATTGGGGCTTTTTAAGGGATTTTTGGGCTATGCGGTTGGAGACCCATCACCAACCACCTTTATTTTACCATCTTTTCCCCACTTAACTTCCAAAAGTGGCTGAGGAATTACTAATTTCTCAGCTCTGGCTACCCCTTTTAGGGATTTATAGCCGTGAGTATATGTATGTATGTATAATAACAATACCGGAAAACCACGAAGACCACGGAACCAAACATTTAGATTAAATGGCAGATGTTCAAAGTGTGAAAAATAAAAGGATATATATGAAATATTGATTAATGATTAACTTAATCCAGCTACATCAGATGTCTGAATTTTGTGCATACCACGGCCGCGAACTGTACAAAACGATACCTGAACCAAATTTCTAGCTTAACTCATCGCGTCACAGGCTTCCGGGCAAGAAAGAGGCTTACAGAAATAATATTGATTAATGATAATAAAGCTCAATAGGTCAGAATCGCACAAAATGGCGATCGATACTATAACTACCACAATGGAAACAACTGCAACTGGCGTGATTATATGTAAAACGATATATATCATGTAATGGTAAATTATCGTTTTAATAATTTACTAAACCGTGAGCTAAGTCGCTATTGAACCAAAAATCTAAAAGTAGACATTACCTTCAACACCGGGGCGGCGAGAATCATGAATAATACAGTTGTTACTATCATTGTAATTGACCATGAGGTAACTGAATGCTATTTAAAGCTTCGGAAAAACATCTTTTAGAACTCGCTGTTTGCAGTTATACATTTAATCACTAGTTCTTGATTTTTTTTAATATAAAACGCGATTTTTCTTTAATGAAACCCGTGAATCTGACAAACATTTATGAGGTTTTAGGCGATACCTGCATTTTTATTAGATGTAGTTTGTTTGCAGATAAAGGTTTTTGTCATAGTGGAACCACTGCAAATCAACCCAGTGATATATAAACAATTATTATAAATGAGGTTTTAGGCGACACCTGTAAGTCTACTAGACGTAGAGCTTATGCCAAAAAGGTGAGTGCCAAAGTCGATGAACCACAAATCGAGAAAACTAATATAGACATGTAAAAGTAGTTGATGTGTGACAGCGTGAATGAGTGTAGCGCTGGCAGCGTAGTGAGTGGTGGTGCTGGTCTGCGTCAGGCCGGTGGATGCTGGCGCGGCGTGGTGCAGCACCGTATCGATCCCGGCCGTGAATGAATGCGGCGGGAGGCGGCGGGAGGCGGCGGGACGCGGCGGCACGCGGCCGATCAATACGCGATGCGGCAGCCTGTGACGTCACACACCCTACCACGTGCTCGCCACCCACACTCCAATGGATCTTCCCTTTATTTATTTACATGTTTTGCTTCACGACAGCCTTCACGACTATATGTAGGAATCTATTCGTGTCTCAATTCCTTTTAGCGCATAAACTCGATCGACGACACAAGCAACGATCAAGTCAACTGTTTCTTGTAGAGGAACGGATTGACTTATTTATCTTTTACTGTTTGACTGAATTATGTTTTTTATCCTTTTTAGGGGATTTCGTAGTTACGATAGAAGATTAGACGAACCTTTTAATATAAGTAAGTAAATCATCGATAAGTCGCATGTTAAAAGATGTTTCTGTATTGTTACCCCGTCGACCTAAACGTTTACTATGAATTGGCGTAACTTGGACAACTATATTAACCGAAGGAATGCTCAAAATTATTTTCAAATAAATGAGAACCACGTAGTACTGTTGTATTTGTATCTGTTATAGACGATCTTTGTTGTGATGGAATGAAG
Organism: Bedellia somnulentella; assembly: GCA_963576735.1. Classification (NCBI taxonomy): domain Eukaryota; kingdom Metazoa; phylum Arthropoda; class Insecta; order Lepidoptera; family Bedelliidae; genus Bedellia; species Bedellia somnulentella. The sequence goes on from OY755170.1 coordinate 4,137,284, forward strand.
CTCTGTTCCCATTAGTATTTTAGTACCTCTACTCTATCCTGTATTGTCATGCTTTAACTGTTAAAATAAAAAGTATTAATTCAAAGAAATTAGAACAACAGTAGTATTGAAAAAACTGAATTACAAATTATATCTCAGGAAGATTATCAACACTAGAATTATTTACTAATGAATTAATACTTTACTTGGAAATATATGTGTTTAGTCCATTAAGATAGGTTCTATATTTAGAAATCTAAATGTATAATACTGGCTTCATTTCTTGTCTTTTAGTTTTGAGCAAAAGTTCATATCCATATAAAAATTTAACATTTTCATTCTTCCGTAAGAATTGGAGTGATTTGGTCCACAGCAATGACCGAAGTATCCCTTAGTGGATTAGTACCTGTATCCTGATTGTAATGCTTTAATTGTTCAAATATTTAAAGTATTAATTCATAAAAGTGAGAACAATTTGTGGTACCTACCTAGTTTCAAAAATCACTCATGAAACGTCATCGTAAACCAACAATTCATCACTGTCACAAATGAATTAATGCTTTATTTTGCTAATATATTTAGGGTACAGGGGAAAATGGGGAATTGCCATAAATATGGGAATTGTCTTTATTAATTTAGCATCAGTGAACAAATTATTTTACTCAGCAACCGCATGTATTTTATTAATTATTAATGATACTATATTTTATATTTAAACGTTTTTCATTAATAGAGCCATTAATCTTTGTCACATTTTATAAAATAAATGACAATCTTTTAGTAAGAAGATGTCAATTTCTCTTTTTTCCCCCTTCCCTTCATATGTTCATTACGAGTTGTATAGATTTTCTTAAGAACGTACTGTAAAAGCAATGATGCCATATTTAAGAAATTTGGATTTTTAAAATTTAATTGGCTTTAGGTATTAAGGTAAAATAGAATAAGGTCAAATTTAATAATAAAAACAGGGGTTGGGCGAATAATTGGCATATTAATTGGTTAATTAACTTATAATTGAATCAAAAACGGATAACATTCCATGTGCACGCATGATTGATAGTGCCTTTTCACATGTTGCGTTTACCGGGTACCCTGAGCCAGGTGACTGGCAACGAATAGTAAGGACTTGTACTTACGTTTCTCACGTAAGGAAATTGGTCAATTATAACCATAAATTCGTTACTGAAAGTCAGCGCAGGGTAGCTGGTACCCGGGACGTGTGTGAAGGGACTAAGGAATAGTTGTGTGCAATGTAGACATGGTTGTAATGGTTGTGAACTGTTGACAGGTAAAGCGAGCCAGCGTGGCGGCGGCGAGTGCGCGGAGGCGGGTGGGGGGCCGGCGCGGGGGCGCGGGGGGGGAGTGCGTGTGGCGCGGTCGGCTGCCGGCGCGCTCCCCCCCGCCCTGCCACGTGTAGCCCGCGACCCGCCCCCGCTCCTGCCCGCTTCTGCTCAACCCCTTCATGACCGAAACTCTCTCGGACTTCACACCGAAACCGTTGGACTAACTTTTACTACATTGTTAAGTGCTTAGTATTTTAATCAGAATTAAATTTTGTGACCTGTTAGTTAGAAGAAAATTCCCTTAGACTTTGAAAGTGTTTGATAATTTTCCGATTTAAGCTCGAAACCTAGAGCGTCGCCGCCATGATTGCTGCCCGTCTTCTGCTCACGAGCCTATGTACCCACCCATGTAAATAGGTGTCCTGACTTATCCTACCGCTTTCTACACGCTGCTGGAATCTGTACTGTTAATAAATAAGTAAAAATTATGAAATAAGACTAATACTTATATTCAAATAGGCCTATCGTCCATATTTGCGGATGAATCTCCCATACAAGTGACGATTCAGAAAAGAAGGGCAGCGCCTACATGAGTATTTGTATTTGTAATACTGATAAGAATTGTATATATATTGAGGCATTGCCCAAACCGGATTAAGACAAACAGACGAATTAGACCAGAGATTCGTTAGGAGTCTGCAGGACATTCGTCTGACGCTGCGACACTCGTCTAAAAGATACGAGCAGCGCACGATAACGAAAAATGACTATGTGATGTGCTGAGGCTGTGTTGCCCAGCTTGAAAATTGACAAAGAAAAGAATCAGGCCACAGATTCCACGCTTTGAGCCTGAAGCTGCGACACTCGTCCAAGGGATATGAGCAGCGCAACACGTTAACTAAAAGGGTACTACTATTTGACGTATTGCTGAGGCATTGCCCAGCCTGAAAATTGACAAAGGAGTCTGCAGGACATTCGTCTGATGCTGCGTCACTCTACCAGAGCAGACCTGAGCACCACGATACGAATATGAGTCCCACCTGACGTCTACACATCCGAGGATGCCTATTCGTCAAGGTCGCCGACAGCTCGGTGCGTTCGCATCAAGACAAATCCATCATTGTCGTGACCTGTACACACGACATACGATGAGGATTCACGCGACGTCACCAGCCGTGAGAGGATCAAATTATCGTAGTATTAGTATTAATATATGTCATTAAATATCAATGTTTCACCGTATTACCCAATCCCAAATATCGAAGCAACAGTCTCGGACTCTTAGAGTTTATTTTAAATCAATACAATTATTCAATTAATTAAATGTTCTAGAATCGATATTAAATGTTAATTGGTGTTAATATTAAATTGATGTCAACTGTTTTCCGCATCTGCATAATTCCATCGAGATGACTTTTGTATGAGGCCGTAATGCGCTTTAAGGAGTTACGGAACTGAGAGTAATTGATTCACGTACCTAATTCATATGGGTCCGACCGGGATGTATCCAGGCTCATATATACCGTTATCGAGTGCAAATTATGCAGAAGCGAAGTATAGACTTTGTGGATTAGAATTACGAGAATAAGATATGTTGTAAGAAACTATTATTAGGTTATTGTATTTCACGATTCTTCTTTGATCTTCATTAGATATGACAATGAGTGCAATTTAGTTACAGGACTGTGGGTTGTGAGACAATCTGTTGTTTACCGACATAAGCTGAACTAAGTCAAAATTATATCGGTCTTGACCAATTGTTGATTTAATTAATTAGATACTTATATTTCGATTAACTAAATTAAGTTTTCCAAAAGCATACCCAAAGTATATTTATATTTCTTCTAAGTACATACTCATAGGTATTAATTGATATAAGAATTGATGTTATGTTATAGAGCTCCAATACGATTTCATCATATCATTGTGACATTTCATAGCTGTAAAATTTATTAGAGATGCATGATAAATTCAATATTTAGATGTCATTATTAACTATTAGATAATATAACTTAGATATTAAGAACAGACGTATAACTAATCCATTAAAAAGACAAAAAGAAAAAAAATATATGTGTCGTAGAATAAAAAAAACATTAAATCGATAAAGCGGTAAACCAGAAGGATAACAACGCGACCGAATGAAAAGTAAAAATAGAAAGAGACAAATAAAGGATAATTTTTGATTCTTTTCTTAACTTACCAAACAACACTCAGCCAGCCATAACAAGCACCATATTGCTTATACATACGCTGTTTCATTAATTTGGCTGCTCGATTAAATTCAAGATAACTTTGGTTGTTACAGAGAAGCAAGTTAATTATAAGGAATGCTTATCGATACAATGTCGAGACTGTTGCAACGAATACCTTGATGTATGTATAATTGTTTTAAAGTATAAACATTAAATGTGTATCATTATATAATGGAAAGGGCCCATTTAATGGAAGCGATACGAGTATGTTTGAATGGTCTATGTGATGAGGGACCTCTACGTCGTTTGGCGATCAATGTCGAAATTAGGACACGCAATTAGTTCAGTGATGAGGTGAAACCCTGGTATGTACGATTCTTATGACGATTTGAGACTTTGAGATAGTAATGAAAGTTTTACATTCCATAGGAGATAAAGTCGCAACCATGAATGGGCTCGCGATGTAGTAAATGTATGCTTGATGTTCCCCGACACCTCCCGCGCGGTAGGGCAGCCGTAGCCGCCCTCACCGAGTCCAAAGCGCTCTTCTCCACTCTTCCTCTCAATTTATTACATGTTCTTTTTCTATTGGGATCCTCATTTCATTACTAACTTCACGAATTTGTCCTGCCCATGTCAGTTTAAAGCGAAAAACCCAGTTTGTATGTAAAGCTACTTAATGAAAATATTAATGTAGGTAGATAAAACACGAAAGCAAAGATTTCTCTAAAGAAATCACGTTTTTCTATTTATTAGATTAAAATATCAATTTCGTAGTTAGGAAGGAGTTGGAAAATTTTAAATTTATTAAGAAGTCTGAGAAATTAAAGTCCGTTATATATTAACAGACTATATTAAATATAGTCATTTAATTAGCTGAAGTAATTTTATCTCAAATTAGTAACATTGCGTCTGTTGCCGTATATTTTTAGAGTTTATTTGCATATGTTTTATTATATTAGTACCTATTATGTACAATTGATTCAATGAATTTAGATACCTTGTCGGAGAGAGCAGGAGCGACTACGTCACTGAGATGCTCCTACGTATTTAGCTATTATAATTCAGTCCCTCTCCGTCCAAGTGTACCAGTGTCCACTAATGTACTAGCCACGTTGCTGTACTTGGCAGCAGCGCGCCCGCCACATCATCGTCTCCACCAACAGCTACCAACAGAACTGTTGCCGTCACATCACGAGTATCACGACTGTGCAACTTCCCTATTTTATCTGACGAGTAAACGACACTACCTGATCGCAAACATGAGCTTATGGGAGTCTTCATTTTTAATGTTTCGAATCTTAAATTAAGATGTTGGCTAAATTATTATACAATATTAAAAGTATTTCCCACATTCAAAAGTATCATTATATATTACGCCCTATTATTAAATTAGTTTTTGTATATTATTAAGAGCTTTTAATGTTTAGAGTACTATAGTAAAAACTTATGAATCAATTAAATATTCACAGAAGAAACTCACTGTTGTATCCATCCAGTATTATTAGGTATAGAGTTAATGTTTTAATCCTGACTACCCCTGTGTCATGACCTTACTTATTATATACAAGAATTGAGTATTTCTTATCCATTTAAAATTTTCATTTCGCTTTGCAGTGTTTGATGTATACTCATTTTGAATTACTCCTATCCAAAACTATTATTTCTTCTTATTGCTTACGAGCATAAGTAAAATTAAAATCTCGCCGATGCAATCCTTCCTTTGAAGACTGAATTTACTAGTTACAAACGCAAAACATCTTTACACGCGGTAAATATTTAACAAAATGATACTGAAGGTCTCTGAATTCAATGAATCAGCACAATAGATTAAGTGTAAGTACCTATGTAAACAAAAGTTTCTCAATAATTATAGTTTCATAGGACATTATTAGTTAACAGCAACAGATATGAGCACTTCTAGATGTGGTATTGTTGGTTCGGATTGAAAGTGAAGCTGATAATCTATTACGGAATATCTGTTTTACTCGCACTGCTTTATAAGCCTTACATAAGTGACGAAAAACTATTGTGTTTCATCTTACAATTAAAAATCAAGCAAACCATTGTACCACATTTAAAGTGTTACAAATCTGATACAAGTTTCGATAAGTAATGATAAATAATCGAATTCGACTTTAATTATTTTTTGTAAGTGTTTTGTCACTCGGCGATTGCGTACACTATAAATGTTAAAACACATTGTCATATAGTGTAAATATAAGACGCAATCTACCATTAACTTAAAAAAAGAAAGGAGGATACTAGTGACAGATTAATCGGCCAACTAATGAAATAATATAAGGTATACACTGGGGCTAACTACACCACTCATTTATTGTTTTGATCGTTTTATATAAATCGCGGGACATAGGGACCAGACGTATCTAACGAGGATGGGACGACTCGCGAAGCGCTTTCATCACTTACAATTCTTAAATCTTAAGAGCTTACATGTAAACTGATAATAAAATAACTTAACTGTACCTACAGCCCCGCTCGGCTAATAGTGACCAATATATAAAGTCGTTTTCACATAATTTCTTTGGAATGTGCGCAGACTAGATAAGTTTCCACCAGGACAGTGAAGTCATCAAAGTCGTCTAGTCCTCGAGCCAGGTATCGTGAGGTCTATAACTTCTAAGTTAAGCTGTACTCTCAACTTGTTTAGTACATCTTAAATTAATTCCCATGTACGATGCTTTTTCGAATTTTATACTTGAGTTTGTAATGCTATTGTATGCCTGCGTGACTGTTCGTTTTGGACAAATTGTAAGTCGAAATTGTATAAATGATTCAATAAAGTGACATCGATGTTTTATTTATCTTTTCAATCTGCTTCACCTCCCATATTGTCGAATATTCCAATGTATACCTTAATACGTACACATTACATACATACACATTATACACGTGTGAAGACACTTCACTTCAAGCCGTACATACATTTACTCTAAGCTATGAATCCCATAAAAGGGTAGCCATTAATAATTAGAAATTCCACAACCACTCTTGGAAGTGCAGTGGAGAAAATATAGTAAAATAAAGGCTGGTTAGTGATAGGTCTCCTCAGGCATCATTGAAAACTTTTAAAGCCCCAATAATCTTAAGTCGCTTCGTACGAGAGCCAAGGTGAGGCCCCGGCTCAGGGCAGCCAGATTTAGAGGCGGCCCCAATGTTTACAAAACTGTTTTGTATATGGTGGTTGCTGAGAAAGGGTGACTGTAAATCCACCACTGCCCACGGCAAGATATGAATTAGTACAATTAGCCGATCCTACACAGCAACGTACTTGTACTATTTTGATGATCGTGATAACTTATACCTCGAGATTGAGAGCACTCTGTTTCATGAACAGCGAAGAGAAAAAAAACAGAGGTATATTGAATCACAGGTTTATCCTTATAAACTAATACATACGCATCCTTTGTGTCCGTATATCCCCGAAATGTGCAAAGGTAAGATGCCTTGTGATCATCATTTGATACGAGCCACCCATTGTTCAGAATACCCACTTTTTGTTTGACCATAGTACTTTGATAACAGGGGACTGGATTACCGCCAATGAATAGGATTAGTTAGAATAGAAAAATTAAAAAATCTGCTACATGGATTTCCCAGCAAAGACTTATTGTCACTAACAAGACTGATTACCTAATTAATCAAATGACTACAGAAAAGACATAAAAGAGTACAGTCACCTTAAATATATCGCAACGGACAAGGTAATCAAATTTATATACCAGGCGTATATTATACCAGGGCGGGTCAATAAGTCTGTGACTTTTGGAATAAAACACAGATTTTTTGATAAAAATATGATTTTATTTTCAACGTGCTATATTTATTTTCATGCTGTGTAGTGTCGGCATAGAATAGCACTACCCCATCTCTTCCCGTGGGTGTCGTAGAAGTCGACTAAGGGAAAAGGGCTTTTTCATCTTCGCCCCTACACCAATCCAAGGTCTGCCGTGCCGAGGGATGCGTGGCCAGGGGTGAGCCTGGTCGTTAGCGTGCCGCCGTCCCGGAGCCTGGTGAACTCCGTGTACTAAATAACCTTACCTAGTCAAGCGGGGCTCTGGCTAAGCGGACAGCTTACTTCCCTTGCTTTTCGTGGGGTCCAAATGTGTTTCGCAACAAAAATTAAACACGATGGCGGCGATATGGCTCGCCACCTATCACGCCGTGGTTCCTCGCGGGGCGAAAAGTGGGCTAAAGAGACCCGCTTTGGTACGATGAATGTGTGTGGAGGGATTCATGAAAAATTAGATGAAGTATGTTTGATTATGGAAGAAAGAAAACTAGATTTTCTGTGTGTAAATGAAACGAAGCGCAAGGAAAAAGAGGTTTCACAACTTGGCCCATTTACAGCTATCTGGTCGGGAGTTGCCGAGAGTGACAGAGCTTGCCAAGGCGTGGGACTTCTGATATCTGAAAGGATGGCTAAGTGCATGAAAGATTATGCGTGTGTGAGTTCAAGGCTCCTATGGATAAAGGTGAAGGTAGGGCTTGTCCGGATGCGTATAATTTGCGTGTATGCTCCGGACATGTCCAGATCACTATCCGAGAGGGAGGAGTTTTGGAATCTGTTAGACGATGTTGCGAATGGGTGTGATGAAAATGAGAAAATTGTTATGTTAGGAGATTTTAATGGTTGGGTTGGTGTGTCACGCAACGGTTGTGAAAGAGTTTTAGGAAAGTTTGGTGATAAAAGAGTGAACGAGAATGGTGAGAAAGTGATTGATGTATGTTTGGAGAGGAATCTTTGTGTTACGAACACGTTGTTTGAACACAAAGATATCCATATGTATACTAGACAGAGAGGAAGCGAGAGAAGTATGATAGATTTTGTGATAGTGGATGAACGGCTAAGAGCAAAGGTTGTTGACACCAGAGTCCATAGGGGCATTAACGTTGGCACAGACCACTTTCTCGTGATATCACGATTGAGGGGACTGTGCACGCGTTGGCGTCACAGGCCTAAAGTGTCAACAACGGATTTTGCGAGAATAAAAGTGGAAAACCTGCAAGAAGATGAAAATATCAGAGATGAATACGTGAGGAAATTGGATGATAGACTAAGTTGCGTGGAGATGAAGGATGAAATGGAAATAGAAGAAGTATGGGATGTGCTCAAATCGACGATGGTTGAATGTGCGACGGAAGTTTGTGGAGTGTGTAAAAGGTCAAATAGACCACCAACAAGTTGGTGGGATAAAGTTGTGAAAGAGGCGGTTGGAGATAAGAAGAAAGCGTGGTTAGATTTACTAGCGATTAAAGCTAGTAAACGAATGAATGCGAGAGTAACAGATGATGTAGTGAAGAATAGTGAAGATGAATATAAGAGAGTTAAGAATGAGGTTAAGAAGAAAATAGAAAAGAAAAAGCGTGATCTGATAGAATGGTGTGAGAGGAAACTCTCCGATAATTTCCGGAATAACCAAAAGTTGTTCTGGAAATATATCCGGAAAGAAAAGGGAGTTTCCCAAAACACGAGAGTGAATGTTGTGAGAGATGAACAGGGTGAATTGGCGACGGATAAAAGTAGCATAAGGCGAGTATGGAAGAAATATTTTGAGGGACTCTTTGAAAAAGAGGATACATCCATTTCTTCGCCAATCGGCAGTAATGTTGATTGGAACGACGTTATGGGTGACTTTAGTGACAGTGAGATCAGTATGGAAGAAATAATGAAAGCAATGAAAAGTATGAAACTAAGGAAAGCGGCAGGGTATGACAGGATAAACACTGAAATGCTGAGGGCTGGTAAAGGGGTGGTGGCTTCCTGGTTGTACTTCCTTTTCCAAAAATGCTGGTCGAGTGGCAAAGTGCCACAAGACTGGTGCAAAGCGGTAATTGTGCCTTTATATAAAGGAAAGGGGTCACACCAGGAGGCTAGAAACTACCGTGGAATTAGCCTACTCAGCATTGTCGGTAAATTGTATGCAAAGGTTTTGATTGAAAGAGTGATGAATGAAACGGATGATAAAATTTGGGATGGGCAAGCAGGATTTAGAAAGGGAATGGGATGTATGGACCGAATCTTCTCTTTAAGGAGCATCACCGAAAAGTTCTTAGCTAAGAACCGAAAGGTGTATTGCTCCTTCATTGATTTAGGGAAGGCGTATGATAGGGTGGTAAGAAAGTGTTTATGGGAGGTGTTATCCAAGTTCGGTTTGGGGAGTCGACTTATACGTGCACTGGTATCACTCTATGAGGATTCCAGTGCATGTTGAGAGTAAACGGGGAAAATACTGACTGGTTCGGGATCTCTCGGGGTGTCCGACAGGGTTGTGTAGCTTCCCCGTGGCTCTTCAATTTGTTCATGGATGACTGTTTAACAGAGTTGCGTGAGAGTGATTATGGATTGAGAATGGGTGGATTCATCATTAAATGCCTCTTATATGCCGACGATCAAGTGCTACTTGCATCATCGGTGGAAGAGCTGCAAGAGATGATGAATATTGCATGTGCGTCTTTTGAAAAAAAGGGAATGAGGGTGAATATGGAGAAAACAAAAACTATGGTTTTTGAGAGAGAGGTGAATATGACCGAATGCGTGATTGAGATTAATGGTAAGAAAGTGGAACAAGTGAAAGAGTTTGTATATTTGGGAAGTTTGTTTACTAGGGATGGAAAGTGTGATGAAGATATCGAGAGAAGAGTGAAAAAGGGTAATGCGGCAAATGGAGCACTGGATAGTCTAATGTTTAGTCAGTCGGTGTCTGAAAAGGCCCGAATGGCTGTGCATGATGCTGTCCTCGTTCCTACGCTTATGTATGGCAGTGAATGTTGGGTGTGGCAGAAGAAGCATGAAAGTAGAGTGAATGCAGTAGAAATGAGATCCCTCATGAAAAGTGTGTAATGTAAGGTTATGTGATCGTGTGAGGAATGATGTGATTCGTGAAAGGTGTGGTGTAAAAGATGATATAGTAAGAAAGATAGAAAAAGTAATGTTGAGATGGTTTGGGCACATAGAGAGGATGGATGACAGTAAATTGGTAAAAGAGATATATAGAGCCAATGTGGAAGGTAATGTTAGTAGAGGACGACCTCGGAGGACACATTTGGATCAAATAGAAAATGTGCTCAAAAAGGCAGGTGTCCGCAGTATGAAGAATAGAAGGGCATGTATGAAAAGATTGATGGATGTAAACGAAGCCAGAGAGGTTTGCCAGGATCGTACAAAGTGCCGATCGATAGTCTCTGCCTACCCCAATGGGAACTAACGGCGTGAGAATATGTATGTATGTATTTTCAACGTAGTCTCCCTTGAGCTCTATACACTTTGTCCAACGCTTCTCCAATTTTTTTAACCCTTCCAAAAAAAATGATTTGTCGAGGTCCTCAAAATAGGCCTTTGTTTGCGAGATGACTTCATCATTGGAGTCAAATCTTTTTCCACCTAGCCATTTCTTCAGGTTTGGGAACAAGTAGTAGTCGCTCGGAGCCAAATCTGGAGAAAAGAGCGGATGAGGGAGCAATAAATAGCCCAATTCATGGATTTTTGCCATAGCAACTGCACATGTGTGCACCCTTGCATTGTCTTGGTGGAAAAGAACTTTTTTCAAGGCCAAATGAGGTCGGTTTTTTTCAAATCGTCATTGAATCGGTCCAATAAGTTGGCATAATATTCCCCATTGATTGTTCTTCCATTTTGTAGGTAGTCAATGTGGATTATCCCGCGTGCATCCCAAAAAACAGTCGCCATAACTTTATTGGCTGACAAACCCACCTTGGCCTTCTTTGGTGCCGATTCACCCTTAGAAACCCACGTTTTGACTGTTGTTTGGTCTCTGGTGTGTTGTGATGGATCCATGTTTCGTCCACGGTTACAAAACGGCGCAAAAACTCCTCCACATTGCGATTAAACAACGCCAAACCTTCCTGTGAAGTTGTTACACGATTGCGTTTGTGGTCGACTGTGAGCAAACGCGGCACCCATCTAGGGGAAAGCTTTCTCATGCCCAAGTGATAATTCAAAATTGAAACCACTGCGCCATGCGAGATCCCTATGGCTTCCACAATCTCTCGCACTTTCAATCTTCGGTCGGCCAATACCATATCGTGAATTTTTTCGATTGTTTCGGCCTCAACTGGGCGTCCAGGAAGTTCGGCATCTTCAGTGCTTGTATGGCCACAATTAAATTCAGTAAACCACTTTTTAACCATTGAAATCGATGGTGCAGAGTCCGCATAGTATTTATCAAGCTTAGCCTTGGTCTCGGTAATGGTTTTTTTTCGCAAGAAATAATGCTTAATAAGCACACGAAATTCCATTTTCTCCTCAAATTTGTGAGTAGTCTGATAAAAATAGCTGTCAAACACGAACTGACGCAGCAATTTAAAATTTAGACAGGAGTCAACTGACAGATGCCTGTTCACAGGAGCAGTGTTGCTGTTTCAGCAAAGATATACTGGCCAGTACACCCTGCTGTGTACCAACTTATAATTTGTATCTATGCTTAACTCGAAAAACATTTACACTCTGCGATGTAGGAATATGAGTGAGACGCTGCTATGTGCGTTTGAGTCCGCAGTAGTGTGCGCTCTAACATGACTCCCACAGTACTCCCCTCCTAGTCGATAAGACGATATCAAAGCTAGGAGGTACCTATTACCAATTACCAAATTCAGTGTGAGCAATGAGGCCGGTGATTGCATGCCTGTAGATGCTCTGCTGAATGAATGGTGTGGTGAGGTAAGCGAGGAATAAAAGTTGCGGGTAGATCTAGAAATGTAGTAGAAAGAAGCGTGTGTTGTTATCGAGGGGTCACCACTGTGGAAACAGCAAAGATATACTGGCCAGTACACCCTGCTGTGTACCAACTTATAATTTGTATCTATGCTTAACTCGAAAAACATTTACACTCTGCGATGTAGGAATATGAGTGAGACGCTGCTATGTGCGTTTGAGTCCGCAGTAGTGTGCGCTCTAACATGACTCCCACAGACTTATTGACCCGCCCTCGTATTTATTTAAAATAAACGGGAAAACACTGATTGGTTTGGAATATCTAGCGGTATCCGACAGGGATGTGTAGCTTCTCCATGGCTCTCCAATTTGTTCATTAATGACTATTTGACAGAGTTGAGTGAAAGTGATTATGGACTAAGACGAGTTGGAGTCATCATTAAATGCCTCTTGTATGCTGACGATCAAGTGCTACTTGCATCGTCGGCGGAAGAGTTGCAAGAGATGATGACTAGTGCATGTAAGTTTTGAAAGAAAGGGAATGAAGGTGAATGTGGATAAAACCGATGCGATTGATGGTAAGAATGTGGAACAGGTGAAGGAGTTTGTATTTCTGGGAAGTTTGTTTACAAGGGATGGAAAATGTGATGAAGACATAGAAAAAGAGTGAAAAGGGGATAATGCGCTAAATGGAGCAATGAATAGTTTATTGACTAGTCAATCGATGTTTGAAAAGGCCCGAATGGCTATGCATGATGCTGTTCTTGTTCCTACGCTTATGTATGGCAGCGAATGTTGGGTCTGGTAGAAGAAGCTTGAGAGCAAAGTGAATGCAGTAGAGATGATGACCCGCAGATTTTTTTTTAAATGTTAGGTAATGTGATCGAGTGAGAAATAGTGCTATTTGTAAAAAGTATGGTATGAAAGATGATATTGTAACTAAGATAGAAAAAGGAGTGTTAAGATGGTTTGGGCACATAGAGAGGATGGATGATAGGAAATTAGTAAAAGGGATCTATACAGCTAATGTTGAAGGTAATGTTAGTAGAGGACGACCACGGAAAACACAAATGTGTCAAGAGTGTACTCTTCATAAAGAGCATTTATGAAAATAATGATGGATGTAAACGAAGCTACAGAGGTTTGCCAGGGTCGTACGAAGTGGCGATCGATAGACTCTACCTACCCCAATGGAAATTAATAAAATAAAGAAATAAAAATAAAATAATCATTTATTTCAAAGTAAAAAGATAAAGCTTAGTTTTTTGAACGTCAAATTCCAACTTAATACTAAGTTTACTTCGGATTCGGAAGGTGTTTTGTTGAGAGAAGAACCCGTAAGAAACTCGTCAACACACATCTTTTTTACGTCCATTACAAGTTTGACGTTAGCCCGGAAACATCCTGATGACACCAAGTCATTTCATCATTAATGTAATCATTAACATTGTAATAGACTGCAAATGGAGTGAGTATATGTTATGTAACAAGATATACTTACTTACTTAATGATTTCTTATATGTTCTGGCGTTATCGAAAAGTCGATGATACTTTATTATGATCACTTGCATGATCTATCTAATGTTATTGACTATATAGTGTAGCTAAATTAGTGGAAAAACAGATCCGATATATTTGACTCGTCCGCAACGATATATCTGATGGTGACTGTACGCCTGATAGAAAAAAGTAACATATTGTCACAATGATTACAACCGTAAAGATGCAGAAGACCGAAATTGTATGCTTCCTTGGATGGTGCCGACTAGAATCTTGTGTGGCACTCGTTACTCCTATCACTAGGCTTCAACGCAAAAGCGACGCAGTTAAAAAACCATAGATAAATTGATATTGAAATTATTATGGGAACATGTGTAAAAATGTATAATAAAATACATAGATATTTTAAATGTATCAGAAACCAAATTCAAAGCAGTAGTTAAAAGATAATCTTATTTCGAAAGCCTATTATAATACTAATAATTACATTAATGATTAAATGGCTTGGTGTCATCAGGGCTCTATGCAGGATGTTTCCGTGCTTACACCAAAATTGTAATGGACTTAACATAGATGTGTGTTGAAGAGTCTCTCTCGGGTTCTTCTTACAACAATACACCTTCCGAAGTACCTAAATCTTTACTTCATAATGAGTTACAATTTGATATCCAAAAAACCAAGTTTTTTTTTTTTATTTTGATAAAATGATTATTTTATTACTTCTTTAAAGATTATCTTACCGCAAGAGATTATGTTTGCGTGGACGAAATTTATATATTAGATTACTTGCATTGCTCCGTTTTATTATTATTTTCGATCATAAAATGAATCATTGGTATAAGTAGCTACTGACCGGCGATACCAACAACCATAACCCCCTATTGACCCCATGCTAGGTTACAGTGCTAAGCGCGCATGGTAAAATAATTTCTTAGTTTTATATTTTTAATCCTTCAATATCATCAGGAGGTAAGTCTGCATATTTTAATTATATTTGTATAACAAAGTCAAGAAATCATCTCGTATATATATATTAGATGCATTCATACATATACTCACGGCTATGAATCCCAAACAAGAGCCATGAAATATACAATTCCTCAACCACTTTCGGAAGTTAATTGGAGAAAAGATAGCAAGAGTTATCAGTGGAAATAATAAATAAAGGAAAGAAAAACTTCGACACAGGCGGGAATCGAACCCGCGACCTGGGGTATACGCCCCCGTCGCTCTGCCAATTGAGCTACAGTGTCAATTGGCTGCCAGTGCGAAATTCTTCTATCCTTAGTTTCTTTTATACTTTTAAGTAGTGTTTCCGTTACCTACCTCCGATTTTTTTGCAAATTACCTTTTCAGATAGAATGCAAATGTTGAGAACGCCTAACTATCACATAATTTGAATGTTTTTGTTCATGAAAACCTTATGTGGGGATTATTACTAATAAATAAAGGATAAAGAAAGGAAAGAAAAACTTCGACACAGGCGGGAATTGAACCCGCGATGTACATGTATCAATGAAAAGCGAACAGGACAGAACGAAACAGAAAAACAGTTGAAGTAGTAATAATCTGAATTAAAGTTGTCACATGAACGATTAAATAAATATATGAATAAGGAACAATTGGTATTCAGTTCAGTATCAGTCTGTATGCAAAATATACTGTATACATGTAAATTATTTTGTTAGGACACAACCCAACTTCGTGTAAGTCGCGTAACCATCAAATGATCATATTTCTATGACGTAAGAAGCACTGGCAGCAATTGACACGATAGCTTAATTGGCAGAGCGACGGGGGCGTATACCCGAGGTCGCAGGTTTGATTCCCGCCTGTGTCGAAGTTTGTCTTTCCTTTATTTATTAGTAATAATCCCCACATGAGGTTTTCATGAACAAAATCATTCAAATTATCAGTGGTAATGTTTCGCCAGCCACATCGCCCAACAGCCTTCGTAACGAGTCGTGTGTTATTCTTTTTAAATTTATTTATCACTATAGGTATTTAAGGTGCCGTTAGTCCAGCGAACAGGGTTTTTGAAACTTTATTATGCGTATGTTTATAATAATATGGTTTTGAAAAAAATACATCGAAATCTTGAGGCTTTTCTGCAGTGAAATTGGCGATTCGAAACATGATTAACAAATTTTCGCTCGATAGAAAAAAATCGCCAACATACCTCTAATTACACTCTTTAAACTGGTTTTACATTTTATTTATTTTATCTACTTTCATACAACTTACATCATAATTTGAACATTTATATTTCTAATAATAATTGGCGATTATTTTTCTTTTTTAATAAATTCAATAAAACAAATATTTTAAAAACATCGATAATCACGGTCCTACTCGTGCCTGAGCGCCGGCCGCCGCTCGATCAGAGCTCGGCGAGCTGCCTTAGGGGTTGGACCTGTGTCGCGCGCGCCTTGAGTTACAATCAATACAAAGTATCTTACAATTTACGCGCGTGCGGCGCCGTTATTGTGCGAGTGACCTATCTGTATACGATGCGCGTCAATGTAGGCGTGCGAGTGACTGTGCGTACGGTTAGCATTAGCAAATATAAAAGAATTCATACAATTTATATATTTCACTCATTTTTATATTTTATGTTATAATTACTGTTTAATTTATTAGGAGTGGGAAAAAGAACAAAATCGTTAAAGTAACTTCTAATTTCAATGAATAATATTAAATACCTAGTTACAGGTGTAAACTGACAATTACATACATATACTCACGGCTATAAATCCCTGAACGGGATAGCCAGAGCTTTGGAATGAGAAATTCCTCAGCCACTTTTGGAAGTTGATTTGGGAAAAGATTGTAATAATAAATGATTTCGTTGACGATTCTCCAACCACATCGCCCAAAAATCACTTAAAAATCCCCTTAACACTAAGTCGCCTCTTACGATCACGGGTAGAAATGGGGTAGTGTTATTCTACACTGTAATAATTTTGTATAAACTGACAGGGGTAGACAAATCTATCCTATCATTACATTTTATATTGTAAACGGCTATGGTAGAAACAATTTTTGAATTTGATAACCTTGGGTAAGCGATACAGTTTTCGTCACCCTGACTGTTATAGCCATAAACAAATGTCCGAACCCATACCATAGAAAATATTTGTAAATGGCTAAAACTGTATTGCTTACTCTACTGTATGTTTTTAAAACGCGCACGCGGCGTCGCGTCGAGGAGACGGCCGCCCGATCGGCGCGCAAGCGCTTCCCCGCGCCCGCGGGGGCAGCACCCCCTGAGATGATATTTTTCGCTGAACCAACGGGGCCTTAATAACAACTACTCATAAAATTTATTAAAAATTTATTAAAATATCAACATTTTACTAAAACGCTTATTTATCCTGCAACAATGCCTACAAAACCCAATAACAACAGAAATGTTCCAAGGCCTACAATATACCGTATGTTTAAGATTTATACTTAGAAATAAATTATTAAAAACTAAAACCACGTCTAGCTTGTTACAAAATTATTGAAATATTAAGTAAAACGAATCTCCAGAAATATTTATTAATATATTGAAACGTAGGCGTCCGAAATACGAAGAATGTATGAAGATCGTGAGGTTAACCAGCGTCTTTCAAAGTGGCGACCGATAGTCTCTGCCTGCCCCAATGACAACTTATGGTGTAATTATATGTATCAATGAAAAGCGAACAGGACAGAATGAAACAGAAAAACAAGTGTAATAGTAGTAATCTGAATAAAAGTTGTCACATGAACGATTAGATAAATGTGTGAATAAGGAACAATTGGTGTTCAGTTCAGTATCAGTCTGTATGCAAAATATACATGTAAATTATTTTGTTACGACACAACCTTACTTCGTGTAAGTCGCGTAACCATCAAATGATCATATTTCTATGACGTAAATAGCTAATCCCGATAGACTAGTCCAATTGCAGATATTTGATATCAATCGATACACGTCACTCTTGGCAGTAAATTATCTAAGCTATTTCTCAAAATTATCAAAATCACTTATTTACATATAACCATATAAACTCTTGGAATTTCAGAGCTGTAGTCGTTTAGTCTATAAGTCTAGTTATTGCTTTCGTCAAAATATTTATACCAAATCTAAAATTATGTCAAATATGACCTAGTAGATAACAGTAAACGATGCACATAGGTAGGTTTTTAATATTAATGCGGCCAAAATTATTTTAATTGATATTACTATTCTAAATGATACAATTGATAATAAAATCAACTTTGTGTTGAAATAAAATAAATAGAAATATGAAAAAAAATTTTTTTCAAAAAAACGTCATAAACCCAACATCACAGACGTAAAAGATATTTCTTTTAAACGGAAATGTTACATAGTAATGTATTGTCGCATCCTTATGACGTATACTGCAATTCGTTACTCCAGATCATCGTAGTCCGAAAATACTTAATAATTGTCTCTAAACATCAGAAAGTGCTTGTTTCAGACCTTTTTAGCCTCCTATCTAATTAATCTGTAAGGAGAAGCGAATGTTATGTTATATTCTCAGTAGAGAAATTGGCAGGTAACTAATTTCATTCCGGATGAACAAAAAAAACCTACCAAAATAAAAAAAAACTACTTTTTTTGGAAATTTTTCAACTGCTCTTTTCTACCCTATTGGCACCTATCTGCAGCTGTTTTTTATCTGAATCATAAGACAAGAGCATAAAGTTTAATAGTAAATAATAATGTCACGGCGATAGGAAGCGATAATCTAACTTAATTACTTTTGAATAAAAAAATCTGGATTATTTTACGAGGAAATCGCAATATGTTTAAAAGCATTAAAATAAAGTTTTTAACCATATTTGGTTGACATTTTTTTTATTATATAATGGTTTTTACTTGATGCATTAGAATCAATAGCGTTTACTTGGTCAACTATTTACAAATCAAAAATATTGATGAACAAAGATAAGTCACTTTAATAGTGTAGAGAGCGAGCGCGTGCATAGTGGGCGACTATCAAGTTCCCACTCGCTGTGCATGCACCCCGCACGGGGTTCGAAGGCGAGAGGACCAGTTTATTATCGCCTGGTCTCTTGTTAAGGTAGAGAGATATTATATTTTGTATTTAGAACTACTTTAAAAAATCAATTTTGGCCGCATAAAACCTAAAAACCTACCTTTGTGCGATGTGTCTGTGAGAAAGGCAAGTTATTGCTTTCGTCAAAATATTTATAACAAATCTAAAATTATGTCAAATATGACCTAGTAGATAACAGTAAAACGATGTGTCTGTGAGAAAGGCACGTTGTCTGTTATAAGTTGCAGCTTCTTGGGGAGAGTTCGAAGACAGCTCCTAAAGCGAGATGGTCGGAAGCGTAAATGTGGTTAGGAATAGTTCCAAGGATCAAGCATTCTTCAGTCGTCGGCAAGCGAAGGCGTTGCACTAGCTTTAGTTTGTTGAAGCAACTGCAAAACAAATTAATTTGTTAATACATACATATATACATATACTCACGGCTATAAATCCCTTAACGAGGTAGCCAGAGCTTTGTAACGGGAAATTCCTCAGCCACTTTTGGAAGTTGATTTGGGAAAAGATGGTAAGAAGTAAAGTTTTTGGTGACTGGTCTCCAACTTAAAAATCACTTAAAAAGCCCCTATACCCTAAGTCGCCTCTTACGGTCACCCACGGGTAGAAATGGGGTAATGCTATTTTAAGCTGACACTACACGGCAGATTATGTGATATCATAATAAGAACCACAGAAATATATGAATTGTCAAAGGTGTTAACTTGTAATAAATTGAATAGGCCTGAGAATCAATACATATTCAATTTGTTAATACTAAAAATGGGTCACCAGAACTTTGGAATTAGCTAAATCACAGCCACTTTTGTAACTTGAAATTAAGAATTATAGGCGATGAGTTTCCACCGACATCGTCTAACATTTTTTAAATAATATGCTTCAGATTAGACTGTGTGTCAGTTGCCTCCTACGACTCCTATAAGTACAAATAGGATAGTTAATCTATAGATACATACATACATATACTCACAGCTGGAAATTCCTAGAAGGGGTAAATTCCTCAGCCACTTTTGGAATTCGTCTATCTATACTAATACTATAAGAGGAAGTCTGCGCATTCAGAGAAGAGAATGTTTGTAAAGAAAAGATTCAAAAACATTGACCGATTTCTGAAATTCTACTAACGGAATATAAATATTAGGGATCTCTTTAATAGTATAATTTGCAATAAGAAAACCAAACCTATAAAAAAATTATATACGGTGCGGTACATACAAATTATGTTCTACATTATAAGAGTATAGAATATAGTAAAATAGAAAAACTCTTTATTGAACATCAAAAATTAAAAAAATACAGAAAAAATCAGACAATTTATAATAAAATTGGCAGTCTTGTCCCTGAGAGCGATCTCATCCAGACAACCTTTGGATGTGTGCATCATCAGTAAGTAAGTAAAAATATAAAAAATATTGCACAAAATAACAAACGATACATCACCGGAGTCTTCCCAGGAAGTCATTAAAAGTACTTGTGTTGGGAATGAAGTAAGTATTTTTTAAAATGAAAAAAAAGCACTAGATTATATTTTCTTAACGTTAAAGTTATTTAACCTGCTAGGCAAGCACGAGCGCTATTTTATCGACACGATAACGGTTAGAATGAGATGGCAGTATACGATACTAAGTAAGTGCGTAAGAGATGGCTGCTTTATCCCACGCGATATGTAGTTTAAACACGGCTCGTGCTTGCCCTTCTGGTGTCTGTATCTTCGGCCTTAATGGTTTAGTTAAGAGCATGGCCTTCATTACAAAATAAAGAAGCCTACATCTGTCTTTATATTTTTTATGTAGGTAATATTATCACGAAACCCATTTCATTTAATTACGTATAGAAATAGAATGGTATGATCGTATACAGTAGCAATGCACATCCATTCCCCATACCTAAAATCAACAATAATACCCAAGATCGTGGCCCACGAGCACCAATGTATGCATCAGAACTGCAATTGCGACGGTAAATGTAGCAATCTAGAATTAGTGGACAACCATAAGTACCTAGGCCTGATAATAGATAGTAGCTTCAATTGGGGACCACACATCGAACTCATATGTAACCAGTTAAGGGCTATTATGGGAAAATTAGTTATCTTAAAATATAAACTTCCATATAACATACTAAGATTGCTATATTTATCGTTGGCCGACTCTGTAATAAGTTATGGGCTAAGTAGCTACGGTAGGACATACAGAACATACATAGATAACATATACAAACTACAACTAAGCATTTTAAAAAATATTGTTCCATCAAAGATAAAAATAAAATACAAAGACGATAACAAATCAATATTTGAATACTGCAAAATTATCAATGTCTTTAATAAAACAAAGTGTAATTATTTGTGAAAAAAAAGGAGAATATAATTAATTTAAAACGCCGTACGCGACCGATCTCATTACGCTCGCTATCTTATATACCTACATTTGTTGTGCCTAGATGTAACAATGACTACGGCAGGCGAACGATAGAATACATATTACCGCAGGTACTCAATGAACTACCGAGCGAGGTCATTGATTCACTGCGCGTGGACAACCACAAATGTAAAACCATATTAAAAATATATTTCCAACAACAATGTAAAACAGGGCCGATTTCACAGGTGGCGGAGGGTGCCGGTGGGGCAGATGAGCCATGAACTCTTATAGAATTCTTGCCTCATCTGTCACGCGGGTATCATCCGCGGCGTGTGAAATTGGGCCATGTTACGATGTTCAGCCAGCATTGTATATAAATTTATAAGTAAATTATATTTATATTCATATTTCTTAAATAGAGAACGTCACTAAGACGCAATACAATCAACTGTGATTTACAATGTAAGAGTGGGGGACGGTGGTCACAATTAAACCTTAGAAGAGGATTAAGTGACCACGATATAATCATTGTATAATGTATTTTTTCTTTATAATGAATAAATAATTTAAAAAAAAATATGGGCCTGGCCTCTATCATAGTAATACGCTTTCCAGCTGAAAAAGGGTTATTCCGATAACTAAGTGACAAAACATGAATTGATTTTAAGAATAAAATTAGTTTTAAGAATAAAACGATATACCAAACGAAATATACTAATTTTACTTACCTAGGCAGATACCGTTTAAAATTTTATATTTGTATCTACGATTTATTTATTTTGCCGTGTAGTGCCGGCTTAGAATGTCGCTACCCCTTTCTACCCACGGGTGTCGTAAGAGGCGACTAAGGGTATTGGGGCTTTTTATTGGATTTTTGGGCGATGCGGTTGGAGACCCATCACCAAAAACCTTTATCTTACCATCTTTTCCCCACTCAACTTCCAAAAGTGGCTGAGGAATTTATAATTTCTTAGCTCTGGTTACCCCTTCTAAGGAAATATAGCCGTGAGTATATGTATGTATGTATGATTTATTTATTTGGGTCAGGAATTTTAAAACACATCACGCATATTTACTATTTATGATATGTTCATTTAAGATCAAGGGTTCATACCAAATTTAGTAATTTATGAACCGTGATAGCTGAGTTGGTAGAACACCATTTATCATACAGACGATGAGGGTTCAAACTCCAGGGCGGGGCCTACACCAATTTGTCTTTTCTAAAGTCAAATGTATGGTTAACATAACATGTTGTTAACGGTGACGAGAAACATGTGTACATTGGTAATATTGCGTTCTAAAGTACTGAACGATAAAAAATTATGCAATAACAGCAAGTATTTTGTTCCGATACCCTCTGTCTCTAATCTCTAACTAATACATCTCTATGGTATGTACCATGTAACAAGTATTTACCTAAAATATATGTAATCCACGGTAACCCAGCAATCTTGATACGTAGAAGCCTCTTGATGTCCGTCGGATTTCACCCTATCGTAAACTGACATAAAATTCAACGAGTGACCTACTACACCACAGTTGAAGAAATGGCTGTAATTGTATACATTCAGCGACGATTCGTTCTGTAGGTCGTATTGTACGTCGGAATTGTTTATCTGTAATATAAAAAGCAATGTTGAAATTTCTCAGGTTTATCATGCAGGCATTTTTATGCGAGTGACGGTGGTGAGGAAGAATATTAAACTGAGAAAGGGGTAATAAAACTAAATACCAATAGCTATATAATTATACAGATTTACTCTTTTCGAATATCGCTTGTCATAAGGCTAGCAAACTTTGAAAGAAATGCTGGTTACGAAACCATTTCCTAATGTTATGTCCTTAACTATTTTAGTAAAATAAATATATAGATACATACAAATACTCACGTCCATAAATCCCAAAAAGGAGAGGCCAGAGCGTCAGAGCTAGAAACTCCGCAGCAACATTTGGAAGTTGATAGGGGACAAGATGACAGAAATAAAGTAGCGTTGGCGATGGGTTTAAAAACCACTTAAAAAAGTACCCTTAATGTAAAGGATTTATAAAAATTTTGCTAATTACAAAACATTTCACGAATTTGTTATCTCAAATGGAATTAATACGATACCACAAACTAAACAAACCTATGATTTCCGATATTTTATTAATGAACTGCAAAAACTAATGTCTTTGAAATAACATTGAAGGTTTTACACTGTTACAGTTTTTTGGTAAAATAACAGTCATCTTAGCTTTAATTGATTTAATTTCAAGAAAATATTCTTTAAAAACATAATATCTCGAAATGGTTTCATAATCAGCATCACTTATGTAAAACTTTGCATACCGAATTGTACATCAGAGTTACACAAATGCCAGATCCATTTGAGCTTATTGGACTGCATATGAGAACCACCATACATAGTCAGCTCAAACTTACTTAACTACTTAAAGCAGCTTGACAGCTCGAACGATCAATATATGTGAGTCGATACATTTCAAACCTGCTTAAGTCCAAAAACGTTAACTTTGGAAAAGCGTGGACAACACTTATTTTTAACACTTTCAAAGAAAAACCCTTTTTAGGCCTAAATATCTAACAAACTATGGGACTTAGGCTAGTAAAAACTTCACCGAATTATTCATTTTCATTATCATTCAGTGTAATAAATTGTAATAAATATTTTAATTGTATATAGATATTAGATATAATTGGCCTAGACCTCGCTTTTATAACATACCCTTTTTATATTATAAATCGATAAAGGACATCAAACTAAAGAACTTTGCCCATGGAATGCCTATCTAAAATATTGTAATTTTCAAAAAATAATAATTATTAAAAATTGTCGTATCTAGTTCAAACTGAGAATGTATAGAATGAGATTCTTTGCTTCAGTGAAAATAAGAAATTAAAAAAAAACATTTGATCTATGCTTTTCGCTCTGTAAACAAAAATATAACTTCTTTCGGTATTTTCTATTATCTAAGGTTTACGCTACATCCCTTTTCGTATATATAGCTGTGAGTATATGTGAGTGTATGCCAACTTTAACATGTACATACATACATACATACATATACTCACGGCTATAAATCCCTAAAAGGGGTTGCCAGAGCTGAGAAATTATAAATTCCACAGCCACTTTTGGAAGTTAGATACATATACTCACGGCTATAATTCCCTGGAAGGGGTAGTTAGAGCTAAGGAATTAGAAATTCCTCAGTCACTTTTGGAAAGTTAAGTGGGGAAAAGATGGTAGAATAAAGGTTGTTGGTGATGGGTCTCCAACCGCATCGCCCAAAAATCCCATTAAAAGCCCCAAGTCCGTTAGTCGCCTCTTACGTACACCCACCGGAAGAAATGGGGTAGTGCTATTCTTAGCCGACACTACACAGCAACATGTAATTTATATAAATAAATAATTATTTAAATAATTTCATGTTGTTTACCTTTATTTGACTAAAATCTACATTAGGGATGCCCTGCTGCCGCTTCAATATAACAGCTAAATGTTGACAACTATCTGTCACACCTATCCGCCGCCAATCTGAACCATCTCGGAATGGAGCTACGCTGCAATTGGAAGTACAAACAAATTAGAATATTATAGAAAACTCTTGTTCTATCTATTTATTTATTTATTTATTTATTGCATTCCATAGCTATTACATGGTTACAAATTTTATAACAATACAACACTATGGACCTTGTTCAGGCACAGCAATATGAGAGAGGACGGCATTTTTGTATTATATTATATTATATAACCCGTATTTAATTTATATTAAGCATGTAAGTAAAATATATGATATTTATATAATAGTCTATGTTTATGTATAGTATTATTATCCAAAACTTTTTAATTAATTTATATAAATTATGTGACTAGTTTAAAATCAGTTTTAATTACTAAAATTGGTCATTTAAATAATCGTTTAAATTATAATAGCATTTTGTGGTTAGTAGTTGTTTTAATGATTTTATGAATATGTTGTCTTTGGTTTCTGTCGTTAAATGTTCTGGTAATTTATTATAGATTTTCGCGGTCATTAATTGTGGGCTTGATTGGTGAATTTTTAGTCGGGAAGGTGGTAAGGCTAGTCCTTTTCGCGGTTTCAGGTTGTAGTTTTTTGTCATTAGATCCTGGCGTTCTGTGTAGAATTCGGGATATTTCCGGACAAATTTACATGTTTCCAATATGTAGATACTGGGAAGTGTGAGTATTTTCTGTTCTTTAAAGTGTGGTCTACAGCTTTCTCGAGGATTTATATTAACTAAAATGCGTAAGAGTCGCTTTTGGAGTGTAAAGACGCTTGGTGCGTGGGTGCTATTACCCCATAATAGGATACCATAGCTAAGCCATGCATAGGCGTAGGCATAGTAGGTAACAAGAGCTGTTTTTAGATCTGTCGATTTTTTTACTTCGCGAAGGGCGTATGCAAATCTGGATAATTTTGAACGTAATTTTTGGGTGTGTGCCTTCCAATTTATGTTTGTATCTATACTTAAACCTAATAGGGTAAATTCACTTACTGTTTCTAATTTAGTATTATTAAAAGTGATGTCTATGTCTATAGATGTTTTTTGAGGAGGATGAAATAACATTAATTTAGTTTTTTTGAAATTTATTTGTAAATTGTGATCATTTAACCATTTTGTGGTAGTATTTAGGATAGTTTGTAGTTTATTTTTAATTTCTAGGTTATCTGTGCAAGGTGTGAGGATCGAGATGTCATCAGCAAACAATACACATGGGTCATCTAGAATTTTGGGGAAGTCGTTTATATAAATTAAAAATAACAAACAACTGACGACGCCACCCTGTGGTATTGAACCTATTAAAGCTTTTGTTTCGGAATGGATTTTTACTATTTCGTTATTGTTTTTATTACAGTATTCTATTTCTACCATTTGTTTTCTATTGTTTAGGTAAGAAGTGAACCACTTATGAGTTTCTCCTCGTATTCCAATATCATATAATTTATTTAGCAATATATCGTGTCACAGTTAAAATATTTTACAGAGATTATGTTCTTACATAGAAGTACAATTGGCGGTCGTATCACTTAAAGCGATCTCCTTCAGATAACCTTTGAATGGTGTGTTAAGTAAATCACATAACATAACACATAAGAGACTAATAAATAAAGGAAAGACAAATTTCAACACAGGCGGGAATCGAACCCGCGACCTCGGGTATACGCCCCGACGCTCTGCCAATTGAGCCACCGTGTCAATGGCTGCCAGCGCGAAATTCTTCTATCCTTTATTTCTTTTACACGTTTAAGTTGTACAACACGCCTGTGTTGAAATTTTTCTTTCCATTATTTATTCTTTATTTATTATTAATAATCCCCACATGAGGTTTTCATGAACAAAAAGATTTAAATTACATAAGAGACTATCGATCATCACTTCTTACGATCCTGGCAAACTCAAGCTTCGTTTACATCCATCAATAATTTCGTACATCCTCTTGTAGTTTTGTTAACTTATGGTAATGATAGGTAGATGTACTAAATATATTTGGTAGCTCTGCGTTAAAGAGCGCCATGTGTAATACAGAGGACGTTGGTTTTAATCCCGAGTCGGGTCTTTGCCAATGTCACTATCAAACTCATATGTATTGTCTATTTATCAAGAAAGTAAACGGTGAGCGTAAACATGATGAATGAACAGTCTAAGCAAAACGTAGCAATTCATAATAAATATTACATTAATAATAATTTAAAAAAAAAGGGGACAAGTGCGCGTTGAACTCGCGTGAAGAGGGTTCCGTACGATGTTACCTATCATGTTTTTTTAAATCTGACCCAAATTTGTTTGTGGTAACTAAAATAGTATGAATGGTCCCTGATTGGAGAGGGATATTACTAAATATATTATCTATTGTTGAATATAAGTTCCACCTGCAAATGTAAGTTGGTACGCACAATATTGAGTGATTTACCATGTTATTTTAAAATCATGGACTTCTTATAGGTTTTCCTATAATGTATAAGAAGAAAACAAATTTAAGTATTTTTTTCAAAATTTTCGGTTCAGTAGTTTTGGAGATAAGGGGGGGGAAATGTTCAATTATCGTCTATTTTCTTGAATAACTTGGAAACTATTTATTTTAAAATTACAAAAAAATACATTTAAGATCTTCTCAACAAGACCTTTCATTTGATATGCCACACGATGCAGTTTTTTTTTAATTTTCCCCTTCCCCTCCAAAAATGACCCCCCATATACAGATTTCATCTGCTCACGTCACACCTCTGTGTTTGGGTCACAGGAATTGATATGTGTACCAAATTACAACTTAATCGGTCTAATAGATTCGGAGATAATTGACTAAGCGACGGACGGAGATCCTATAAGGGTTCCGTTTTTGTATTCAGACGTATGGAACCCTAAAAAAACCTCTGCCATCCCTTCGGAAATGTTATTAGTTTCAATAACACTTTGTAAGGTTAGGAAGTCTTTCCTTTGTAGTCTAAGATAGTTCATGAATAGTGTAACGAGGTCATATCTGATAGAGCTTATTGTTATGCAAATTCGCTATCGGATCAAATCTGCATTATGTATGAGGAAAACTATATTGTTAATCAAGAATACGAAAATTTCGATTATAACTATTTCTAAACCCCTATTTAGAACCAATATACATTGCTGTTAATTTCATTGCTGTGTAGTGTCGGTTAAGAATATCTCTAACCGATTTGGTGTTGGGTGTCTTAGGAAGTCACTAAGGGTATTGTTGGGGGATTTGATAGGAGACTCATCATCCTTTATTTTACCATCTTTTCCCCACTAAAATTTCCAAACGTGGCTGAGGAATTTCCAATTCCTTATCTCTGGCTACCCCTTCTAGGGATTTATAGCCGTGAGCATATGTATGTATGTATGTACTCATCAGCAATCATCTTTTATTTACAATATTTTCCAACCAAACTTGCAAAAGTGGCTAAGGAATTTCTCAGACTCGAAACCCTCTGGCTACCTGTTTTCGACATTTAAAGAAACTAGTCTTATACTAGCTAATTTTAAAAAGAATATCGTGCACCTCTTTCTCTCAATAATCAATAATTATTATATAAGTTTTGTTGATGGTTTTCCAATCACTATGCCTTTTTGAACACCATTTTATTCCTCGCCGTCTCGTATAACATCCATTTAAATATATAGTATAAAAAAATAGGTTTCATTACCTGACTTGACCTCGATCCAGCAGCCGAATGACTGCGCTATCAGGAGTTGAATTTAAATCTCCAGTCAAAATAATTGGCATGTGACCGCACCTAGAACCAATATATAACATCTAAAGAACGGAAATTATACTAAGAATAAATAATTTAACTGTTTTGTTTCTTTGTAAGGACTAATCTTCTATTACCTAACTATATACTATGCTAATCAAGAGTGCTATAGGATATTTAACATCACGCAAAGTTTTATAGAGAGTGGGTGGGTAGTGATTGAAGAAACCTTAGATATTTGAAAGAACATGCTTCGCATGAAAAATGGTCTGAGTACAGACGTGCATAGTAACTTTGTGGCAACAATATTAGCTTAAGATTTTTTACCATCGTAAAGACACCTACTAATCAAATCCTCAAACCACAAAACTTACTCATTCCCACTGCTATAGAAAGCAAATCGGTCAATTTCGGCCAAAAACACCTGCAATTGCGCCAACCGCACATCGGTCCTCTTCGGGTTGTAAAGTAGATGGGTAGTGGCTACCACAAATGGGGTATCAGGGGCAGACCGGGCTACCAACTTCACCATCACACCTACATTGTCCCGGTTCAAAATTGGCAATTCTGGTTGGTAGTATTCTACCTGGAAATCATATTTTTTTATTTTGTATTGTGTAATTCTATATTCCAATTCGTACAGTTGTGTAGTGTCGGCATATAATAACACTATCTAATTTTTTCCCGAGGGTGTTCGTAAGAGGCAACAGGGGTATTGGGTCTTTTTGTTTTCCTCAGCGCAAACAACCATGATATTTTAACACATATGACTTTAGAAAAGAAATATTCGCCTGACTTGGGATTTGAACCCCACCTCTGCATGCTGGGCGGAATTTTATGTAGTATTTAATATACACTCACTATATGCAACCGTATGAAACATTTAATATAAAGACGGTACACACAGTCTTTAGCACAATAGCAAAATTTATATCTTAGAACTAGTATTTGTAAAATTAATGTTAAACAAAATAAGGGTATAATAAAATAAGTGCAGTTGCAGTACTTACGCCTACGTGATCCAGCATTTTAAAAATAGACTCTCTAAAGTATATAGCACAGCCATCATTCCTGTGACCTGTCTTCTGTTTGAACACCCCTCTGTAGCCAATGTCCTCAAACTTTTTATAGAATGTTTTCAAATGAGATGCTTGAACTTCTTGAAGGCACAAAATCTGAAGGCAGATGGCGTACAAAAATAACTGGTATGAATAGTCTGTTAATTTTAATAAGTGTTACAAAACTTACATCTGGAGCTAATTTTTTAATTTCCTCATACAATCTAGCACCTCGGACATTCCATTTTAAGTCGTTTGGAGAACATCCAGTGTATAGATATGGATGGCACTCTAGTAAATATTGCGCTAAAACATTGTAGGACACAACCTTGAACTTGAATGCTGGACCTAAAATGGAAACGAATTAGTTTAATAGAAACACTAAGTTAAATATCAACATATTTTTTACATACATATACACACGGCTATAAATCCCTAGAAGGGCTAGCCAGAGCTAAGGAATAAAAAAATCTTCAGCCACTTTTGGAAAAGTTGAGTGGGGAAAAGATGGAAAATGAAGGTTCTTGGTGATGGGTCTCCAACCGCATCGCCCAATGTTCCCCTAAAGGCCTCAATACCGTTAGTCGCCTCTTACGTATACCCACCGGAAGAAATGGGGTAGCGCTATTCTATGCCGGCACAACACGGCACAATTTTTTAACAAGCTTTCATTAACTCAAGGCAATATACATGGCATGGCTGGTATTCTATGTATGCAGAATGGAACAGCAATCTGCAGGTCTGAGAAAGCTATTGTAAATAGATCAATAACAGAGGGAAGTTTGTTAGGATAGATTTTATTTCTCATATATATAAAAGATTTATCAAACAATATAAAATCTCCGTCTGTTTTATTTGCGGATGGCATAATGGTTCTATTCCCATGTGAAAATGGAGAAAAATTGATACAAAAAAACATCACTTTTATTCGAAAATACAATTGGGCGTTATTTAACCGTATCCATTTAATAAATAACTATAACAAAACTAAACTGATCTAATTTTGATGCTATTGAACAAAACCTTTAGTAACAAAATTTAGAACAACAGATTCCTTATTCCGTCTTGGGCGTTCCTCCACGTACAATGGCTTGCCATGCCGGGCTCAGTGCGGAAACCCGTGGCGTTTACCGCCCATCTAATATAATAATAATAATAATAATTCCTTCTTGGGCTGACAATAGACACCAATATAAACATAACACATTATATCAGGGATAAACTGTTAAATAACAAAAATTATTATTTTGAGATTTAGTTATATGAGCCAAATACAATTTAGATTTAAGATGTCAGTCTTATTACTTGGTATCGTTCAACGCAAGCCATTAGTGTACTTATTGTGAATATTAAGGGCCTCCCTCGAAAATTTCACTGATTTTGGTAGTTTTCAAACTCAATGAAATCTGCTCAATGAAACAATCACACTCTAAATAAAATATATGTTCAAGTTCAATATCTTTTCTTCAATAATGACGGTTCTCATTCGTTTTCAATAATAATCGACTAAGAAAAAAAATAATTTGTGGGGGGCTTTTTTATCGTAAAGTCTGATATTGCTGTCAGAATACTGCATATATGTTATCGATTACGTAATATTTGCGTAGACAACTGAGTAGTCTATCATCTGTATGAATAATTTTTAGTCTTTTCATCCTAATTATGGAGTTATAAAGCATTTTCTCTAAATTTCAATGTCAATCTGGAGCGGGTCCCTGTGCGGAGAACGGGGCGGCAGATGGCTGTTAGCCTTCATGCGCAGAGCTTGTGTCGATTTTTTCTGTAATAGAGCTGCTTGCCGCTTCCCGCGCTTTTTAGATAATTTATTTTGGTTGTGCGCAACATAGTCGCTTGTTTTGCTTTACATTATAAGTTTGATAACAATCGTAATATTATCGTTAATTTCACCCTGTTTTGATAGTACGAAATGGTCCAACGCATTAGGGGCCATGCGCTGTTGATGTGGGCGTGAGTTCAAATCTTCAATCCGGGATATGCTTTTTGTTTATTTCTTTCCTCGTAAAATTATTTTGTTTCGGTTATGATGATAAATGCATGATTAAAAATACTGCGAATAATTCTGTTTTGTGAATACGCTCGTTTTATCCTAATGTTCTGTAAATCCAGCTGAAACAATTATTATCTTTTTGCTTTCAATTTATGTGATGTTTTTACATCTTTTTTTAGTAAGATTAAAAGTATTGTTTACCTTATAATAACGTCGGAAAATTAAATAAAGGAAATAAACATGTGCAGAAAATCAAAAATTTCCAATTAAACAAAAAACTTTTGAACAACATACATACTCACGGCTATAAATCCCTAAAAGGGGTAGCCAGAGCTGAGAAATTAAAAAATCCTCAGCCACTTTTGGAAGTTGAGTAAGAAAAAGATGGTAGAATACGAGGGCTGCTATTTATGTATCCGGAATAAAAAAAAGAAACAAACATATATCAATTAATATGGTTTTATTGCTTCTCAAAATATTCGCCGCTCAGATCTATACACTTTTGCATGCGTTGAAACCAATTTTCATAGCACTTTTTCCACTCAGACTGAGGTATCTCCAAAACGTGCATTTTGAACGCATCGACTGCCTCTTCGCGGCTCGAAAAACGTTGACCACGTAATTTTTTCTTCACATTTGGAAATAAATAAAAATCATTGGGTGCCAAATCAGGGCTGTACGGCGGATGACCTGTCAATTCGATCTTTTGAGCTTCTAAAAACTGAGTTGTGACGGCCGACCTGTGACAGCTAGCATTGTCGTGATGCAGAATGATTCTACGTTGTCGGTTAGTCTTTCTTATTTGTTCAAAGACTTCCGGCAAACAAATGGTCGTATACCACTCCGAATTAACAGTTTTACGATTCTCTAAAGGCACTGTAGCTACATGGCCATTTATACCAAAAAAACAAGCGACCATTTGCTTCAATGTGCTTTTTGCACGAATAACTTTTGTTGGGTTCGGCTCATCTTGGAACACCCACACCGTGGACTGCTGCTTAGTTTCGGGGTCGTAAGCGTAGATCCAAGATTCGTCACCTGTGTAGATATTATAAACAGCTTTTGACGCACCACGGTTGTATTTTTTTAACATTTCTTTGCACCAATCGACACGAGCCTGTTTTTGATCAATACTCAAGTTGTGCGGAATCCAACGGGAGCAAATTTTTTTTACAGCTAAATGTTCATGAAGTATCTTATGTATGCTCGTCATACTAATGCCCAGAGATGCCTCTATCTCACGATATGTAACATGACGATCTTGAGTTATTAGTTCCCGGACAGCATCGATGTTTTGAGGTACAACGACCGTTTTAGGGCGACCTTCTTTAATTTCATCAGTAAGCTTAGATCGTCCACGATTAAACTCGCTAAACCAGTGATACACAGTGGTCTTTGAGGGTGCTTCATCCCCAAAAGTCGAAGTAAGCTGATCGATGCACTGTTTTTGAGTTAGACCACGCCGAAAATCGTAAAAAATCATGGCACGAAAATGTTCACGAGTTAAATCCATGGTGGTGAAGACACGCAATTTTCAAAATGACGCTACGATGTGAAAACAATTGACAGTCACATAAAAATAAATGTATTCTAAAGCTAAAGAGTTCTATTTTTAAATGATGTAATTACTTTTTAAATTATTGTTCTGTAAGTGGCCAGTTCCGGATACATAAATAGCAGCCCTCGTAAAAGGTTGTTGCTGATGGGTCTCCAACCGCATCGCCCAAAAATCCCTTAAAAAGCACAAATACAAAAGACGCATATTTATAGTCTCCTTCTAACAAGAAACTATAACCAAGTATATATTTTTGAATTATTATTATTTATTTATTTATTAAGGAGAAAAAACAGAAAAAGCAAAAAGAATATAGAATAACAACATAAAGAACATAAGTAAATAAATGTTGTTATCTCCTCAACTTTTCTCACAGATAGATAACAAAAACAATCAATACAAAAAAGTCATCAATACAGAAAAACAGAAATAAAATATGAAAAAGGATAACAACCACAA
Organism: Bedellia somnulentella; assembly: GCA_963576735.1. Classification (NCBI taxonomy): domain Eukaryota; kingdom Metazoa; phylum Arthropoda; class Insecta; order Lepidoptera; family Bedelliidae; genus Bedellia; species Bedellia somnulentella. The sequence continues at coordinate 4,170,679 of OY755170.1, forward strand.
TGAACATAAATAGACAGAAGTAAATACACAACATTCTTAAGATAAATTTAAACAATAATTGTAATAATTAATAACATACACACACATTAAAGACTTTTTAAAATAAGTAAGAACATTTTCTTGCAGCGCTGCTTCGAAAAGCAGAATAAGTCTACATCCGTGAAATAGATATTATATGTATCGCACATCCTGCACAAAGGAGCCCTCTTACCTACATTGGTCCTGCTGACCCCTAGGGCGAATACATGTTTATTCCTTGTAGCGTGACTCGGAACACGTTATGAATTATATATTATTGCTGTGTAGTGTCGGCTTAGAATAGCACTACCCCATTTCTTCCGGTGGGTGTACATAAGAGGCGAGTGGTAGTATTTACTAAATGCTTTCTCTGATTTTTGGACGTTGCGGTAATAGCACGTTACGTTATTTCTACTGCCATCTACGAACACTTTGTTGTGTCGGCTAAGAATAACATAATCCCCTTTTACTTGGTGTCACCTGAAACCCACTGTCACGAGTTTTCTTCTCGACATATTCCCCTCCTATATTCCGAAGGTGTCATAAAAATAGTTTTGTGAAGTTATTTTAATTTCAATAATTATATTCATCCAAGCGAGACATAATTGTAATATCAATACGCACGTAGCGATTCTACAACGTAGTACGAGATTATTTCCGTAGATGGCGCTTAGTTTATGGTTATTTATAATAGTTACTAGTGAGTCACTAGATGGCTTATTTTACGAGTTTGATTAAAGGTGAGGAAACGGCAGGGGGAAGCCCAAATGCCGTTTCAAGGTTCTCATCTTTTCGGGGGACGCCCTTAATCTGAAGTTGATCTTAAAGCAAAGAATATAATTGACCAAAACCTAAAACATTTTTAAATATAAATTTTAGCTGTAAACAATCTTAGTTTACCTTGATATTTATTGGCTCTTTTGCTAACTGGTTCCCAGACTCTGAAGTCACTAGGTATCGTCGGAACTGCTTGTACGCTGCTACTTGGAGTAGCTGGACTCTTCATCCACTGACTTTTACCTACATTAGCCTCCTCTGTAGAAGAACTGCAAATATTATGTTTTAGATAATGTATTTGCCATATTGCAATATCGAACATGTATTTAAATAATACTCATCAACTCTCACTAGTACAATTTATAGTGACTGGTTTCTATTTTCTAATGATAATATATTTTATTAACAACATAGGAGCCACCTTCACCCAATTTTTTGGCCCAAATATCACAGATATTTATTAAGAGGTTTCTGATTTTAAATTACATAAAAAATCTGAATTAAAAAAGAAACATCTTTATCGGAGCTGTTCTTGAGGACTTCTGAAAGAAAAGCTTCATTTATGTGACTAATAGAAGTAATAATCAAAGCAATAACCTTATATAAGTATGTTATTGATAGTAAGAAGCTATTTAGCTTAGCATGAGTCTTCATAATTTAATTGAGAACTACCTACTAATTAGAGATGCACCGAAATTTGTTAAACATTCGCTATTACCAAAAGTTCGAAGTTCGTATTCGGCCGAATTTCAGTTAGATTTGGCAGATTTCGGTTCAGACCAAATTTCGGCCGAAATTCGGTAGATATATGTTAATAAAATATACTGAAAAGTAAATAAATAGCTGTGTGAGTCGAGTTTTGGTGTTTGTTTTAAATATAAAAGAAAGGCATTAATAAAATATTCAAACATAAAGCAACTTAGGGGCCGTTCAAATATTACGTAAGCAGATTTATTACAATTATTTACCCCCCCATCCCCCTTGTCAGCAAAAGTAAGCAAAGCTCTTACCCCCTCCCCTATTGTTAAGGTAAACATTTTTCAATTATTTTTTTATATTAAAATGTTATTATTATAATTTTAAAAATAAGAAAAAAGATTAAGGATAGAGATTAGATTTGACACAAGAAACTTCCTTCATTATCATCATATTATTATTATCATAATTCATGGTCTTTACTTTGGTTTTTTTCATTTTTTTCTTTCTTTCCATGTTTTACTGGACCTGTTTTTTTATGTTTTATATGTTCTTTATAACATAACATAACATATACTCACGGCTATAAATCCCTAGAAGGGGTAGCCAGAGCTAAGGAATTAGAACTTCCTCAGCTACTTTTGGAAATGTGAGTGGGGAAAAGATGGTAAAAGTAAAGGTTGTTGGTGATGGGTCTCCAACCGCATCGCCCAAAAATCCCTTAAAAGCCCCAATACCGTTAGTCGCCTTTTACGTACACCCATCGTTAGAAACGGGGTAGTGCTATTCTAAGCCGACATTACACGGCAAATCTTTATAATATCTATTTTTTTCTTTTTTCTAATGTACCTGCTGTTTTTTCATGGGTAATCGCCTTAATATCGTTCTTTTTTTTTTTGTAACTGATAACTGTGATCACCTGTCCCTGGCTTTGTAAAACAATTGTATGTTCTGTGCCATGTTTGTTGTGTTCGCTGTTTGTGGTCAATGAATAAATAAAATAAAAATAAATAAATTACGAACATAACAAACTAATTTTAAATTTTTGGTACACATATTAAATTCAAATCCATGATTATAAGTTTTCGAAGACTGCCGCTCAGTGTTGCAAGTATGCTCATCTGATTTTGGAATGTCTATGTTCGTTCTCAACCCAATTTAACTCAAACATTCACGCCTATCGTTTTGTATGAATATACTGTATCATTTGACTAAGTACAACTAAGCCATGTGGGTATCCTTATGATGTTTTCCCTCACCGTTAACAACTGTATTTACTTTTCTATGAATTTTCTCGATGTGACGATTAAGTAACTTGATGGAAGCATGATAATGACCACATGTTTTGTATGTTCGACTTTGGTTGTAAAACAAATATCGATGACGTAATCATCGTCTTTACTCCCCTACCCCCCATGTCATCCAAAATAAGCAATACAAAGACCCCCCCACCCCTCAATAGTGCTTATGTAATACTTGAACGGCCCCTTAACATAAATGTAGTTATATAATATTTATAAAGAAAATACTTTTATAAATCAATACCATATATATCGTTGCGGTGTAGTGCAGGCTTAGAATGTTACTACCCCTTGCTACCCACGGGTGTTGTAAGAGGCGACTAAGGGTGTGGGGCTTTTTTAAGTGGTTTTCGGGCAATGCGGTTGGAGACCCATAACCAAGGATACTCTATTTCTACCATCTTATCCCCTATCAACTTCTAAATGTGGCTGAAGAGTTTGTATCTCTGAAGTTCTGGCTATCCCTTTTTGGGATTTATGGCCGTGAGTATATTTGTATTGTATGTACTTATCTTATATTCTATATGTTGGGTGTGACAGAAGAAGCATGAAAGTAGAGTGAATGCAGTAGAAATGAGATCCCTCAGAAAAGTTTGTAATGTAAGGTTATGTGATTGTGTGAGGAATGATGTGATTCGTGAAAGGTGTGGTGTAAAAGATGATATTGTAAAAAAGGTAGAAAAAGGAATGTTGAGATGGCTTGGGCACATAGAGAGGATGGATGACAGTAAATTGGTGAAAGAGATATATAGAGCCAATGTGGAAGGTAATGTTAGTAGAGGATGACCTCGGAGGACACATTTGGATCAAATAGAAAATGTGCTCAAAAAGGCAGGTGTCCACAGCATGAAGAATAAAAGAGCATGTACCAAAAAAATTGAGGGATGTAAACAAAGCCAGAGAGGTTTGCCAGGATTGTACAAAGTGGCGATCGAGAGTCTCTGCCTACCCCAATGGGAACTAACGGCGTGAGAATATGTATGTATGTTATCTTATATTTCTTTCTGACTTATGTTAAGTCTTTATTTATGTAACAAAGCAACAACATACTGTCAAATACTTATAATTCTTCATTGATCAAAAACACGCGAAATTTAACCAAACTTCGGCCAAAATTCGGCATCGGCATATATTCATACTGAACATTCGACTGAATTTGACATTTGGCAGAACCCATATTCGGTGCAACACTACCTCTGTAATGGGTAATGTTACCTTCCCCCACAGAAAGAAATATTTTAAAAGTAATAGATAAAATATACTCAAAGCTGGTTAGGATTTATAACCATGAGTAAATGTATATGTAACTTACACTTCAAATTTCCCTCCATGACTTGCTTTAGATGATGGTTGCAATGAGTCACTCATTGGATTAGCTCTCTTCAAACCAGGTAATGTTTGAGCTTGTGTTTTCTGATGCCACTTTTTCTTTTTACTTGAATACAATCTTGATTGCAGATGTTTTGTAAATGAAAATGTAGGCGATATTACTAATGGTCTGACATGAAAGGCACTTAGGTTTCTTTTACATGTGATAGTAGCTTTGTTTACATGGGCACTGAGAAAGCTTTCACATGCGATCCAAAAGCATCTGCAAAAACTATTGGTCAGCATAGCTTTACAAGTATACAATATAAAACATAATTTAACACTACTACAGCCTAATAGCCAAAACGAACAATGCTTTTCTTTTTATTTCCTGGGGACAAAATTATTTAATTTAGTCATATATTTTGCATAGCATTTCAAAATTTTATCACCACGCGTACTTACGTTTCCGTTTTATTTTAACACTTTATACTTTCTGGGTAGGTACTGAACTCATGCACAGAAATATAAACTTTGTAACCTATGCGAAAATGATATCAATAAAGATGACATATCCTTTTTCAGAACCGAATATATATAGATTTATATTTTACCAAATGATCAGGGAACATTGCTACAGTACTGAGTTTTGAGATAATGCATAAAAACGTTAAATATTTCTTTGAACTACCCCAAATAAAACATATTCATAATTATTTAACTAACTAAATTAAATTCGTCTTTATCTAAATTTCAAAATAAGTAAGGATAAGGATGTCAGTCATTTCATTTGTCATGTCATGTCGTCATGTCAATCTGTCTGTCTGTCTTGTCTTTCCTTATGTCATTGTCATTGTCATTAATTAGGTAATGTTCGTGGAAATACTATCTAAACAGGAATGCGCACTTGCGTCCTAAAGTGTCCTGAACAAGGATGGCTAACTCGACAGCTGTGTCTCGTTTTAAGTAGGGTAACCTGTTGCTGTTTTAATGAGAGTTCCTCTAAAAGTTAAAAAAAACATTATATTTACATACATTCATATTCTGAATTAGTAGATTGTAAAAGAAGGGGTAGGCAGTGCCTGAGAATTAAAATTTCTTCAGCCACTTTTTGAACTTGAGTAGAAAAATAATGGTAAGTAAAGGATGGTGGTATTAAAAGGATGATTAAGTAAACCACTTCAAAAGCCCCAAACCAAAAGCCTAAGTTACTTTTTCCGATGCGCGGGTAGCAAAATATTTGTACTATGTTAAGCCGACATTACACGGCATCTTATTTCACCTATATTATCAGAAAAGAGCTAAAATCAAACATAATAGATATAAAGAATATTTCAGACCGTGTGATGCGACTTGACTTAAAGCTGAATAATAAAGAGATGCATCTAATCCAATGCTATGCCCCAACAGAACAATCAACTATCAAAGAACTTGATGCGTTTTTCAAAGACCTACAAACAGCATTAGAAAATTCTAATAAAAATACAATAGTTATGGGAGATTTTAATTCAAAACTGGGAAAAAGAACAGACGAAGACAAAAACGTAATGGGACCATGGGGCTTCGGAGAAAGGAATGAAAGAGGAAAAATACTATTACAATTCTGTTTCGAAAATCAACTCTACGTTGCCAACTCACAGTTCAGAAAGAATAATAAACAAAAATGGACTTGGATATCACCAAATAACAAAGTGAGAAATGAAATTGACTTCATATTAGTCAAAAATATAACAGAAGTCTCTGACGTCCAGGTGGCTAATTCAACCTTCTCAACAGACCATAGAATTGTCAGAGCCTGCTTGGCATATCAAGAACTTAACAAGAAGTCACGGAAAAAATATAGAAACTGCCTAAAAAATTTGAATCCACTAGAGCAAGAGTCACTTTGTAGTATAATTTCCGAGCACATAGAAATCACTAACTATGCAGATGTAGAGTTAGCATATCATAAACTCACCACAAGTTTCAATGAGGCTATTAAAAAAATAATTAAACGAACTGAAGCGACTAAAACAATAATAACTCCTTACCTAGAGAAGCTTATAAATGAGAGCAATAAACGGAGAAATAAATCAACTTCCGAAAAAAGCACCTAAGTGCGCTCTACAAACTCATAAGAAAAGAAATGAAACGAGAATGGAAATCACATCGTTTCAAAATAATCGAAGAAGAACTAGAAAAAAGATCATCTTACAAGAGAGCCCAAAATAAACTAAATACGAGTAAACCCTGGATAATGACATTAAAAGACAAACATGCTAACATATCAAACAGACAAGTCCTAATCAATACGGCTACGAACTTTTACAAGACTCTATACGAAGCAAAATCCTCAGCACACATTGATGAAATTTCGAAAGCCGTTTCTGAGGACTGTGTCCCGCCATTTATAGACAGTGAAATCAGACATGCAATACAACACCTTAAATCATCAAAAAGTCCTGGAGATGACGGCATAACTAATGATATCCTGAAAGCAATCAGCGAGCCTCTCACGCCAGTGCTAAAAAAGCTATTTAACAGTGTTTTAGAGCAAAAGAAAATCCCGAAAGATTGGGGTATATCGATAATAACCCTTCTCTACAAAAAAGGAGATCCTATGAGCCTAGACAACTACAGGCCAATAAGCTTACACAAACAATTGACAAAGTATTCACAACTTTTAAAAAGGATATCTAAAATGCTGGACACTAACCAAACTAGAGAACAAGCTGGATTCCGAAAGAGCTACTCTACCACAGACCATATATTCACCATCACACAACTTATTGAAAAATGCACAGAGTATATTAAAAAGCTCTATATTGCCTTTATAGATTTTTGCAAAGCTTTTGACTCTATTAAGCACGAACCCCTATGGCAGGCTTTGGTAGAGCAAGGCGTAGACACAGCCTACATTAAGATACTAAAAGAAATCTACAAAAATAGTAAGGGAATCGTTAAACTAGAAAGAAAAGGAGAACCATTCAACATACAGCGAGGAGTAAAACTCGCCCAACCTGTTCACAGCATTATTAGATTAAATTTTTAGACAACTAAGTTGGGATGAAATCGGTGTGAATATTAATGGAGAAGTCCTTAACAATCTTAGATTCGCTGACGATATTGTTCTCATTGCAGAAAGCCACGAGACCCTAGTCCACATGATAGAAACGCTTGACAAACAGATTAAAATCTGCGGGCTTCAGATGAACAAGCAAAAAACGTTTGCCATGACAAACTATCAAAAAATCCCTATCAAAATAGTAGAACACACCATAAATTACGTAGAAGAGTACATTTACTTGGGACAAAATATTACATTCGCTGATCAAACATCTAGAGAAGTAGAACGAAGAATAAAGAAAGCGTGGGGCAAATACTGGACTCTCAAGGATGTATTCAAGTCCAAGCTTCCGATACATCTTAAAAAGAAAGCGTTGGACACGATTGTTCTTCCCACCCTACTCTACGGGTGTCAAACTTGGACCCTTACTAAAAATATCGTTTAAAAACTTAATGTGTTTCAGAGAGCAGCTGAACGGAGCATGCTAAACATCAAGCGAAAACACAGGATACGAAACACATCACTCAGAAATATGACCAAGGTGACAAACGCCGTAGAGCTAGCATGCAGACCAAGTGGAGATGGGCAGGTCACGTCACGAGAACAACTGACAACCGGTGGAGTGAGAGACTCCTTCACTGGTATCCCAGAGAAGCGATGAGGCCACGCGACAGACCACGGCGGCGCTGGGCGGACGACATCGTGTAGGCTTGGGTAGATCCAGCTCCGCCAGGTGATTCGAATCACCAGGTTCAGGCTCAGTTCCGGTACTGAATCCTCTTAACCGGGCCGGACCGCTTATCGAATCCGGCTCGGTTAAGAAATTCAGAACTGAATCAAACAACCAAAAAATACCACGCTTTCTTCGCGGAACGTAACGATTGCTATTGACATACATTTAAAAATCAATTTACTCATATGTATAATGATTCTGTTTGTGTACAGGCTAGGTTCGCTAACATACGAATATTCATATGTAAAAAATAAATAATATTTAGAACAACTTAACAACATCTTATAACAATATCTACACATAAATATATGCAAATCAGAAAGTTACACAACATAAAACACTATCGTATTTATAATATCACAATAAACACCATTATTTATGAAAAGATTGATAAATCTATTAAACGAAATTGGCCAACAAAGAACACAAAAGGACAACTCTCTTTTCGTCTCTATCTCCCGAGTTCAAATTGTATTACATTCTTGTCTCGCTCTCACATTCAGCAAGAAAATGTAACGGTAATAATCGAACCGATCCTGAACCTGATGCCTGAGCCTGTTGTTCGAAAACAATAGAACCGAGCCGGTGCGGAGCGGCCCGGTTAGGCGAACCTGCACCTGATAAGAAAGAGTGGGGCCGGTTAGGCCAATCAGGCTCACGCAGAGATTCGAATCATTTGAATCCACCGAGCCGGACCTACACACGGCTAACATCGTGCAGTTGGCTGGCGCTACGTGGACCCGCAGAGCCAAGCAGAGAGACAAATGGAAGGGTTTGGACAGAAATGGGTGTCTCACATAAAAGAATAAATAAGAATAAATTATTACACTAAAAATAAATTAAATGTAGTTAAATGTTAAATGATAAATATTTTTAAACAAATGATGTAATGCTGTATATATTATATTTTTATGTATATATATATTATATTTTTAAATAATTTTAATTTATATTAATTAGATCTGATGTTAAAAATAAATTGTTATGTAATGTTATATTTTAAGTGCCTAATTAATTTTGTCTCGGTTAAAAGTTTAAAGTATGGTTTCGACCATCATATACCGGTAGAAAGTTGTTCCTTGATTAAATAGAAAAGCATTAGATATATTATATGAACAACAAATAATACATACACACTAATACATTCACAGCTATGAATCCCTAAAAGGAGTAGCCAGACCTTCCGCATAAGAAATTCCTTAGCCGATTTTAAAATTTGAGTAGGGTAAAGATTGTAAAATTTTTCCCAACCGAATTATCCTTGGGGTTTCGAATAATCATTGTTTTTTTTAATGTCTAGTAATTCTATTGGGAAAGTAAAACAGTAGTGCCGGTAAACGTAATTTTACAAATTAAAGTATTATGTCTTATATTTATTGCGAACACATGTTCTAAACTATTTATTCCCTGGTTGGAACTAAATGAGTAGACTATATACCCATTCCAACCGTTATAGCTCAGCGGTCAGAATACCGCTCATCGTCCAGACGATGAGAGTTTAAATCCCAGGTCGGGCGTACAACAATTTGCCTTTACTAAAGACATTTGTGTGGTTAAGTTATCAGGGTTGTTAAAGGAAACCCACATGACTGAGTTGTACTTAGTCATGTGACGGTGTATTCGTACTAAACGGCGATAGGTCGTCCCCCTATCACGTACGTACACAGCCCAAAGTCGGTCCGTTGGGAATGGTGCGATTGTTTCTTGATTTATTCCTTTTATATGCTCGTTTACAATACAGTAATGTAAATGATAGGTACTTCTGTCAACCCTTACGGTGGTAACTGTGTGAACGTTTGAGTTTTGAGAGTTGAGTTGTTACAAAAACTTCCTGCCTGATAGCTGAAGTAAAAACTAAAAACCACTTATTGAAATTGAGAAGATTAATTTTACGGAGGTTTGTTGTTGGTGATTGTTTTATATTTTATAGTACTGTAGGCACAGAATAGCACTAAATCGTTTCTTCCCAACGGTAAAAAACGTGAAATTAACAAATTGGTCGCTTTTTCTAGGAGAATATTAGACGATGCTGCTGGAGACCCATCACCTATCAACAACAACCTTTATTATTCAATCTTTTCCCAACTCAAGTTCCAAAAGTAGCTAACAAATTTCTAATACTGAAGCATTTGCCACCCCTATTTCAATTTAATAGCGGTGATTATATTTGTATTGCTGTGTAGTGTCAGCTTAGATTAGCACCACCCCATTTTTTTCCGTTGGGCGTACGTAAAAGTTTCTCACTCAACTTTCCAAAAGTGGTTGAGGAATTTCTTATTCCTCAGCTCTGGCTACCCCTTCTAGGGATTTGTAGCCGTGATTACATATATATATATATGTATGATCAAACTTTTGTTTTTATATTTCAGCGGCTTTTGATAGTCTCCTAGAATAGTTAAGAATAATAGACACATACAAAAACTTTGATATATACATATTCTCACGGCTATAAATCCCTAGACGGGGTAGCCAGAGCTAGAGAATTAGAAATTCCTCAGCCACTTTTGGAAAGATAAGTGAGGAAAAGATAGTTAAATAAAGGTTGTTGGTGATGGGCCTCAAACCTCATCACCCGAAAATCCCTTAAAAGCCCCAATACCGTTAGTCGCCTCTTACGTACACCCACCGGAAGAGGGGTAGTACTATTCTATGCCTACACTACACAGCAAGGAAAAAGATTTATCTAGTGTTTTAACTGCAGAGTTGAAACACTATAAAAACTCCATGTGTGCGCAAGCGTGAGCGGCGAATGACGGGGCTGTGTCGTCACATCGTCACTTTGCCCGCGCCCACCGCATTTAACTCAATCGGCCAAAATGCGCACTTTGAACCTAGATATTTCAGTCAATTTTCAAGTTATGAAAAAAGTAAAAATACAGTTTTTCTCGTAATTTTTTGGAGATTTATTTAGCGTATATTGTAAAAACGTCGGTCAGGTCCAATATGGAGAATACAAATGGATCAAAATATCAATACCAAATGCACTTGAATCTTTAGTATATACCATGTACATTACAATAGTTTTTATTTCACGTCAATACATGCAGTATTTCCGATGCAGCGACCTCGAGAAGTTCAACCCCGTTTTCAAATCTTCTGTTTTCGCGCGCATTTTAATTTTACGTCACAACCCGTGAGCCGGCCGGTCATTGCCACCGCGCTAAGTCGGTCCGTTGGGAATGGTGCGAGGTTGAGGTCGTATTTTGTCGGTGTCTGGTGGTGTGTTCTTTGTCCGTGAGCGCTGGTGGCCTCTGAGGCCTTAAGGTCGCGGGTAATCGGGTCGTCGTCGTCGGTCGCCGCTTTGCCCCTAGCCATCGTTTTATATATGGCACACGGCACACCGTGGCGTTGCTGTTGACGTCGCGCACGGTCCACTAAGTCGCCATATATTAAAACGTAATATTAAAACTGATGATTGCCAATATACGTCATTTTTTCACCAGAACCGTAGGGAATTCGCAAATGGAAATAAGATTAATAGATTTTTAATGAGATGTTCTTCTGCGAGAGAAGGCTTCGAGCGTTTTACTTTTAAATTTAGCAATCTGGGTCTTATAATTATGATATTTATATAATATGGTAATAAAAACATCCTCGCGCCATTAGTTCCGATTAGGGTAGGCAGAATATATCGATTCCCACTTCGTGCGATTCTGGCAAACCTCTCGAGCTTCATCTACCTTATCTAAATACATATACCTAGTTTTAGTACAGTTTCCTCTTCAGAACAATAATTAAAGTACAAATTATTAAATTACCTAAAGGCACCAATATTGAATATTTTTTGACTACGAACATCCTTACTTTATTTCTCCATACTTAATGTTAAACGCAGCAGTGGATTTACACAAAATGAAGTACTAACAAATTTCTTATGTCAAGAATATAATTTATTTGCGCACAATTTGGAGTCGAAACTGTCATGGACGTTATCCAGAATTGGTATAGGATCCCGCTATAAGACGACCTTCACCGGGCTGGTTAATGGATGAAAGATATTTTTTATTAAATAAAATATGTCAATAAATATATTGCGAATGGGTTGTCTGAAAATTTTCAGTCCAGAGTATGATTAATTAATAATTAAAATTTCATATTTTTTTTTCAATTACACTGGCTTGGTTAATGAACAAATTCTATTCCAATCGAAAATATGAAACCTATAGAATATACAAACGTTAGGTTGTCTATTTATTTCCCGTCACAACTCTTGGGTTGGCAGGTATAAACAGGTAAATCGATACTAGTAACTTGCACCGGTCCGGTTAATGAATTAAACTAAAATAAAAATAAAGATAATTTTATTACGAATTGCGGTTGTCAAATTTTTAAAAAGTAAAATATTAGCGAGTGAGTACGTGCGACAGCGAGGTCCCAGCAAACTATCCCATGCGATAAAAGAGGACACAGCATTGCAGCTGAGTATAGTTTGTGGGTTGAATGAACAAGAGAGCGCGCATGCTATTTGTCGGTGGAAACGAAAAAGATAGCGATAGACTAGTAAATGCTACGCGTCATTTTGGAGTAGCTTAATATTAAAATATAGAAGAATGTTTTTTAAATGTTTCTTTTTATAAATGAATTACATATGTGTGTATATATTTTATGTGATATTAAAGTATATACATCTATAGTAAATAAAAATTATCAGCAGACGAAAAAAAAACGAAAATAAAAAAAATATTCTTTTTATTGTAATAAAATACGAATACTAAAGTTTTTGAAATTTTCAAATTATTCAGGATCCGAGTCATCAGACATGTTATTGTGATCTTCAATATCAGAAAATTCTTTATCATCGTTTTCTGTTTCAGTTGTTTCGACAGTATCTTCTATTCTTAAAGGCGTATGATCCCCAATGAATCCTACTGGTTTTAAATATCCATCGAAGACCCAACCGCAGTTTTCAGGTTGAAGTTTTACGCATACTGGATCCGCTGCATTAAGCCACATGGAATTTACGAAAATAGTTCTTAAAATTTTCTGAATCAATGATATCCAGCATGGTGGTATAAAGTTGGAGTCGAAGCCTTTTATTTTTTTTAAAAACTGCTCGCTGTCTTCTTTGGCAGAATATTTCTTCAGAAAAATGCGATATCTCGCATCATTCACTTTGATGCAGTTCTTGACGCCATACATATTGGCAGTAAATTCTTGAACGGTGTTAATTTTTTCGTTACTGAAAATATCAGCTTCATCTGTTAGTGACGCAAAAACTGTTTGATATTTTTCATTACTCGAAAGCAGCTTAAAAGGTTTTACTTTTCCTTTATTGTGAAATGCAGCCGTGTAATCGCAACCTGTGAACGCATGGAAGGCGGGAAGACTTTGGCACAATTTGAGTCCTAACTTCAATGCTAGATCGGTGCAATTAATGCAATCAACAGGTTGATTACTATATAGTCTTTTTTGTTGCTGAAGTGGCAAGCCAAATTTCTGATTCTGAAATTTTGTGCATATTTCCTAACAAAATAATCAAAACATCAGTATCAGAGGCTTTAATTAAAATCCTTGCCCTGGTTCCGCTTTATGAGCATGAAAAAAAATCCTCGTATCGGCCTCTTCGTGATGACGCACGTACTCACTCGCAGCAATATTTTACTTTTTAAAATTTGACAACCGCAATTCAGGACTGATTTTTTGCAGACAACCCTATACCACCGTGTTCGTAATAAAATTATCTTTATTTTTATTTTAGTTTAATTCATTAACCGGACCGGTGCAAGTTACTAGTATCGATTTACCTGTTTATACCTGCCAACCCAAGAGTTGTGACGGGAAATAAATAGACAACCTAACGTTTGTATATTCTATAGGTTTCATATTTTCGATTGGAATAGAATTTGTTCATTAACCAAGCCAGTGTAATTGAAAAAAAAATATGAAATTTTAATTATTAATTAATCATACTCTGGACTGAAAATTTTCAGACAACCCATTCGCAATATATTTATTGACATATTTTATTTAATAAAAAATATCTTTCATCCATTAACCAGCCCGGTGAAGGTCGTCTTATAGCGGGATCTTAGACTAAATAGCGCGGCGCGGCTAAGCCATTTCACCCATTTTATTACAACAGCATTGCAGTCAATAAAATTAGTTGCAGGAATCTATGGCGGTGTTAAAACTTTTAGTTGAGAAACCTTTTTATAGTTTGTTTATATATGTTTTGCTTCGCTGTATGAACTATTGTATGACAGTGCCACTGGTGTACTTACAGCATGCAGTAGTAGTTTTGTAGCAAAAACCTTGTTAATGCTTGCTCTGCCCCAGAGTAAAATGCTAAAAATAATGATACTATGAAAATAACTATAACAAAATAACTAAAGTCTGATCATCAGTATTTACGGCACAGGCACTTTCAGTTTCGCTAGCGTGCGGGGATAACTGCGATATTCGTTCAATGCTTTTTTTTTATCAATACTTGGGCATTAGATTATGCGAATTTAATACATTTAGTTTTTTTGGCATTTGATACAGCCTAGACTATCACATTCCTTTCTCTAGCTTAGACAAAAAATTATTACCTTCTCTTATTTAAATAACATTAGTAGGTACTCGTAATATTGACATAAAACACGATAGCATGGATGAACATAAATATAAGTATATTACTCGACTCAAACGCTCACGATCTATATCCTCGAAAGGGTTGGCAGAGGTACTAATACTTCTGATATCACGTGACATTGTCCCCTTGGCGTTCGGGTACCCACGTTTTGCATGGGCAGTGTACGTACGTGATAGGAGGACGGCCCATCGCCGTTTAGTACGAATACACCGTCACATGACTAAGTACAACTCAGTCATGTGGGTTTCCTCACGAAGTTTTCCCTCACCTTTAACAACCCTGATAACTTAAACACAAAAATGTCTTTAGTAAAGGCAAATTGTTGTACGCCCGACCTGGGATTTAAACTCTCATCGTCTGGACGATGAGCGGTATTCTGACCGCTGAGCTATAACGGTTGGAATGGGTATATAGTCTACTCATTTAGTTCCAACCAGGGAATAAATAGTTTAGAACATGTTGTGTTCGCAATAAATATAAGACATCATACTTTAATTTGTAAAATTACGTTTACCGGCACTACTGTTTTACTTTTCCAATAGAATTACTAGGCATTACAAAAAAAAACAATGATTATTCGAAACCCCAAGGGCAATTCGGTTGGGGACCTATCACCAAAAATTTTACAATCTTTACCCTACTCAACTTTTAAAATCGGCTAAGGAATTTCTTATGCGGAAGGTCTGGCTACTCCTTTTAGGGATTCATAGCTGTGAATGTATTAGTGTGTATGTACTATTTGTTGTTCATATAATATATCTAATGCTATACTATTTAATCAAGGGACAACTTTCTACCGGTATATTATGGTCGAAACCATACTTTAAACTTTTAAGCGAGACAAAGGAAGAGCCTCCCGTCATCATCAAGATTAACATTGAAACCAAGGAAGGAGGTTCTTCTGGCAAAATAATTAAAAACCATGCTTAATAAGGAGACACGCAATTAAAAGTAGTATTTCAAATGACTCAGACGTTTTCTTGCATTGAATGAGAAAAAAAACTGTTTTTATATAAATATAAACGCGATTGTTTCTGCGTCTCGGAACGCTAGTAAAAATGTAGTTTTCGATATTACTATCTAGCTAGAACGACTGCCGCAATTTTATTGTTAAAACAAATATACATATACTCACGGCTATAAATCCCAAAAAGGGGTAGCCAGAGCTTCAGAGCTAGAAACAATTCAGCCACATTTAGAAGTTGATAGGAGAGAAGATAGTAGAAAGAAAGTAGCGTTGGTGACGGGTCTCTAACCGCATCGCCCAAAAACAATTTATAAAAAAGCCCTAAACCCTTAATCGCCTTTTACAACATCCGTGGGTAGAAAGGGGTAGTGACATTCTAATCCGGCACTACACGGCATAGTATACGCAAATACTTAAAAAGTAGTCAGAATTTGTGGATATTTCAATAAACTTATTCAGAAAACACTTTTGAAGGGTATTTAATTTTAGGTATAAAACATTCGTAGATAATAGATTTCCGAATTCTGAATTCATAAGAAATTAAATCTGATCTCAGTTGTCTTATAATAAACTTTGCTTAAAAGTAACCAGACAGAAAACATATTGTTTAACAAACGATCTTTCACAGCTTTGAAAGTAGAAAAATAATGTAAGTTTAATCAATGGTAAACACTCCAAATCTCCTATAGATAAAAGCCTACATTATAGTTATAATACATTTTTTAACGATCTGGTAGCGGAATTTATAAAAATGTTAACTGTTGTATATAGGGGAATAGTAAATTTTTATTTACTGAGTGGGCTAAACTAGGTATTTATAATAATACATCTTTATTTCGATCGATAGTCTCTGCCTACCCCAATGGGAACTAACGGCGTGAGAATATGTATGTATGTATGTACATCTTTATTTCAGACAAAAACACTCCATAATAAAAAAACAACCTAGTGTTACTACTAAGTAAAGGATAAATAAAGGAAAGCAAATCCCCGCATGAGGTTTTCATGAACAAAAACATTCAAACCTATTGTTTGTAAAAATTCAATTAAAAATCTAAGTTACTCGTAGTAGATATAAATAAACGAGACAATCAATTAATATTTGATTGCTTTATACAAAATTACTCACGTAATGATGCTTTTGTATAATATGTTAAAAAAACAACAATGTTTAATAAACGTTGTAATTAGGCTAATCACCAATTATAATTCTGAAAACAACTCAAAAACATCAACTGCGTTTCAGAAAGACAGGACCTCTGCCACTACTTTGGGGATGTATGTTTTTGTGAATGTCGAGTTGAGATTATATTTTTTATTTAGATAAAAGCCCACAGTATAGTTATAATATATTTTTTAACGATCTGGTAGAGGAATAAAATAAAATATTTACTGTTGTATAAAGGGAAATAATATTTTTTTATTCACTGGGTGGGATAAACCAGGTATTTATAATAATAAAATAAATCTTTATTTCAGATAAATACACCGCATAAATAAAAATAAATTAATAGTTTAAAAAACACTAAAAAACACGCTTTTATAAGTGCACTTAAAAGACAAAAATAAATTACGGGTCGTTCAAGTTGTCTCTATTTCTGGGCTGAAGTGTAAACTATGTGCTTTTAATTATAACATTTGATTGTAAAAGCGTGGGGCGCTGGAAAAGGAAAGATTTTTTGTTTACCTTGCTAAGAAATCAAGTTAAGCGATGTTTCGGGAAGCAGGTTACAGAGATCGGCACTCTAACTAGAGTTGCAGCACCACTAGTTGGAGGCTCTATATTAAACAGTCTGTTTAAAGTACTAGTCAACAGTGGCAAAATGTAGAGTTCTTGTTCGTGTATTTGTTTACAAGAAAGTTTTACCTGCTCCAGCGCCCCACGCTTTTACAATCAAATATTATAATTAAAAGCACATAGTTTACACTTCTGCCCAGAAATAGAGACAACTTGAACGACCCGTAATTTATTTTTGTCTTTTAAGTGCACTTATAAAAGCGTGTTTTTTAGTGTTTTTTAAACTATTAATTTATTTTATGCTTTTTAGTCTTTGCTAATGGCATATTTTAAACATTTATTTCAAATAGACGAATGAGCCCGCATCCTCTCCATCTCCGCCAGTGCGTTTGTATTGCATGGTGTCTTACCTGTCAGCTTAGAACAATCTAACTCTTCAATCTGGAGACCACTAAGGGCCAGTTTCTCCACTTACAGATAAAGTTTCAGATAGTTATCTGACACATCACGTTATCTGATAGATAAAAGTGGCTGATATATTTTGTAGGTTTCACCGTCTATCTATTAGATAAATTACCCGTTAGTTAAATTCACCTGCCAGATAACAATAAACAAGACGGCAACGTCGCTTTTATGCGTTTAGGTTTAACATTTGTGAATTAAGTCTTATTAAAAACATTTTGAATTGTCATAAAACCAACAGTTTTATTAAAAATACAATCAGAAACAATGTTTTTTATTTAGAAAAATGCTTTCTAATGTTTGTTACCGTGTATATGTCACACAATTATGAATTACGATTTAAGAGCTTTCGTGAGAAATGGAATCTCGAAACGCAACGCAAATGCTGTTGGGCAACCGAGTGAAGTGTTTGTTTGTTCAACTTTGTTTTGCTTTTTTGCTGTGTTGAGTTTCGTTTTTATAATTCACTATGGAAAAAAACGTGAAAGGAATGTTAACTTCACTCAGGAAGAAACTGACTTGTTGGTGTCGCTTGCAGAGGCCAAAAAATATATATTAAAAATTATTCCAAAAATTCAAATAGGTCCATATTAGAGCACTTCTTATTACAATTTGAACATTGGTAAAGCAGTTTCATAATTTACCGTCTACTAGTGGCGGTAAATTATGGAAAAATTGTGAAGAAAGTTTCTTATCTACCGGATAAGAATTTAACAGCCACTTGATATGACTGATACGATACCAGGGAGTTTATCTGCAAGATATCACTATCTGTGACCTGTGAAACCAAAACTTGTTGTTTATCCGGCAGATAAGTGCCGAATAGACTATCAGAGAGTTTATCTGTGAGTGGTGAAACTGGCCCTTAGTGATTTTACTCGACTTAGCGCCACATAACAAGCTACTACCCCATTTACACGTCAATATACATCGTATCATAGTAGCACCTGTAGCTCAGTTCGACTGATGTGATCGTATTTACAAGTTAAGCAACGCGAGCTGCGGTCCGTCCACGGATGGGTAACCGCCTAGTGGTATTTATCTCGGGCGATACCGTGCTTCGCAAGGCACGTAAAGCCGTTGGTGCCGGTTGTTATCGTAAGATAGCAGTCGTCAAGCTTTGTCAGAGACCCAAACGGGCGGCTTGATAACATCTAACGGTAAGGTGACCACTAGCCTTACAAACCTCCACCAACCCGGCTGGCCCCCGTGGCGAAGTATGGCTAATACCTTCCTCACGGAAGAGACCCGTGCCCAGCAGTGGGACGTTATGGGTTGGTAACGATACGTCGTATGGTAATATTCATAATGAAGTTCCAGTTCAAATCTTCCGGCTCCATCATCAGATCAGTTCGATAGTACCATATTATTGTATTCAGACCTTGAAACCTAATCGTGGTCAAAGTTCATTTCGTGGTCAATGTTCATTACAAGACCTTTCTAACAAGTCCAAATACGTCTATAATACGATCATCCATCATTAAGTTCCAGATAATATCTTCCGGCTCCATCATCAGATGAGCTCGACAGTACCATATTATTGTATTCAGACCTTGAAACCTAATCGTGGTCAAGGTTCATTACAAGACCTTTCTAACAAGTACAAACGCGGCTATGATACGATATTTCATCATGGAATGCTAGTGCCTATCTTCCGGCTCCATCATCATACCTTGAAACCTAATCATGGTCAACGTTCATTACAAGACCTTTTTAACAAGTCCAAACACGGCTATGATACGATCATCCATCATGAAGTTCCAGTTCATATCTTCCGGCTCCGTCATCAGATCAGCTCGACAGTACCATATTATTGTATTGTCATCGAAATCACATACAACTGCCAATTTTCATAACGCTATGACCATTAGAAGATGGTTAAATTAGTTTTCTTAGATTTGATTACATAGTTACATACATACAGGTCGACCTAATAAAAGCGTGTTAAAAATACCACCTAGTGTTAGTAAAAATTTACTTAAAAATCTATGTTAGACGATATAAATGAACGAGACAATAAATTAATATATGATTGCTTTATACAAAATAACACACGTAGAGCAAAACTACTTGATCTTATGATCATGATGATAGAGCTTATGCTCTCACATTATGATTCTTTTGTATAATATGTTAAACAAAACAAAAATGTTTAATAAACATTGTAATTAGGCTGAATAGAGACTAATCACCAATTGTAATTCTCAAAAACATCACCTGCGTTTCAGAAAGACAGGACCTTCGCAACTACTTTGGGGATGTGCGTTATTGTGAATGTCGAGTTGAGATTATATTTTTTTACGCCTTGGTTGCTTTTTCTAGTGCTTATTTTAACTTTACAAACTAGTTGTTGCAACAATTATAGGTCTAAGCAAATCTTTCGACGAAAATTTATTCGAACCAGATACACTCACCTGTAAAGAAATAGTTCTTAAATCATAAATTCATCTTGCAATCGTATAAACACTATGAATAAATAATCGAGCACTTTAATTTACTGCTTACAAATATTTACTGGCTTGTCTCGATTACAACGCCATGCTTCTATGAAATCCTTTACGGGCCAAACGGGAAACTCCTGTTTTTCATTTTCCTCTGGGAAAACAGATGTCGCTGTAGAAAATTATACATCGCGGTATGAATTCTTTTCTTGCAGGGTATAAATACTCAGGCAGATCAGTAGCAGTAGTAATGTTGCGAGCTCGAGGCCTCAGGGGCCACCGGCGCTCGCGGTCACACCAACAACCACTACCACTCCCGACACCGACCCCGCCGGCGAGGTAGTAGAACCTAACACTAACTTTAGAGTCACACCAGACTCAACTAGAGTCTATTTTATTTTTATACTCACCCTATCCGACTTAGCTTAGGTACACTCCTTTGCCTCGCCAGGGCGCCCTTCAGCCGCCCGGCACACAAAGTTATGGTGACGCCGCACAGGCCGCAGGGCCAGCAGCACCGAACCGGTGGGGTTTTAGTCGGTAAAAGTCCGACATACGCTCTCTCGAGCGACGGGGGATCCTATGAGGATTTCCCAACCGGTAAACAAAAAAAAAAAAAAAAGCAGTAGTAATTCTTTTTTTCAGAATATTTAGATGATGATGACAGATTTCAGATGTAATTTTTTGCGCTCCTACAAGGGGCCTATAATACTCTAAATAATTAGTCCGACGCCACGAAGTCTGAAAGGTTTCCAGTTTCATTAATACATCAGTATCATCAGCGATTGAATGTAATAGTTAAATATATTATAATTTATATTAATGATTGATGGATGTAAACGAAGCTAGAGCGATTTGTCAGGATCGTACAAAGTGGCAATCGATAGTCTCTGCCTACCCCAATGGGAACTAATGGCGTCAGTATGTATATGTATGTTGTTATAATGCATTTTTACTATTACTTTTAATGAAACATGACATAGCAGTTTCAAAATTAAAAGCTTCCCCTTTTTCCTATTATATTTTAGATTTAGCATACATGCTTATTAAGTGATTTTTGGGCGATGTGGTTGGAGACCCGTCACCAAAAACATTTATTATTACCATCTTTTCCCAAATCAACTTCCAAAAGTGGCTGAGATATTTTTTCATTCCAAAGCTCTGGCTACCCCGTTAAGGGATTTATAGCCGTGAGTATATGTATGTATGTATGTATGTATTTTAGCAAGATGTAACCGACCTTACATCTGTTTGACGGAAACCCAATTTTTCATATAGAATTCGATAATAAATAGGGTCATCCACGTAGCCATTTTTATTTTCGTAAGTACAAGTTTTATAACCACGCTATCAAACCGCATGAAAATTTAATTGAAACACTCTGGAAGGACTTCCAACACAGCAAAAAAATATATAATTATAAACAGTCTTTGCAGATATTGAGTTTACTGACCATTCTAGCTCACAATGCTTAGCTTAGTTATAGGCACGACTTTTACACTATTCGCACTTATGGGTGGCCTCCTCTGTAGTGCCATTGAAGCAAATGAATCTCTAACTGACTGTATCTATCACTTGAAGTTTAGATGGTATGCGGCTCAAATTGGTGCATCGATCATTAGTGCATGTAATACTTAAAAGATATAATATAGTATTTTTATTGCATATCTACAATATATTGCAGTGGAGTTTCATATTTTTAAGTGCTTCTCCTCTTTGGGATTTATACATACATACAATATAATATGGCGTGTACGTTTGAGTTGAGCTGAGTATTCATGGTAAAATATTTTGATACCAAATATGTTGAAACGAACGGTGGTAGTCTCGATCACTAACGTAAAAAAATAAAGAATGTAAATTTAACTCGCTTTATCTATCATACATCATATTTTAAAAGAAATATTGATTAAGTTTTAAAATCTTCCGGGATTGATTTCTGAGCGGAGTATTTTTTGTGTAAAAAAGTATTTCTTGTTACTTATATTGGTTATTAAAAAAAGTTCACTATTTTATTTTCAGACTTGTGCATAACAGCTAGTCCAAATGGGTCATTCTGTCACAGATGTCACAGATAGTTACCAAGATAATGAACAATTGAATTAATCTACACGGAGTATAAGTACAAAATACCACCTATTTTACTGCGCTGTTTCTTTGAAAGATGCATAAAACGCAACTTTTATACCGAGTATTATAACGAAATTTTGGTACTCACGTAAGTAAGAAAGTAGGAAAGGCGGCAGGGTATAATAGGATTACTATCGAAATGCTGAGGGCTGGTAAAGGGTTGGTGGCTTCTTGGCTGTACTTCCTTTTCCGAAAATGCTGGTGAAGTGGCAAAGTACCACAAGACTGGTGCAAGGCGGTGATTGTGGCTCTTTATAAAGGAAAGGGGTCTCACCAGGAGGCTAAAAACTACCGCGGCATCAGCTTACTCAGCATTGTCGGTAAATTGTATGTGTCGTAGGATGATTTGATGTTTAGGTTTTTTGCAAAAATCCTAGGGATTTTGCAAAAATCCGGATAATTAGACAACGGTTAAAATATTTTCTAATCTTACTAGGATTTTTGCAAAGAAACTAGTTGGTTTAGTAAGATTGTACTTCTTTAATGCTGATTGGCTGATTTCTGATTGCTCGCCTACACTTATTCTGATTGGTTCGTCATTGTGGTATTGAGATATTATAGCTTGAGTTATTTATAATTATAAAGGGTAAAAAATGACAATACTTATTTGATACTAGGAATTAATTAATTTATTTACTCTTTTGTTGGAGTAAAATTACAATCACGTTCGGACATATTATACACAGATCAAGTTACCCCAAACTAAGTAACACTTGTATTATGGGATATTAACTCAGCGATATATTTAATATTATATAATACACATATGCTCATCACAGAAATGTTGCTCTCAGTGGGGATCAAACCCGCAACCTCCAGACCGTAAAGCTAGTCATCTATCCACTCGGCCACGGACGTCTTCAATATAGGTAGAAACAACAAGTAGATACGTTTTAAATTGTAGTATTGAGGTATTATATAGTAGAGTTATGAAGGGAAATGACAATACTATTTTTATACTTAGGAACTATTTGTAATTAAAATAAAAATAAAAATCAAATTAAATGTAGGTAGGAACAATGAAGTGAGTACGTCTGAATTAACAAGCAATCAGAGATGACGTGATTACGGGGCACTGCAATCGACCAATCAGTGTACAGTATTCATAAAAACTGACATTTCGTTTCGGAGTCATACTAAACCAACTAGTTATTTTGCAAAAATCCTAGTATGATTAGAAACTATTATAATCGTTGTCTAATTATCCGGATTTTTGCAAAATCCCTAGGATTTTTGCAAAAAACCTAAACATCAAATCATCCTACGACATATGCAAAGGTACTGATTAAAAGAGTGATGAATGAAACTGATGAGAAAATATGGGATGTGCAAGTGGGATTCAGGCAACGAAAGGGATGTATAGATCGAATCTTCTTTCTAAGGAGCATCATCGAAAAGTTCTTAGCTAAGAACCAAAAGGTGTATTGCACCTTCATTGATTTAGAGAAGGCGTATGATGGGGTGGTAAGAAAGTGTTTATGGGAGGTGTTATCCAAGTTCAGTTTGGGGAATCGACTCATACGTGCATTAGTATCACTCTATTAGGATACTAGTGCATGTGTACGTGTAAACGGGGAAAACACTGACTGGTTTGGAATCTCTAGGGGTGTCCGACAGGGATATGTAGCTTCTCCGAGGCTCTTTAATTTGTTCATAGATGACGGTTTGACAGAGTTGCGTCAAAGTGAATATGGAGTAAGAATGGGTGGATTCATCATTAAATGCCTCTTGTATGCTGACGATCAAATGTTACTTGCATCGTCGGTAGAAGAGTTGCAAGAGATGATGAATATTGCATGTGAGTCTTTTGTAAGAAATTGAATGAGGGTGAATGGTGAAAATGTGAAACCAAAACGATGGTTTTTGAGCGACAGGAAGATGTGACAGAATGCGTGATTGCGATTGATAGTAAGGATGTGGAACAGGTAAAGGAGTTTGTATATCTGGGAAGTTTGTTTCCAAGATTTGGAAAATGTGATGAAGACGAAGAGTGAAAAAGGGTAATGCGGTAAATGGAAAATTCCGAGATTACGAAAAAAAAGAGCTTCTCCTCCATCCGTTCATCCGTAAGTCTGTTAATAGACTCTTCTCGTTAACTGAGATACTTAGCGAATTGAAATATTTACGGATTCTCTTATACCTAAAGAGGTTACATTGCAGGGAACATTATAGTTAGAGATCCCGCTCCAGGAACTCTATGTTCATTACGTTTGAGTCAAACACATATTTTAACATACGTTTATGATTAGGAGAATACACTGACAAGACGCAGCCAATTAAAAGTGACCGCATGTAATTTTAATTGGATTAATTTTACGACGACGACGACGACGTGATAGCTCAATGGATAGAACACCGGATGCGTTAGGTATATTCTGTGACCTCACAAAAGCTTTTGCTTACATTAATTTATCTTTATCTTTTATCTTATCTTTACTGTTAACACTCGAAATAAGGACAAACTTAACGTACCGAAGTGGAGACTTAATAAAGTAAGTAACTCCTTTATGGGACTATCCCTCCAAATGTTCAACAAACTTCATTCTGACATGTTGGAATTGCCTGTGGCATCTTTTAAAAAGGCAATTAAAGCAATGCTTTTAAAGAAATCTTACTACAGTGTTCAAGATTTTTTAAACGACAAGGACCCAACGCGCACATGACCGTGTCCATAAAGCTATAAATCTTCCCTCGTTATTCCCAGGAATAATTGTCTGGTGAGGATTTTTCTTCTCACGTTATGTGATTGGTTTTTTGTGATGGACAATTTATTTTTATTATGTCAAACAAGCGTTTGGTTTTGTCGCATAGAAAATCTTTTATAAAGTAAAAACATGTTAATAAACTGAAATTGTACAAACCATGTTTTGAAAAAATGAAAAAATGTGAATGTAAAGAGTTTCTTTGTTGCTTCTTCTCTTTACGAACACCTTCCGAAGCAACGGACTAATGATAAATTTAAAAACATTTGACGTTCAAAAAATGTTAGTTTTTAACTTAATTTTGAAGAATAAACTTTTTGACTTTTTGACTTTTTGTTAACGTGCAAGCGACTAGTGTTCAAATCCCGGGTCGGGCCTACACCAATTTGTCTTTTATAAAGACATATGTGTGGTTAATTTATCACGGTTGTTAACGGTGAGGGAAAACATCGTGAGGAAACCCACATGGCTGAGTTGTACTTAGTCGTGTGACCGTGTATTCGTACAAAACGGCGATAGGCCTGCCTCTATCACGTGAGTACACTGTCCATGCAAAACGTGGGTACTCTGAACGCCAGGTGACAATGTCACGTGATGTTCAGAAGTATTAGTACCCCTGCCAACCCCTTCGGGGATATTCGGCGTGAATGTTTATGTTATGTTATGTAATTTTAATTCATATTTCACTTTTGCTTGGACACTTGCGTTTTTTAACAGATATCAACCCTAATTTGCGGCTATTTTTCACAGGCAGTTCATAATATTCGAAAAATTTTTATGAACGTATAAATTGATCAAAATATGACCTGCTTACACCTGGCTGCGAGGTAGTTGCGGCCGATTTTGCAACGACAACGACACCTATGAATTTTTAAAATTTTTAAATACATTGTTATGACGTGGATGATATTTGAATTATTGGCATTTGGTACAGGATAGACTATAACATTCCCTTCTCTAGCTTAGACAAAATTCTTATCACCTACTCTCATTTAAAAAACATTAGTTGCACACTCGTAATATTAACATAAAACAGGAACAGCATAGATGAACATAGATATAAGAATATTATGGTACATAGGGGCAAAATGAATGAACAATTGAACAAAGATATAATATACTTATAACTATGTTCATCCATATTGTCCCCTTGGTGTTCGGGTACCCACGTTTTGCTTGGATAGTGTACGTACGTGATAGGGGGTTTCTTATCCTTATTCTTATCCATATCGTTTGGTACGAATACACCTCACGATGTTTTCCCTCACCTTTAACAGCCACGATAACTTAACCACACATATGTCTTTAGAAAAGAAAAATTGTAGTAGGCCCGACCCGGGATTTATACCCCTATCGTCTGGACGATAAGCGGTATTCCATCCACTGACCTATCACGGTTGCAATGGGTATGTTATCTACTTATTTAGTCTCATCCAGGGAAGAAAAACTTAAATCGTGTTGTGTTCGCAATAAATCTAAGTCATAACACTTTAATTTGTAAAATTACGTTTACCGGCACTACTATTTAACTGTCTCAATAGAATAAGCCCATGAGGAAATCAACTTTGAGGACGCTCTTCTTTTTCAACCGACTTCAAAAAGAGGTGGTACTCAATTCGATTTGTGTTTATTTGCGTAAAAAGGGGCTCCAACCATATAATTCCCACCTAGAGTGGTCCCATTTAATTTTCATGATGATTGACAACGTGGTTATAAAAATATACCAAAATATAGCATTGGATGACCCCATTGATTATCGAATTTTGTATGAAAATATAGGTTTCCCTCTAATAGGTGTGCAATCGGTTCCAATTTATATAAAAATATATATTCTTGTAATGTAATTTAGTGTAACTGCAGTTACGATAAATAATGTAATTTTTTTCTCCCTTTTGATATAATTGAATTACAAAAAAAAACAATGACTATTCAAAACCCCATGGTCAATTCGGTTGGAAACCTATCACCAAAAACATTTACTTAACAAAATTTGAATGTTTTTGTTCATGAAAATCTCATGTGGGGATTATTACTAATAAATAAAGAATAAATAAAGGGAAGAAAAATTTCGACACCGAATCGGCGAGAGAGAGGCGGGAATCGAACCCGCGACCTCGGGTATTCCCCCCGAAATTCTTCTATCCTTTGTTTCTTTTACACTTTTAAGTAGTGTTTGCGTTCCCTAACTCCGAATTTTTTACATGGTTTTCATGAACAAAAATATTCAAATTATGTGATAGTTAGGCGTTCGCAACATTTGCATTATATCTGAAAAGGTAGACAAGTGGCCTTCAACTCTGAACTCTGAAGCTGTACATACAGCAATTAATTAACATACCTATACACATATACTGACGGCTTTAAATCCTATAAAAGGGGTAACCAAAGCTTCAGAATTAGAAATTTTACAGCCACTTTTGGAACTAAATTGGGGAAAGACGGTAGAAATAAAAAGTATCGTTAGTGAAGGGTCTCCCTCCCACCGTATCGCCCAAGAACCAGTCAAAAAGCCTCATAGCCTTAGTCGCCTCTTACGAACACTCACGGCAACATATGGGGAATTCTAAGCCGGCACTACACGGCAAATTCATAAAGTAACGAAATTTAAGTATTAATTTGTCTGTCATTATATTTTCTATTTATGACAACCCTAATAGTTAGCCTCGTGGAGGGTAAGTTAGCCTCGTAGAGAGTGCGCTTAGAGTGAAAGTAATTTAAGATGCCGGGAGCTACAAAATTTTCATCTTTGTAAAACACAAAGACTTTAAACTTATATATTATAGACCGGACATATTACACTTAGTTTGTACGCTAAGACTTGTTACATTTAGGTAACAAGTCGTTCAGTCTGTGGTAAGTCGTCCGCGAGAAAGTACGTCATAGGCAACATCAATTAAATTATCGAAAGGAAAACGATTATGCCGAAGTGCGCGTTACGTCGTTGTAATTCCAAATATGGAGTGCAAGCAGAAGAACAAATCAGTTTATTTTCGTAACTATTTATATTTTTAATCATTTATTTTAAGTGTTTCATTTTATATTTCTTAGAAATTACTAGAATATATTTTGTAATTTAAAACAGCGCCATCTATTGTTGAGTAGATTCACTAATTCGTTAAAGTTAATTCAGATGTAACAAACCTTTAGCTACGGTGGTCAAGCGAGAGTCGAGTGAGCGACGCCAAGCTAACACTTTTTCATATTAAAAAAACCTGTGACTTAAACATTTTTAAACTTGTTCAGTTCGTGAATCAATCTAACTTAACTCCCGTAAATGTAAAAAAAGTCAGTTGTTCCAAAGTTCGTTTTTTTTTCAAGTAAACTATGTATTAATGTAGCGGTATTTACAGCGTGTCGTTTGGTTGAATGCGATTTTTAGAGCAACGCAATTTCGAATGACTGATAAACATTACGATCGTTTTAAACTGAACGATCCGCGTTGCTTGTTCCGCGTGTCGCTATACTTAAAAAGCTAATTCTTGTAGGTTTCATAAAGAAATTTGTTTAATATGGTAGTATAGATGTATTTAGTATACCTACTTGCATTTTGATGAACCAGCCAAATGTTTACTACCCCTGCTCAGCAGTGTAAGAATAGGGATGGGAATATCATTTAGTCAGGGTGCATTTCTACTGTTTTTTAAAAATTGCAATGTAAAATTTAAATTTAGGTATAAAATTAAATTACTGAATTGATGTTTTAATAAAAAAATATAACGTTTTTCATTTAAATATTGTTTGATTATTCTACTGTCTATACAGAAAATAAGACTATGACGAATTTGCAATAACCAAAATAATCTACTCCTTAAAATTATAGTTGTGACGAATTTATTTACACATAGAATTTTGTGGGACGAATTTAATTTGTATAAAAAAAACCATATATATTTCCGTAATCAAATCATGAAAGTTCGTCTAGCAACTCAGTTGCTAAGTAGAAGTGTAGGTAAAGCGTTATTATTATGCAATGAATTACTAACTAGATTTGAGGATGTTTCAGGCACGGTTAAATTTATAACAATTATGAATGATCTTTTTGATGTAATGAATAGCAATAAATATGGCACTTATGGTTTGAAACAGCCATTGTCTCTTAATAACATTTCCGCAGTTTGTACATTTTTAAAACTTGCCAAAAACTACATATTAAATTTAAAACAATATATAAAATTCAGACATGAAATTAAACGCCGAAACTGCCTTAATAGAATAACTCTTAAAATAGTAAAAACGCGTTTAGTCAAGACAGTTAATAAAACAGACTTTCTGGGATTTCTAATTAACATTATAAGTTTATAAGTGTTCAGATTTTATTTGATGTAGTTATGAAATCTAACACTATTAGATATTTATCAACATACCGATTGAGTCAAGATCATATTGAATTATTTTTTGGCTGCATTAGAAGATAGGGTGGCTACAATAATAATCCAAACGTAAAGCAATTTAAAGCAGCATACAAGAAAATTTTAACCAATTTGGAATTACGCGATTCTTTTTCTGGAAACTGTGCACCAATGGATAATTTTTCAATATTGACGTATTCTTCAATAGACACAATTAATCATACTTGTAAATTAAAGGACGTTGATGATAGTTACCTAGATGAAACCCTTCAAAAAGAATTTCAAACAGATTTCGTTGTAATTGAAAATTGCCAATTACTTAGTACTATTTTAAACGAATCTTCGTTATCCGTTGGTGCACAACAAATTGTAGGGTACATATCTGGTTACGTATCACGACTATTGAGCAAAAAAATTAAATGTGAAATTTATGTTTCAAGTTTGTTTTCCGATAAAAAATTAGATTTTCATAAACTGATCAGTATAAAGGATATGGGTGGACTCTGCTTTTCCACTAAAAGTGTTTTTGAATTGTGCAAAGCAACGGAAATGTTAATAAGAAAACTTTGTAATGAAAACGATGGAAAAGGAATTTCTTCAAGGCACAATATTCAATTTATAATAAATAAAGTGTTGAAAGAATTTATTAATTCGAAAGTTTTCGAAGGCCTTATTGTTCATTCACTCGAAAGTCCTGCCATGCTCAATCGCAGATTACATTTGATACGAGCGGTCATTGAATCGTACGCAAATATTAAACTTCGTTATATAGCAAAGTTGGACCCTGGTGTTCACATCCAGTCCAAAAGACAAAAATTAACAAAACTTATTTTATTTCAAGGGACTTGATTGCATTGAATCAAGTCCCTTAAAAAAAGTTTTGTTAAATGCCTTTGCCATCGTTTTATTTTATTTTATTAGTAAGTTATAGTTTTAATTTGGTAAAAATAGTGTTAATGTAAATTAAAAATAAAAATATAAAAAAAAAACTTTTTTTTACCACATTCAACAAGTTCTTTAAAAAAAATTAGATAACCATGGACATCACTAGCATTTCTAGTACCTTAATACAACTAACGCCATCGAACATACAAAAGCTGAATTATTTCATATATTAGAAAAATGCAAAAATGAATAAGTTATTCCAGTGGACGTTAGATGGCGTTTTTCTTTCCAAGATTACAGGTTTAGTATGAAGTGTCCCATCTATGTTCTAGTAAGTATAGTTTAATATCTTTGGTAAAACACAATTTAAAATTAAAAAAATAGAAATATTGGTAAAAATATGCATAAAAATGAAGAGAAATACCATTTTTTATAGTTTGATTGGGTTGATTTATTTTTACAGCAATATACTGCAAAAATAGGCATTTTTCCGATGAGAACTTTTCACTACCACGGACACGACAAAATGATTTAAAAATGGCGGTTGAAGTAGTTTTTATAAATGGACTAGATTCGGTATCATGTATTTTTTTATATTTCAGTGGCTTTTGATAGTCTTCTATAATAGTTAAGAATAATAGACACATACAAAAACTTTGATATATACATATTCTCACGGCTATAAATCCCTAGACGGGGTAGAATTAGAAATTCCTCAGCCACTTTTGGAAAGATAAGTGAAGAAAAGATAGTTAAATAAAGGTTGTTGGTGATGGGCCTGAAACCTCATCACCCGAAAATCCCTTAAAAGCCCCAATACCGTTAGTCGCCTCTTACGTACACCCACCGGAAGAGGGGTTGTGCTATTCCATGCCTACACTACACAGCAAGGAAAAAGATTTATCTAGTGTTTTAACTGCAGAGTTGAAACACTATAAAAACTCCATGTGTGCGCAAGCGGGAGCGGCGAATGACGGGGCTGTGACGTCACATCGTCACTTTGCCCGCGCCAACCGCATTTAACTCCGTCGGCAAAAATGCGCACTTTGAACCTAAATATTTCAGTATTTTTCAAGTTATGAAAAAAGTAAAAATACAGTTTTTCTCGTAATTTCCTGGAGATTTATTTAGCGTATAAAATTAAAAACGTCGGTCAGGAGGGCAATTCTCGCACGGTAGATACTATATCACTTTCGATATTTATCACTTTTGTGGTATTTTGCGATCGATATTTGACTTGAGCTATTCTCACTCCATCCGATAGATATTTCTCTATTGAAAACCAGTCGATATGATGATATATATCAAAGGATGATATCGGGTGGTCACGATCAGTCGATATGATTTATTCGAAGATGTCGTGCGAACGGTAGCCATTTTGTTTTCAAATTTTGTTTGAATCTAGATAGAAAATTAAAATGTAGGTAAATATATTAAATGGATCATAGATCAAATTGTCTTAGAAGTTTTAAATAATTTCTACTTGGATCAACGTTAATTATATTATAAACTTATAAAAAATATATTATTTCGGCATTATAAAATTTCAAAAACTAAAGCCGGTTGCCGGATGGTCCAATTAGGAATTCAGACTTTGCTAGTTACCGACAAAGTGCCAGTTAAAGGAATTTTTTTTCAAACCAAAACATATGTAAATATTGACAGATATGAAGACCTTTTCATAACTAAGATGACAGTTAAACTGACCTTTCATTCATTTCATTCGCTTGGATCATTGATTTCGGTCTTCATTCTTATATGTCTAAGGAAAAATTACTACCGTGTGCGAGAATACAGTTTCAATCTATCAATAGAAATATATTTCACTTTGTGATATTTTGCACGCGACATTGAACACTTGCTATAATTTCTATGATAGTAATGATATCGAACTTGCGAGAATTGCCCTCCAGATCTGTGGGAATGACCCTCTTACGACACCCGTGGGTAGAAAGGGGTAGCGACATTCTAAGGCGGCACTACACGGCAATCATTAAAGTTACTAAATATCATGTTATGTTATGTAGTGGCTTGGAATAGCACTACCCCATTTCTTCCGATGGGTCTACGTAAGAGGTGACTAACGGTATTGGGGCTAGATTTTTGGGCGATGCGGTTAGAGACCCATCACCAACAACCTGTTTTTTACCATCTTTTCCCCACGCAACTTCCAAAAGTGGCTGAGGAATTCCTAATTCCCTAGCTCTGGCTTACCCTTCAAGGGATTTATAGCCGTGAGTATATGTATGTATGTATGTAGTTATTCAATGCTTACGTGACGACGACGATGACAACGTGATAGTGTTCTAATTCCGGGTCGGGCCTGCACCAATTGGTCTTTTCTAAAGACATATGTGTGGTTAATTTATCATGGTTGTTAACGGTGAGGCAAAACATCGTGAGGAAACCCAGATGGCTAAGTTGTACTTTAGTCATGTGACTATGTATTCGTACAAAACGGCGATAGGCCTGCCCCCTATCACGTGAGTACACGTCCAAGCAAGCGTGGGTACTCTGAACACTAGGTGTCAATTTCACGTGGTATTCAGAAGTATTCGTACCTCTGCCAACCACTTCGGGGATATTCGTGTTTACTGCGCGCGCATTTTGTCCGTCCCTGTCACCCTCACTAAATTTGACGTAAGAGTGAGCGTAATAGCTGAGCTAAGCAAAATACGGGGAGGCTATGGGAGGAGGAGGGGGAGGACCTTGTTCTAGACCAATAAACGTTTAAAAAAAAACTATCACCAATGATTTGACAATGTGTGCGTGTCCTATCCGTACAATCGAGTAAACAACAGTTGTATGATAGTGATGGGAAACTCGGGTTTATGCTTGTATTTTATTAAGTCACCCGTGTTATAATTTACACAATCCGAAGTAAACTCGAGTTGGCCGGCGCAATACAAATGGAATTTTAGTTCCATCCAATGGAATAAATGAATGATATTCTTAGGATTTTGGTGCTGGGTTTTTAAGTCGTGTAGTAAGCAATTGCAGTAATGTTGTAAATGGGTTAATGCAATGTGTCTAAGGATCAGGAGCCTAGCTACCACAGTATCTGTCGTGTCAGTTATACGGCCATAAAAACCCCCAAAGCGCGTAAGCTACATTGAATAATAATCGTATTTTTCTTTTATATTTTTATTATGAATGCATCAAAAAATATTTTTCCCAAATTCGGGCAGCTTAAAAATAATTTGGATTGATGAAAATAATATTTGATAAAAAGTGAATGATAAAAACATCTTTTAATTTTATTTCAACATTATTTTTCTATTTAGTGTGAAAAGTTAACCCTTTTCATAGAGCCCTCGAACAAATATGACTACGGGGCGCCCCGCCGCGGCACACTACTCCACGCTAAGTTGTTTAGTTATATGGAGAAGTGGGGAAAGCTATCTGGAGTAATTTAAATATATAAACAACACAAGTTGGTCTGTAGATGGAATGCGATAGAATCGTTTACTTTACGTCATAGTAAAGTAAGGCTTAGGAGTAAAACAAACACAAATAATATGTTTTGTTTTCACTCTGATTTTACTATGAGGGATTTTACAACTGTAATTTTTAGTTGTTAAGTTCTCGGACAAAGCTCTGTAAGAACATACATTCTATGTCAAAACATTGATTATGAATTACGACTCAAGACTCAAAAATTCACAAAAAATATGAATTATATTATGGCATTATACCATAAAACGAAGATGAATTAAAAATGATGAATACGACCAAAAAAATTAAAATACTATGCCTTGACTAATAACTAAGTTCAGTCAGTTAACTTGATTGGCCACAGTTTGACATAATAGTCCTAGAATGTAGGCCATCTGTTGCATTTCAAGTGAAACTCGGTTAACTGGCAGGTTGGCAAAACCCCTCATTCGATAATTTAATTGATGATGAATTACGACTCAAGACTCAAAAATACACAAAAAATATGAATTATATTATTGCATTATACCATAAAACGAAGATGAATTAATAATGATGAATACGACAAAAATATTAAAATACTTTGCCTTGACTAATAACTAAGTTCAGTCAGTTAACTTGATTGGCCACAGTTTGACATAATAGTCCTAGAATGTAGGCCATCTGTTGCATTTCAAGTGAAACTCGGTTAACTGGCAGATTGGCAAAACCCCTCATTCGATAATATTGATCGAAAGCAAAATTTCGATTAATACTCGCAATCCCCTACAGTCTTATGAGTCTTACCGTGGTCTTACCTCGACCCGGGTTAACACGAGCGAGACGAGTTGACATTGACAACTCGACAGGATACATCACTAGAACACCAGACCCCTCCACCCGCAAATGCATTACAGTTTCAGTGCGCCGCTGCAAGGATAATAAATATAACGATCAATAGCAGCATAGCAACGCAAAGTTATTGATTTTAATATCTAGGCAGTCTGAACTCTGAGCGTCTAGGCTAGCCCGGGCAAAGCTAACTAATCATTACCTGGCTGCCTACCGGGAAGGTATGTATTTTAAATACTCCTAGTATATATTTTTTTTCTAACTTCTTGATAATATCTGAATGTTTAGATTGTGTATTGGTGCCTAAGATTGTGTTTATTGTTCGAGATAACATAATTAATTTGATTTCTTCTATTTTATTGAAAACTTTGTATAACTTAATATATACGTCCTGTTCGATACTGATGTAACAACAGTACAGCGTCTCTTCTTTCGGCTAAAAGGGCTTATTCTTTTTAGTAGCTTCATAGTGTCAGCTGAGAATAGCGCTACTTCATTTCTCCCCGTGGGAGAACACCCACGTACATTCTTATGTCTTATGGGTCAGAGGGCCTCAGGGTGGGGCAGCTGTAATATATAATGTGTAATTTCTTACTTATATGTTTTTTGGATTGATAAGTTACCTTACCCTGATCTAAGCTATGGTAGGGCAAGGACCCCACCCTAGCCCACTGTGGCCACACCCATAAGAAGAGATTAAGGCTATGGGAATTCGGCTGATGTAGCGGCGACCCATCACCAATAACCTCTATATCATCATCTTTTCCCCATTCAACTTTCAAACTTTGGCTGATAAAATTTCTTATTATGAAGATCTGGCTACCCTTTTAGGGGTTATATATTTAAAACTATGGCAAATATATGGCACTGGGCTTGTTTAAAATAAATGTAATGTGGTAAAAAGATCTTGGATTGGTATTAATAAGTTTTTGTCCGATATAATTCTGAGGTTCTATCGATGTCCCTTATAAATTTTATAAGCGATATTATTAGTTTGGTCCGATACTATCCCGGGCTATCCGGGAATATCTCCACCAGATTTCTGCTTTCTATTGGAAGTGACCAAACTACATGAGATTGGTCCAATATAGTACCCAGGGTCCGATGATGACCAGCATAGCCGGTGTGAGCAACCTTTCAACTAGATGTCATGTGGTATAAAACAATGTGTTACAAACCACAGAACCTCTTCTAGTTTGGATTTTTTTTCCATTGAAATTAACCAAAGTGCCAAGTTATATCCAGGGTCTGATGATGAACCCTGTAGATGGCCATTGGTTTAGAACCTTATCGAGTTTAGGTTTGAATGATTCGAATGGACCAAAATATCATTTTTCAATCTCATAAATCTGACTGATGTTAATTAAATAACCAAATTGTTGGTTAAATTAACATACACACATATATATTATAACTTAGAATATAAATAGATTAAAATAAAAATAAAAGAAATAGACTCATAATGTGTACAATGTTCATATGCTGAAATTTGACTCAAGATCTATATTAAAGCTATTAGCAATAATAAGCAATGTAGACTGTTGCAAAACAGTCTACATCAAGAAACTATTAATATTTTTACTGCTGAATGAATTTAAGTTGCATTGCGAGAAATTTTTGGCTGCACATGCATTATGTCGACTTGTTTATTATCTCAATGGATATTTTTATTGCATTTGCGAATAGTTATTAGTTACAGCCTTTTATAGGCTGATATTTAAACAAAAGAAATGTATAATATTATATTATTTTCATTCAATGAAATTTGACTGAAGTAAAATAAATTACCTTATTGCTTGTTAAATTACATTACTTTAAATATGACAAAATCAAATAGCCTCATAACAAGTACAATTCACAACATGTAAAAGTTTATTCAAGATCTATAGTAAAGCTTTAATTAATTGCAAAATTATATAATGCGAATATTTTAATATTTATATTGCTGAAAGAAAGTCTTAAGAAGTTTTAAGTTATGCATATGTCGACTTTTTAATTATTTTGATTGATGTTTTTATTGCACTTGCGACTCATTGCTGTAATCTGTTTAATGAACCAAGGATATTGCTACCAAGTGTTTTGTATACCTTAAAAACCTTCCAAAAGCATATGATTTAAACATCTAAATATTCATTTGCAATCCACTCGTGCGATGCACCTTGTTTTTTGAACAGTAATTTTTAGATGATTTCCTCAAGTCCAGGTTATGTTAGATAGATAGATTATAAAAATGGTTTCCGCAATTGGTCACTACAGGGCCATTTCACGTGGGCCACGGCCGTCATTCTATCCACCTGAGCTCTACCCAGAAGTCAACTAGTTGTGTAATATGTTTTAAGTGATTTGTCATACTACCTGTGTTTTCCAAGTTGGTGTGGCGTTGGTTGTTCAAGGTGTTACACTCGAAAATTACATGATTTACCGTCTCTTCTGTCTCCATGCAGGCTCTTCATAGTGGGCTGTCTGTGATTCCTAGTGTAAAGTAGTGTTTGTTCAGTGAGCAGTTTCCTGTTATGATACCTGTAACCATTCGTAGTTTTCTCCTGTCTAGGTTCAAGAGTCTTCTAGTGAGCTGTGGATTCAGGTTCGGCATTGCTTCTTTGGATTGTCGGCATTCTGATAGGGCGCGCCATATTACCTTGTGTTGTTCCTGGGTTCGTTCCCTTAGCCAAGTACGATATTGGTTGTATGGGATTGGTATGATAGGTTCTGGCCCTTCTATTGTGTCGCTGGATCCTCTGCGGGCCAGTTCATCGGCCGCGTCATTTCCAAGCGAATAACTGTCTCCTTTTATTAACTGCAATGTGATGTTGTTTTTCTTGGATATACTTTCAAGTGACTCATGACATTGTAATATAATTCCGTTATTGGTTTCGTTGTTTTTCAGAGCGTACAACACTGCTTTGCTGTCTGAAAGTATTCTAGTATTTGTATTTAAAAATTTTCTATTTATTATGGCTGTTGTTGCTAGGAGTAGGCCTATGCATTCAGCTTGATAGACACTATTGTGTCTTCCTAGCGTTGAGTATGTCTTGATGTTGAGGTCGTATGAAAAGGCTCCTGCCCCTGTTCCATCATTTGTTTTCGATCCGTCTGTGTATATTCTCAACTCTTTTATGTTGGGGTGGTCGTTTGGTTCTTCCTCAAGATTGACTTGATAGTGTTTGTTAAAGATGTATCTCTTTTGTATTCTGTCGCATGGCCCTGCCAATAAGGGTTGATATTCCATTGCCTCTGCCATGATTGTTGTATGTAATTCTGGAGTCTTTACTTAATGTTTTGTTTGTCTATATCTATAGTGTCATAAATTTTTGACTCATCGCTATTTCGATTTTTGACACCACTTCGTGTAGAGCTGTTTCTGTAGATTTGCCTGCAGTATAGGCATGTTGTCTTTTGTGCAGCTGCTTGACTTTAAGTGGTC
Source organism: Bedellia somnulentella (assembly GCA_963576735.1). Taxonomy (NCBI): domain Eukaryota; kingdom Metazoa; phylum Arthropoda; class Insecta; order Lepidoptera; family Bedelliidae; genus Bedellia; species Bedellia somnulentella. The sequence continues at coordinate 4,208,496 of OY755170.1, forward strand.
CATCTCTATTATATCTGTCGCATAATCTCTCAAGTGTCTTGAGTATGAAAGATGTTAGACTTATCGGTCTGAAAGACTTGGCCTGCTTATAGTCGGTCTTCCCTGGTTTTGGTATGAAGGTGGCTTTCACTTCCCTTCAAGAGGGTGGAATGTATCGATGCGCGAGGCATGCCTGAAAGATATCTAATAGCCATTGTGTTATGCTAGCCTCTGCCCATTGTAGAAAGGCAGGGATTATACCGTCTAAACCAGGGGATTTGAAAGGTTCAAAGGTGTTGATGGCCCAACGAATGTGGTCTTCAGTGACAATTATGTTGGCTGTTTTCCAGTCTTCTGGTGTGGGTTTTTTATGATTTATTTCCTATGTGTTTTCGTTCTCGATGTGACAATCAGGGAAGTGTGATCTTAGGAGTTCTGCACACGTTTCTTGGTCTTTACCTGTGTATGTTCCATCAGGCTTCTTAAGTGTGCTCAGGATTTTCCTGTCGTCGGTTGACAGTATTTTCCTGACTCTGTTGGCTTCGTTGCTTCTGTGTATTCTTTCCATGCTTTCCTTTGGCATGCTCTCGTGTCTTTTTTGTACTAATCTCGCGCTGCCTTGAAGGTGTCCCATGCTTGCGGTTGTCTTATATATTGAATTAGTAAGAATACTTACATTAATGTCTATTGTGGCGTCTACTATGGTTTGTCCTCTGGATGTTACCCAAGTGGGTTCTGAGCCCACATTGAGTATGTTCAGATTAGTGGTGAGTAAGTAGAGTGATAATTCGTCTCCTCTCTTGTTTAAGTCGGGGCAGCCCCACATTGGGTGATATGCGTTGATGTCTGCGCCTATTATTATTTCATGTTTGTGTGTGTCTACATACTTTACCAGATCTATCATTTCCGTATAAGGGCAGTCTGCGTCTGCATCCCCAGGCTTGTAGACTGAAGCTAGTATAATGTCTGCAGTGCCTTCTTTTTCGTCCTTGACCCCGAGTCTTAAGGTTGTTAAATCTCTGGAGCAGAATTGAGATAAAGGCATAGTGTTGTAGTGTTTAGGTACATATATGCATGTTCTTGGTTGGTCTGTGATATTTGTATTAACTATTAAGAATAAGCTTACCTCCAATATTACTGAGTCCACATATTCTATTGTCTCGCACCCATGGTTCTTGTATTAGTGCGATAGTGTTGTTATTTTTTCTTCAGTTCTCGTCTGAGTGTAGTTGTAGCTATTCTGCTATGCTGGAGATTTGCTTGTATTATTTTTATTTTATTATTGTTGTTTTCTTGGTTGGGTTTGGCGTTGTTAGGTTGAGTGCTTGATTGCCTAGTCGGAGAGAGTGACATCGCAGGGCTCGTTCAATCCTAACTCTGTCTCAATATCTTCTGGCTCATCTTGTCTTGGTGAGGAGTGCAGTATCCAGTCTCCGGCTCGCTTTTGTTCTGTCAAGGCCATATCTGCCAGTCTCTCTGTTTCTTTCTGGATCTCGCACATTTCTCTCTCGCTTATGTTTATCTCGTCGAGATCATTGGTCTCCATTGGTGCTGACTTCTCTGTCTCGGGTTCTGGTGGCACGTCAGTCAGTTTACCGTTGCTCAGGAAGCGGACGTATATAGTACCAGTAAGGTAATGTATCCGCCGCTCCCTCAGCATGAGCTTCTTGACCTCTTCCGGGTGGAGGTGGAGAGTAAGGTACATACCCTTCCACCTCCCCTCAGTCGAGGTGGTCGCTCTGCTTACGTGCCACTGCTTCAGGTCATAATGCGGGTTTTGGCCAGCCAAGACTTTCTTCAGACGCTGTAGGTCCCTGTTGTATTTGGGGACAAATAATACGCATCGGACTCTGTTAGGTACATCAGTCTGGCGTACCACCCGAAGTGTTTCATCTTCTTTGGTCCACTTAATATTGTTGGATGGTCTCTTTCAACCATGTCTTGGTGAAACTGTCCTCACACCATGTTCGTAAGACCCCGTCGATCACGATTGGAAAACCGCGGAATCGGGGCATCTGTGTCTCACAATCGAAGATCAATTCTGACAGTTGGTCATTGATCCACTCACCTTCGCTTGCGGTCAGGTCACGAGGTGGGTTGACACAAATCGCTAAGCTCAGGTCGGAGGCGTGAGTTTTGGCAGCGGTCGCATAGTTCTTCTGCTGTCCGGTCTGTTGGCTTCCTGTTCTTGGTCGTTTGGGGTCTGGTTGCTATTGAGCTGGCGAGATTGTATCATTCGGACGTTCTCGTTTGCTCGCTGATGGTTCTGGGTTGGTACATGTCTTGTCTGGTTGGTTTGCTTCTCTCTTCCATAGTTGTCTTCCGCGTCGCCTGCGGTATGGTCTTTCGCTTTTGTGTGGGTTTTCTTCTTTTCGGGTATTGCTTCCCTGGCGAGGCGACCCTTGCCGACGACGACCATCACCCTCGCCACGATCCACGTCACGGGAGTGATGCGGTTCGTTTCGAGGGTTGGATCCCGCCGACCTGGGTCTCTCATCAAGGCGTGAATATCCGACGCTTGAGTGCTGCCTTTGTCTATCATCTGGTTTTAAATAAGCCTTTTCTACTGGTGGTTGCTAAGATTTGGCGCGGGGTACAACCCTTTGCCAGCTATCATCATTGTTTGAATCAGGATTGCACGTCGCTGAGGCAGTCGAACTTGCAGTCTGTTCTTGTTTCTTTGACGCTAAGGCCGCCGATTCTTGTAGTTTTTTCGGCGCTGAGGCAGCCAGGTTATGTTTTGAATATAAGTTATATTAATTTAAAGTGGTTTAGTATGAACTTTACAATATTTTTTCCAATACAGCATTCAGGGTCTGATAATGAACCTGCCATTAGTCAGACGCTAAACAACACAACTCCCCATTGAATTACGGTTTGCTGGATTGGTATTGACTAAACTGCTTTTAAGGGTATTATGATTACTTAGATTACCTTGCCTTTGCTACAAACCACACAACCTTATAGAGTTTGAGTCTGTTAAATTTTAATTAATAAAAGTATGGGTTTTTTATGGTATTTTTTTTTGGTTTGAGACCCAGGGTCTAATGACGACCTGGTAGGTGGCCATTGGATGGAACTCTGAAACAAAACAACATAACCCTATTGAGTTTTGGTTTTATTTGATTGGACTTGATGAAACTACTTGAGATTGGTCCAATGCATTGCTTAGGGTCTGATAATGACCTGGCCATAGGAACTGGCTACAAACCACACAACCTTATCGAGATTGGGTTCGATCGATTGTTTGTTGTTCCAAATCTGTTACAAACTGCGTTACCTTGTCGAGTTTTAGCTTGTTCCATTGTTATTGATCAAACTACTGAAGTTTTGCCTGATGTAGTCTTCGATCATATATACCAAAGATGCCGCACTCCATACAAATTCAAAGCACAAAAGTGGACCGCGAGAATGATAAGACTGTTTGACAATTAAATATCTATTTTTCTACAATTATCGACCTTACTGCAAGCTAAGACCTGTTATATATTGCAAGATCTAGCACGTGACTGTCAGTGCCATATAAAAAAACACTGTTCAGCCGGGCCGTTTTTCGTGCTTTGTTGGATCTTTGGAAAATATGATCGAAGGATGTGGTACTCGAGGTCTGATGAAACTGGATATGGCCGTAGGAATCGCTCACCAACTTTTCAAAAGCTTATCTACATACATACATACATACATATACTCACGGCTATAATTCCCTGGAAGGGGTAGCCAGAGCTAAGGAATTATAAATTCCTCAGCCACTTTTGGAAAGTTGAGTGGGGAAAAGATGGTTTAATAAGGTTGTTGGTGATGGGTCTCCAACCGCATCGCCCAATGTTCCCTGAATAGCCCCAATACCGTTAGTCGCCTTTTACGTACACCCGCCGGTAGAAATGGGGTAGCGCTATTCTAAGCCAGCGCTACACAGCTTTTTTTGGATTGGATAATCAGATTGGTATTAATACGTTTTTTGGTATGATAAAATACCCAGTGACCATTGGAACTCTTTTATATACCACACAATCTTATCGAGTTTGGGCTTGTTCCATTATTTATTGACCAAAGTTATCAAGTTTGTTCTGATTTTGTACTCAGGGTCTGATGATGTCCTGGAAGATGGCCACTGGAACATTGTACCTTAACGAGTTTTGGTTTGTTCTTTTGGAATAGACTAAGGTTCTTGAGATTTCTTTCTAACACTGAGTTCTTGACATATAATGGAGGTCTCAGCACTGTCAAATCAAGAAAAGTCGGGAGTCGTCGATCTGGCTATCGAGATATAATCCCAATTGTTTTGTCCGTAAAAGTGTTAAATCCAATCAACTTTGCGACTACCTTGGGCGGGACTAACGTGACTAATCTTCGTAGTAGCTCCATCTCTCTACGCTTTGTTGTATTGCACTCGTAGTGCGCTGTAGGTTCCGTAACTCATCAATAGGCTGTACTTCTAAACACTGACGATACAATTTAAATAACGTTAAAAAAGATTGACCTCGGGCCCTTGCAAGTGAGGACGCCCAAATCCATAATGTCTTGTCATATGAAAATAAGTGATGGTTAGGGCAATGTACGAAATGAGGTCATCACACCTCTTTGTTCTTTTTATAAAACTTCTTGGTAGTCAGAAAATACAGAATAGAATAGAAAACTCTTTGTACATCACAGTTAAAACATTTTACATAGATTATGTTCTTAAATAAAATTAAAATTAGCGGTCTTATCTATATGAAATGATGAGATCATACGCTTATGAAAACAATAGGCATATATTTATTATGGTTTTCTTTTCAGATATCGAACATGATGATGCCATCTTTTACTCCTAAAGAAAAAATATCTTTCAATATGAGTACCTAATTAAATCGCATCAAAATGTTCAAGATCGAATCGTATGTCACACCTATTCTACTCAGTTACGTGGACAAATATGTCAAAGATTTTAAACCAGCTGATGCCCAGGTAAGCTTACATACATATTCTCACGCCGTTAGTTCCCATTGGGGTAGGCAGAGACTATCGATCGCCACTTTGTACGATCCTGGCAAACCTCTCTAACTTCATTCACATCCATCAATCTTTTCATACATGCTCTTTTATTCTTCGTACTTCGGACACCTACCTGCCTTTTTGAGCACATTTTCTATTTGATCTAAATGTGTTAAGTAATGTAAACTACAAAGTATATTAAGTAGTATAAAGTCATGTGGGTGGTTAATTAATCAAGGTTGTTGACGCCGAGGTATATGACTAAGTTGAACTTGGTCATCTGATAGAATATTCGTACAAAATGGCGATAGACCTATCCCCTGTCACGTGAGTACACTTGTGTGTAAAATGTGGGTACTATGAACACCAAGTGACAATAATGGCACGTGATGTTAAATTTTGATAGTTTTAGTCTTTAGAATCATATTTAATTTTGCGTGAATATGTCACACACACATCATTGGTTCCATAGATATAGAAGCACTAGATCGGCAGTAAGTGACAAACGTCATAGCATAAACGTCAACAAAGGCAAGACCTCTCATGGACACGATAACGACCTACAACGGTTTCGGCATCAAGCATGAATGAAAATTATTATCTTATTTTCGTTAATTCTGGTATTTAAGTCTTAACTTTCGTGTTTTTTTTTTATAAAGTTATTAATAATTAAAAGCTCAGAATCTAAATCAAATTGGCAAACATAAATTTGTTAGTTATTCATGTTCAAATTAAGTCTGTTATAGTTACCAGTCTATATGCTTTATTATATATAGATCTTAAACTAAAGTTTTCAATGCAAATATATGATAAAAAATATCTTCTATCATCATAATATTCTTTTTTATTTTTATCTTTATTGATATCCAACAGCACATTTAGAAAACTTAAAAAACAATGTTTTATAAGGAACTACAAAATTTCTTAGCCAATGACAGGATACCACTTAAGCATTAAAATATAAAACAGAATTAGTAACATTCTTACTGTATAACTTAAAATTAAAATAAAAAGAAATAAAGTTTGCTTAATGAAAAGAGAAAAGAATAATAATACCCTTACTTACTACTTTACGACAATTAATAAACAAATATATAATATATTACATATAGACATACAAATATAAATAAAAATAAATGTATATGAGATAGATATAAAAAAATAATAATAGATACTGTGTAAAAAAAATAAATAAGTTAAAAAAGAACAGTTACATATGATATTTACAAAGGTATAAATAGATAGATGTATTTAAAATAAATAGATAAATAAATATATATTTTATTTATTCTTGATTCATTAATTCTTGTTGCATAATCTTGATCATACAGCTTTTGAAAACTGGTTTGGATTGATAGAATATGTCGATATTATTACTTTTCAGATCGTTATAAAATTTCTAATTACTATAAAGTTAACAAATTGGCGGAAATAACAAATACGTGAATTTATATCAAGTAACATAGAAAACACGTAGAAAATCCTGTAAAACACTTAGCACAATCGTGATTAAAGTTAAAAACTCACAGTAAACTGGATACCGGGAACATCTTCATATAAAAATCAGGGAACACGTGGTGGATGAATGAAAATGTGTATATTATTTACATTAACTCGGCGACACGAAGACGCGACGAGAAGAGAGTCTTATCTGTACGGCGACTCAGCAAGTCGTATGGCGACAGATAGGGACGGGTTTTCAGTTTCTGAGAGGTGGACCAAGCATGCCTCATCTCCTTTACATGGATGCCCTGAAGCTTAACGCCTCCACGGCTGACAGATTGGAGGAGCTACTGACAATCACTAATGATTTCAGTAGTTCCGACTAGATGAAGCTCGGGGTTGATAATTGTGCGGTCATCCATGTCGAGACGAGGCATGTCGTGCACTCTGGTGGTGTCGATGTCGGCATCAATCATTTGACGGCACTCTCGGAGCCTGGAAATTATACCTGTATCTGGGCATGTCATAGACCATTGGTGTGAAGGTGGCAGACGTGAAACAGGGTGTTTGCGAGGAGTTTTATGAACGCCTGAATAGTGTGCTTAATAGCTACTTGTCAGGCGTTTATAAAATCTGAGCCATTAACCCCTGGGTCATGCCTTTGCTGATGTACACTTTTGGCGTGCTCAGATGAACTCAGACCGAACTATACATCCTAAGGGATGGTACCACAGACATTTGTCGAGCATGTGGTCGTCCCGGAGAGTTACTTAGACATGTTACCTCCGGTTGTTGCTACCACTGATTGCTTGCACAGACGCAACCAAGCAGCCAAAATCCTGCATCAGGAGCTCGCTCTGAAATATAGACTCTTGCAACAGAAGCTGCCGTATTACAAGTATATGCCGGAGCCAATCCTAAAAGGACATGGAGGTGTAGGTCCGGTTTATTTCAAGACGCAGATCCGGATGCATGTCCGACTCAAATGATGTACATCCAAGACCCTAGTCTTTTGCACTGGAATAGGTCCGAGCCCACAAAAATCGAGAAAATATCCCTAACGGAATCAACAGCATCAGATCTAGAATTGCTAACTTGCGGTTCATCTTCCGGCTTTAGAAACTGGAACCAAAGTGCGAGGAAAATAGTCATGATGTTATGTTGATGATGTCACTTAGCAAGTATTCAATTGGCCAAGTGTTGAAGACCTATAATATAAAAACAATTTTATTTCAATTAATAATTAAAAGCTTAGAATCTAAATCAAATTGGCAAACATAAATTTGTTAGCCATTCATGTTCAAATTAAGACTGTTATAGTTACCAGTCTATATGCTTTATTATATATAGATCTTAAACTAAAGTTTTCAATGCAAATATATGATAAAAAATATCTTGTATCATCATAATACGAGGGCTGCTATTTATGTATCCGGAATAAAAAAAAGAAACAAACATATATCAATTAATATGGTTTTATTGCTTCTCAAAATATTCGCCGCTCAGATCTATACACTTTTGCATGCGTTGAAACCAATTTTCATAGCACTTTTTCCACTCAGACTGAGGTATCTCCAAAACGTGCATTTTGAACGCATCGACTGCCTCTTCGCGGCTCGAAAAACGTTGACCACGTAATTTTTTCTTCACATTTGGAAATAAATAAAAATCATTGGGTGCCAAATCAGGGCTGTACGGCGGATGACCTGTCAATTCGATCTTTTGAGCTTCTAAAAACTGAGTTGTGACGGCCGACCTGTGACAGCTAGCATTGTCGTGATGCAGAATGATTCTACGTTGTCGGTTAGTCTTTCTTATTTGTTCAAAGACTTCCGGCAAACAAATGGTCGTATACCACTCCGAATTAACAGTTTTACGATTCTCTAAAGGCACTGTAGCTACATGGCCATTTATACCAAAAAAACAAGCGACCATTTGCTTCAATGTGCTTTTTGCACGAATAACTTTTGTTGGGTTCGGCTCATCTTGGAACACCCACACCGTGGACTGCTGCTTAGTTTCGGGGTCGTAAGCGTAGATCCAAGATTCGTCACCTGTGTAGATATTATAAACAGCTTTTGACGCACCACGGTTGTATTTTTTTAACATTTCTTTGCACCAATCGACACGAGCCTGTTTTTGATCAATACTCAAGTTGTGCGGAATCCAACGGGAGCAAATTTTTTTTACAGCTAAATGTTCATGAAGTATCTTATGTATGCTCGTCATACTAATGCCCAGAGATGCCTCTATCTCACGATATGTACCATGACGATCTTGAGTTATTAGTTCCCGGACAGCATCGATGTTTTGAGGTACAACGACCGTTTTAGGGCGACCTTCTTTAATTTCATCAGTAAGCTTAGATCGTCCACGATTAAACTCGCTAAACCAGTGATACACAGTGGTCTTTGAGGGTGCTTCATCCCCAAAAGTTGAAGTAAGCTGATCGATGCACTGTTTTTGAGTTAGACCACGCCGAAAATCGTAAAAAATCATGGCACGAAAATGTTCACGAGTTAAATCCATGGTGGTGAAGACACGCAATTTTCAAAATGACGCTACGATGTGAAAACAATTGACAGTCACATAAAAATAAATGTATTCTAAAGCTAAAGAGTTCTATTTTTAAATGATGTAATTACTTTTTAAATTATTGTTCTGTAAGTGGCCAGTTCCGGATACATAAATAGCAGCCCTCGTATTCTAATTACTATAAAGTTAACAAATTGGCGGAAATAACAAATACGTGAATTTATATCAAGTAACATAGAAAACACGTAGAAAATCCTGTAAAACACTTAGCAGAATCTTGATTAAAGTTAAAAACTCACAGTAAACTGGATACCGGGAACATCTTCATTTAAAAATCAGGGAACACGTGGTGGATGAATGAAAATGTGTTTATTATTTACATTAACTCGGCGACACGAAGTCGTGACGAGAAGAGAGTCTTATCTGTACGGCGACTCAGCAAGTCGTATGGCGACAGATAGCTCGTAGAAATATGACCACCGCGGGAGAATGAAGATGGAGTCAGCCTGGGAATCTGGTAGAACTCTAGTGTTGTGATGCGGCTCACACTAGGAAAGTGGAGTCCGACCGTCGACCACTTTGCAGCTCTTTGGATTGGACCTGGACCTTCCAGATCTTGCAGCTTCGAGACTTACCGTCGACTTTGAACTCACACTACACTGCACTACACTTAAGGACACTGAGTCACGGAGCCCTATGTCAGGCGGCAAGATTTTTCACGACGCGCCTAACACGATGAATGATCCAGGGATTCTGTTAAAAATACCCTAAGATCATCCCACTTCTGACACCAAATTTTTAGGATGGCGTTCCGTGAATCCTTTTTAAAAAAAATTGCAAATTACTGCTGAAACTATTTAATAGAACACACAACACAAAGAACAAGACAAAACTAAGACAAAAGAAATCTTTCATCTTACAACTCATACATTGAATCTGAGTCCCTGACCCCGACCTACTGTGCTCTTGTCGAAGAGTACCGCCTCTCCCATTTAAAATTTTATATTTTCTTTTTCGGCCATGGGGGAGGGGAGAATTCAAAAGAAATCCAGAAATAATAATAACAAGAGCTGGTTCCCGCCAGGCTGGCAGTACTGGTGCCAGGACTAGAACTAGACCAACCTGGATGAGACGGATTAAAAGCCATATAACAAAGGCCAGGGTCTTCATCGGCAAAATGACCAGCTTCAGATCAGGCTATAGGCCGAGGGTGGTGCGCTTCGTGTGGGAGGCATTCCTCGGTGAGAATGTTTGTCTATAAACTGGTGGAGCGCATCGATGATCTGAAGAAGAAGTTCGCTGCTTGGAGTAAACGAATTAGGCGATATTCTGAAAGGGTAAACAGGTACCAACAGAATCGTCTCTTTATGAGTGACCAGAAGAAGTTTTACAGAACTTTGGAGCGTCCCGGTTAGGTTACGCTGGTACAGCGACCGGAAAAGCAGATATAGTTGCCTTTTGGCGTGGGCGGTCGCTGATCATGAAGAGGGTCGATTGTTCGAGACGCTCGAGGGAGCGTACGAATCCAGAGCACCTATGAACCCCGCCAACATATCCGAAGAGGATGTGGTGGCTGCGATCCGTAAGGCTCTGAACTGGAAAATTCCGGGGCCGGACGGATTGCACCATTACTGGTTTTAGGGAGTCACGCGCTGTCACACTACTCTCGCCCGTCAGTTTCAAAGTGCCCTCGAGAGTGGACGCTCCCGAACTTCTTAACTACTGGAGTCACTTATTTAGCTCCAAAGAGTGATGCTACCGCGGATCCATCTCAATACCGCCCTATTACTCGTCTCTGCACGATTTACAAGACATTGACATCCGTTCTGAGCTCTAAGATGACTCAAAACATTGTTGATAACAATGTGATCTCTGGAGCTCAGAACGGACGTAGGGGTGGCAGTCGCGGTAGCAAGGAGCTGCTCCTCGTCAACGCGATCGTAGGCCAACTGGTCGAACGCAACCGTCGGAACTTCTCAGCTGGCTGGATAGACTACAGCGGCGCTAGTATAGCAAGTAATAACAGTCGAGATATCTCGTCTGTCGTGGCTTCCGAAATTCTCGGACTCCTCCCACTTTTGTTAGCACAGTCTTGTATGTCGAGAGAGGATGACAAATCTTTCATGGCCGAGAAGACGTTTATTCGTTCACTTTCCGTCGGTCAATTAGGTTTTTTACTTTTTATTTTAGTGTGTATTTGAGTTCATTCAAAATTAGTTGGTGTCTTTCTACCACTTTGCTTACGGCTAATTATTTTACCCATTTTAGAGGTTTATGTAGGTATATTAAATACACTCTTATATTTTTCTCGTTTCATAACACATTATGGATAATATACCATTTATACAGCTTTGAGTAAACGAAATTTCAACAGGTAGAAATTTTCAAGATTTTGCTGACGTTGGCAGAGAGAAGTTGTCGTTCTATGGGTTATTTGCTTTGAGTAGTGAAGTATATGGAGATAACATAAAGTACATAAAATCCTGCCTATTTTTGAAACCAAAATGGCCGACTAGTGTTGGCCAGTGATCGATACTTTTTATCGATAATATTATAGCTGAAGAATTTGGTCGTGCTTACCCTAGGATCTAGAAAAAAATAATAGATATTTAGATTTCTGCATTGGGTGGTCCATTAACATAAAAATGGTGATTACTATTCCTGCTTCGAAAAAACTTAAAGTATTTGCTGAAACATAGTAGCTATGGCTAGTACACGTATTTTTTATAAAGAAGAAGTGTCTTTCTCATGTTAAATCTGATACAGCCTAAATCATGCAATCCGTACATGTGACGTTGAGGGCGTAAAGCCAGTAACTAATTAAAAAAAACGAGCGCTTGCTTTGTAAATAGTGGGTTTACTGTTTTTTATTCTATTAACCTTCATTTATTGCGCCAATTGTTGGCTTGTCAAAAACCAGAATGAACAGCAGTGGTAACAGAAATGGCCATTTCAAGAAATAAAATATTTGTATTTTTCATTATCAATTATTATTATAGAAATATTAATAATTAAGTCTTAATAATTAAAAATTAACACTTTATTCTCACTTCTGGACATATAAAAATACTTAAAAAATATTTAAAAGCAAACCTAAAACTACTTATGTAACAGGTAACAAAAATAATTAAAAAAAAAACAAATTATACTAAAACCTATCAGTTAAAAAATATAATTTAACTTTATTAAATAAACCTTACTATCTAAAATTATGTTCCATTTAACAAAAATATCTAGCATATCTATATATATATATATTAATATTTTCCTCTCCGATTGCTTCTAGCCATTTTCGCCTTTTGGATTCATTTTTGCGGAGTCTGAAACAAGTAGGTTTTTTTCATATAATATCGATATAATACATCGACAATAATTAAAAATCATCCCTATCTTGAACATAACCTTAAACTTAAATTCAATAAATCTATATCTAAAAGTATTGAAAACTCTGTAAATACACTTCACTCTATAAAATTCAGGTATACCATTAAAGTAGGATTAGCTATAAATGCTATATGAGTCTGCTATATGATGCTATAAAGAATAAAATCACAATAATAATAGTCGATTCATTAGTTTTCCCATTTCTATCCGGTGAATTGTTAAATTAGGTCGATTCCTGCTTAAGTATGCTCCACAGGTCAGAATAGAACACTTCACCATTTTTAACAGAATTTCAGCACTATACTACTGTTTATTTCACAATAAATTGTAATTTTTCTACAAAATTTCAATGTTTACAAACAAATCAAACCATAGACAAAAAAAATCTTTGAAACTAAAATGGCGAATTCATCCACGAATTCTATATATAGTTATGTATCAGATTCTTGTGGCCAGCATTATTAAAATGGTGTTGGTCTTAATGACACCCACAAAAATACTATCATCAGACAGAGACAACAATAGCTAATCATTTCGTCAAACACAATTTTGACAGAAAAGTTTATATAGAACATTATGTGATCTCCATATACTTCACTACTCAAAGGTTATTTGCCACATAAAACAAGATGGTCGTTTCGTGTTGTTTGTTTTGTTATGTTTCTATCGGTTTTAAATATAAATAAACGGATTTCAAGGATGGAGTACTATTTGTTGATATAGTAAGTATATAAGTTTCTTAATAAATATGCGAGTGATTATAAATGTGTTGTTTTATAATTGTGATTATAATTGTGTAAGTTTAATGTGCATTTTTTTTAACTTTACAGACCAGTGTATTCGAAACTCAAAACACCATCCCCGATTTAGCCACTATTTGGCTTCATCCCTCCAATGGACAAGTGGATAGACGATGTGGAGTTGTGGACCCTCGTAACTTGAGGCCCATCCGGAGATCAAAGAATCCGGCAAACCGATATTGATCGGATGAGACTTAATAAAATCGTAAGTTTTCATTTCACTTTTTACCAGTCGTAAGTATAGCGTACAAGAAATAAAAAAGAAACAATTCGCAATCTAAATCCTATAGAGAATGCTATATGAATCTAAAAGTAATGATTGATAGTATCTGCCTTCCCCAGTGAGAACTTTCGATCGTCGAGTATTGACGATGATATGAAATAAGTAGTTAAACCAAAAATTAAATATTACTCCTCAATCTTACTTTGGAATAGACATAACACTTATACTTACCTATGCCACACCATACCTATACTCATGGCTATAAATCACATTATTTTGTATAAAACAGGGTATATATATCTAGCCAAAACTTCTCAGTTCATTTAATTATGTTTTGTTCATGTATGTACAAGTAAAGCTTCATCTAGGCATAGACACCTAAATAAGAACGTTAGGTGACCACGTTGAGCAGTACACATGATCTCTGTACCCCATCGTAAGTTTATGAATGGAGGTGTTATGACTAGATTATACTTAGAATCACCGAAGTAACTAATGCATATTTTCTTTATTTTCAGAACATTGCGGAAAAGGAGTATCATATATATATATATACCCATCTTACCTTGAATGTCCTCTAATAAGACCGAGAAGCTTCTGAATAGTATATAAGTGTTGCAGTTGCAAATTTGTTTTGTTAATTTAGTTTTAGTTAAATAGTGAACTACTATACTGTGTGAAACTGAAATGAGTATGTCTTGATGAATTAAAAACATTTTAGTTAGTCAGTATTGGTAACATATTGTAAGTAAGTGTATCAAATAAGACAAGCATGATACAATAGTCCTTTAAATGCAACTCTTATTATGTGTGAGTTTTTAATAAAGTTTTGTATTATTACTGTGTAAGTTAAAATGCTACCTCAATTATTTGTATAGCTGTGCGGTTGGGGTTAAAATATATTTATATAGTTGCATGCACTGCTATAATATAGATTAATTTGGTAGTTTGTTTTAAACAATGGCTTTGTATTGTCATTTAATAGACTACTACACTATAACTATGTGTTGCTGTTGAATAATTTTGAGATATTGCTTTGTGTCGATTTTACAAAAGTGGCCTTACATGTGTTCAACAATAAATATATATAATATAAATAAATGTCTTCTTTTTGAATCCTTGTTTTTTATTCCAAATACCTATTTCCTGTTATCATATATATGAACATATTGCCATCAAGTGTATTGCTAAAGCAATATATAGATTGCAACCTTGGGGCAATTTTGTTGCCCAGCATAATGCTGATGCTGTGGTAAAATAGCTGTGCCAGCATATTTTAATAGAGTTAGAAAATTGCGGCAAAATAAAAGACGGTAAAGTTTACAAGCGACAATTTAATGATTAAATGTGAATCGAAAATTGGTCGATAATAATTATGTAAGAAAGTTGTATTAACATCTCGAACTTGGCAAAACGAAATGAGGTAGCGCTTTTTAAAACCGACGCAACAGTTTCATTGTGATTGGCTTGTGCCAACAGACTTGAACTAAATTTCATGTTTCCCAAACTTCAGAAAAAATATTGATAAACAAAATAATGACACGAAAGATGGGTGGTGCTTTTTTAAACCGATGCACAGCGTAACAGTAAATAAAATCTAAAACTATGTAATTTAGTTACAGTACAGTTTCAAACTAAAAATAACAAATCATTTTGAAACTTTATTTAAAAATATATTCCATAATCATTGACGTGAAAAGAGATAAGGTAGTGGTATTTAAAACATACACTGCACCTTAAATAATAAAACAGTTAAGAATTTTAAACTAAAACTCACAAATCTAGAGTGAAATAAATATAAATAAATACAATAACAAAAAAGGCGTGGTAGTGCTATTTTAAACCAATGTTTCGCGATTAAAATTTACTAAGTTTACAGTTTTAAACTTAAATATGTAATACTCATTCAAAATTGTATGAAAAATTTAACTTTTGTATCTTAATAACAAAATTACGTAATTATATTTTGTTGTCGTGACCCCAACCTCACCACGAGAAATATCATGACTATGTCGTCGCAGCGTCGACATTGTGTCTTCGCGTAATGTAACACTGTGCTAGCAAAAGAAGGTAGTTGTCGTTACCCTCGTCGAGAAAACACGAAACCATTCGCTCAGTGACGTCACACGCCCTTGAACATACGCTTTTTTTACATGCTGTGCTAGCGACGGTCGAGAAACGGATCTTCTCTACGGCTGCATCGACAAAAACGTCTTTCTCGTGCGCCCCGACGTGTTTCATTACTTATCGTACTAGCACCGCAGGAAAGCATAATTTAAATCTTTTTGTTCATGAAAACCTCATGTGGGGATTATTACTTATAAATAAAGAATAAATAAAGGAAAGAAAAATTTCGCGGGTTCGATTCCCACCTGTGTCGAAATTTTTCTTTCCTTTATTTATTCTTTATTTATTACTACAGGAAAGCGTTCGATTCGGCACCTCATTCATGGCTCATGAGGGTCCTCGAGCTGTACAAAATTGATAGTACAGTTCGACACTTCCTCGGCCAGTGTATGGGGTGTTGGAGGACGATCCTGAGTTTAGCCAGACAGCGGATGACCAAATTGACATAAGGTGAGGTATTTTCCAGGGCGATTGCCTGAGTCTACTTTGGTTTTGCTTGGCCCTGAATCCTCTTAGAACACTTTTGGAGAATTCAGGGACGTGTTTTCAGTTTCTGAGAGGTGGACCAAGCATGCCTCATCTCCTTTACATGGATGCCCTGAAGCTTAACGCCTCCACGGCTGACAGATTGGAGGAGCTACTGACAATCACTAATGATTTCAGTAGATCCGACTAGATGAAGCTCGGGGTTGATAATTGTGCGGTCATCCATGTCGAGAAGAGGCATGTCGTGCACTCTGGTGGTGTCGATGTCGGCATCAATCATTTGACGGCACTCTCGGAGCCTGGAAATTATACCTGTATCTGGGCATGTCACAGACCATTGGTGTGAAGGTGGCAGACAGGGTGTTTGCGAGGAGTTTTATGAACGCCTGAATAGTGTGCTTAATAGCTACTTGTCAGGCGTTTATAAAATCTGAGCCATTAACCCCTGGGTCATGCCTTTGCTGATGTACACTTTTGGCGTGCTCGGATGAACTCAGACCGAACTATACATCCTAAGGGATGGTACCACAGACATTTGTCGAGCATGTGGTCGTCCCGGAGAGTTACTTAGGCATGTTACCTCCGGTTGTTGCTACCACTGATTGCTTGCACAGACGCAACCAAGCAGCCAAAATCCTGCATCAGGAACTCGCCTTGAATATAGACTCTTGCAACAGAAGCTGCCGTATTACAAGTATATGCCGGAGCCAATCCTAAAAAGACGTGGAGGTGTAGGTCCGGTTTATTTCAAGACGCAGATCCGGATGCATGTCCGACTCAAATGATGTACATCCAAGACCCCAGTCTTTTGCACTGGAATAGGTCCGAGCCCACAAAAATAGAGAAAATATCCCTAACGGAATCAACAGCATCAGATCTAGAATTGCTAACTTGCGGTTCATATTCCGGCTTTAGAAACTGGAACCAAAGTGTGAGGAAAATAGTCATGATGTTATGTTGATGATGTCACTTAGCAAGTATTCAATTGGCCAAGTGTTGAAGACCTATAATATAAAAACAATTTTACTTCCCATGTAGTCCCGCGTCCAGCGCTAGCTAGGGGTCGTGGGCTGGACAGTGTGCCCTCGGTGAACCTTAACGGTTTGGCTCTCACTCGGGTGTCGTCTTTCAAATACCTTGGTCATATTGTAACCGAGGATTTGGGAGACGAAGCTGACATTGAGAGAGATAGGAGGGCGATGGCAGTTCGCTGCAACCTGTTGGCCCGCAGATTTGCAAAGTGTAGCGCAGCTGTGAAAATAACACTTTTTAAAGCCTTCTGTCAGACGCTGTACACGTGTAATCTGTGGGTTTGCTATACGCAGGGAGCTTTCAACGCCCTTCGCATACAATACAACAACGCCTTTAGGGTGATGTTGCGGCTGCTTCCACGATTTTGTAGCGCTTCAGGTATGTTCACACATGGACGTACCGATGGCTTTCATGCGGTAATACGAAAGCGGATCGCTTCCTTGTTGCGGTGAATGCGTGGAATTTCCAACATCATCCTGAACACGATTAGTGCGAGGCCAGACTGTCCACTCGCCAGTCACTGTGTGCGTGTGTTCGCACTATTTAGGTATGTGTGCGTGCGTAGAAGACTAAGTTTCGCGCTCGCATATGCAAAACGCATTTGTATGCAATATAAGTGTAGTAAGTGCGCGTCGCTTTGTGAAGTTAAAGTTCTAAAAACATCTTTGATTTGAGATAATGTCACCAGTCCTACAGTCGCGTTTTTTATCGACAGGTATCACTATGGAGTGGAGGAGTGGCCCTCCACAATCTGGTGCTCAAAGCAGACGTTCTGCAGCAAGAGATTGCTCTACCATTCACTCTCGTGTCGGGCCGTATACATGAGTTGGTTATACAAGTGCCATGGACCAAGATTATGTCGGAGCCTATTGTTGTCACCATTGACACTATCGGTGAGAATTGTTTTCCTCCATATTTTGCACAAACATGAAATGAATAATTTAACTAGAAACTGTGATAAATAAGTAAATGAAGTATACATATAATATATATACTCACACCGTTATTTTCCATTGGGGTAGGCAGAGACTATCGATCGCCGCTTAGTACGATCCTTGCAAATATTTCGAACTTCGTCTACAATCAATATTTTAATACGTATTTTTTATTCTTAACACTTTGGACGCCAGCCTATTGAAGGCTTTAAGCACATTTTCTCTATATGTAGTGCCTATAAGTGTCTATACTTATAATTAAGCTGTAGAGAGGTCAATTCTGTAAATCTATACTAATAAATCTGTAGAGAGTTCAATTCTGTACATTAAATATATTTTCAAAATAACTACCAGGGTGTGATTGGTGATCTATACTGATGCCAAAAATGAAATCAGTAAAATTCTCAGTCTGTCTGTCCGTCTGTATGTCTGTCTTTTGGTTTGTATGTTCCTTATGGAAACGAAAAGTACTCGACAGATTTTAATGAAACTTGGTAGAATTATTCTCCATACTCCTGGGCAGGTTATAGTGTACTTTTCAGCAGAGTAGTGAAGGGGAATTTTGGGAAAACGGGGACAGTTACTCCACTTTTTAAACTTCCATCGCGTGTGCAGCCTTAATGATTTTAGTTACATAGAAATAATGTATGACGGAAATATTCTACATATAATTGTCTAGAAAATATCCTTACACAGCATATGTCTATCTTTTATGGTTGACTCACAATAACACGTGTAACTCCTGATAGCTTAGCAGTTCGGAGCATTCTGATTATATTTGTTTGCTCTTGCGTTTAAAAGACTCTCACTTAACCCTAATTTAAAACAGTTAACATTATAATTACCTATAAAAAAACATAATCATAGAAAATGGTATAGAAACACCAAAATTATACATAAAATACGCCATCGCGCCGGCGCACGTGAATAGTGAATCATGCTACAAGGTTATTTTTGTGTAACGGTTGCCGCGCTCGACACGGGTCGCGGCGACGACGGCGGTAGGATATAAGAGCTTCTATACCGAGGTTAAAACTGTACATTAAAGAAAAAAATAAAAACTTGTGGAATATGGTTTATTTTCGACACTATGCTATTTTTGAAAAAAAAAACTGTCTGTAAGTCCGAGAATCACGTTCGACCAGGCGGATCTTGATCAAATTTGGCATGAAGGTAGCTTTAACACCGGATTTCGTAAGGATTCCGACAGAAGCATCAAAAAACCCATACCGTTCCAAACCAAATCCTTACTAATTTATACATTACATACTAGATGGCACCAGTAGTTGCCACCTGCATTGCGGTATGGTTTCTTTTTTCGACTGTTATAAATACTTCATACCGTCTTACTCAAGCTCAACTCAGCCTGACAATAACGAGGTTGAAGTATGAGTGTATGTATGTGTGTGTGTGTTAATATATTTGAATTTGAGTGATTGATTGAGTACACTTTTGGACAGTAGGAAGTCTGCCGGGTGCATTATATATGTGGTCATTCTCTACTTACATTACTATGCTAGCTATCTATGCTTCTATAGTATCTGTACTTATTTTTTAATGAGGAAAGGTTTGATTGTTTATTGTTGTCTTGTTGGTCTCAAATAGGGTCCGAAATATCTGCAACAACTTCAAAAATTATTTTCCTTTTTAAAACTATACTATCCCTGAGTGCGATATATACATGCTATCTTTAGTTTACAAAAAAAATAAAATAGAATATGATTGTTTGTCTCGAAAAGGCTCTGAAACTAATGCAACGATTTAAAAAATTCTTTCAATGTTGGAAAATTACATTATGCCTAAGGGATACTAGTATCACCCCATGAGGATGAAGGCTTTTAGGGAGGTAGTGACAAATGCAACTTGAAACCTGGAAAGTTCTTCGGTGGTTTGTGCGTGCGTTCTCCCTCCCTTGAAGGTTTTTGTCCGCTTGGGCTCAACTATTTGGCTAGAAATCTGTTAGAGAATCCCCTTGGCGATCGCTGCAGCGCTGTCGGACACCATCCACCCACCCAGGGACCGTCCAGGCTGCTTCTGGCAGGCTGCGCAGCTGGAGGGCAGAATCCTCCTGTGCATGCTGGGCGTTCAGATTGAGGCCTGGAGGAGTCGCGGGGGGCCTGCGCAGTGGGCCACTCTTCCATAAACTGTCACCGCCCAATCAAGTGCGTGAGGTGCGGGCTTGGTCACCCTGCTGGTGACTGCTCGCGACCCAACGAGGATGCTCCCTCCTGTGCAAACTGCGGTGAGGGCCATACAACGAACAATCGCCGCTGTAAGGCCCTCGTACGCGTTAAGACCGCCCCGACCGTCGCGCCCAAGAGGCAACCCGAAATACGGGGGCCTAATCCCGTACCAGGCCAGGCGGTCCCCAAACCTCCTCCTCCCATGAGGAGTGAGGTGCCCGCGGACTCAGGCACCGCGAGACTGTTGGCGGAGGCCAATGGGCCCTATTACAGGACCAAACCCCTCAGGAAGCGCAGAAGGCGAAACCGTAAGGTGCCCCCTGCACCGACGGCATCCCTACCAACGCTCCTGACAGAACAGCCGCCTTCTACGGGAAAAAGGGTCGCGACGGCTAAAGTGGCTGCCGTGGCACCAGCGGACATGGACGTAGGACCTTCTAAGCCCAACAATCGGTGTCGCCTCAAATGGCCTTTACGTTCCTTCGAATGATTGAAGTAATCAAGGAGGCCCTAGAGACGACACTAATGGGCAAAAGTCCTATGAAGGCCCTGCGAAGGGCACTGTACATCCTTATGGCAACCATAGATCCAGTACACGATGGGTAGTACATCACTACGAATCGTGTACTGGAACCCTGGCGGGGTGAATCGAGATGAATTGGGGACGCTACACGCTCGCCGTCTTCCTAGACATAGAAAGAGCGTTCGACTGTGTGTGGCATAGCGGGGCCCTAAACATTTTGGAGGGGAGATCCTTCTATGTGTCGGTGGAAGACACCCGGTCCGAGGTGAAACGATCCGTGCGGGAACTCCCCAGGGGAGTTATGTCTCCCCGCTGCTGTACGCGCTGCACACCAACGACATCCCCACCCTCGAGGGTAACACCCTATACTAGGTTACGCTGGCGCTCTACGCTGACGACATCGTCTTCTTTTATTCCTTACGTCGGCCCCAGGTAGCGGTTGCCAAGATGCAACGTGTGCTGGATCTCCTGCCGGCTTGGCTTGGTCGGTGAAGAACGGCCGTCAACGTCGAGAAGACGGCCGCCTCATCACCAGGGTGAGAAGACCGGCTGGGCTAACGCCGCATGTGTAAAACGCTAAACGGGAAAAACGCTGACTGGTTCGGGATCTGTCGGGGTATAGGGTTTATTCTCTGTGGCAATTCAATTTGTTCACGGGTGGATCTCTGACAGAGTTGCGTGAAAGTGATTACGATCTGAAAATGGGTGTATTCATCATTAAATGCCATCAAGTGCTACTTGCTTCGTTGGTGGCAGAGTTGAAAGAGATGACGAAATATAGTATGTACGTGTTTTAAAAAAAAAAAATAAGGGGGGATGTAGATATAACTAAAACCATCGTTTTTGAAAGAGAGGAGAATAAACCGAAATGCGTGATTGATATAAATGGAACAAGTGAAAGAGTGCGTATATCAGGAACGTTTGTTTACTAGGGATGGAAAGTGTGATGAAAACATTAAAAGAAGAGTGAAAGAGGGTAGTGCGGTAAATAGACCAGTAAATAGCCTAATGACTAGTCAATCGGTGTCTGAAAAGGCCGTGCATGATTCTGTTCTCGTTCCTACGCTTATGTATGGCAGGGAATATTGGGTGTGGCAGAAGAAGCATGAAAGCAGAGTGAATGCAGTAGAGATGAGGTCCCTCAGTTTTCTTTTTATGTTAGGTTATGTGATTAAGGGCCGAAACACATAACCGCGTTGCGACACCGCAACGCTAAAATCGGCAGTATGCGTTACGGCGTTGCGGCGGCGCGAAAAAGAGCGTTTTCTTGTCGCATGTTTGGGTAACCAAACCAGTTTCTCGTGATTTTTGATAGACGTGTCTCCGCCATGGATCATCGTAAAAAACTTATTGCTTATTTGTTATTAAAAAGACATTACTCTGTTTTAAATATACGACGAAGAAGATTCTGGATACGTTATGTGTTTCAGCCCTAAGTGACAGATGAACGTGATTCGTGAAAAGTGCGGTATTAATAAAAAATAAAAGACTTAAATTGATTTAAACTTGTAAGTAAATATTGCAAAAAAATAGCAAAAGGAATGTTGAGATGGTTTGGGCACATAGGGAGAATGGATGATAATAAATTAGTGAAAGAGATCTATAAAGCCAATGTGTCAGACTTAATGCCTTTCTTATCAGATCTTGCAATTAATTAAATTATTATAATGATAAACTCACTTTGGATCTATTCCATGACAGTATAGATCACATTAAGCGATTATTTACAAAAGAAATTTTAAAATCTTAGTACATCGAATTAGCGGTTGCTGTTGCTGAATTTTGATTTATTACATTTATTTATGTGTTGCGGTGGATTTCTCTAGGAATTGTTTTATTGATTAGTTAAGTTATCAATTAGTTCAGTTTCTTTCTTAGTTAAGCTTTCTGTTTCTCATCTGTTTTCGGTGTTCTTCATTTTTAGGTATATGTGTGAGCTTGTCATTGGTTTATTTCTGTCTATGTAATAATACCATATTGTAAATTTAGCTGTAAGCCCCCCAAAGAAAATGAAATAAAATAAATTGGGTCCGAAGCATGAAGAATAAAAGAGTATGTATGAAAAGATTGATGGATGTGAACGAAGCTAGAGATGTTTGCTAGGATCGTACAAAGTGGCGATCGATAGTCTCTGCCTGCCCAAATGGGGTCTAAATATGTAAGTATATGTATGTCTGTATATTTACTTGCCTAAATTAATATGTGTTACAAATTAATATTTGCTGTTTTTGTGTTTTTTTGAAACAATTTATTCACCTAGAAAGCGTGGATAAAATATACCGTATGAATAAACAAGTAATCGGAATTTTTGTTTTAGAATGCATTCTCAACTTAAAGCCACCAAATAGTAGCATAACAGCGGAGCCACTGACGTAAGTTTTTCTTGTATTTAAAGTAAATTTTACTGATTCAATAATTTAACCACTAAGTCTTGGTGTTTATATAGTCTGGTTGTGTTCATCAAAATTGGCGCAGCCGATAGGCCCTAACGATTTCTTTACATTCCTTAAAAAACTGATTCAAGTTTAAGAAAACTGATTGTGGTCAAAGGTTCCAGTTTGGTAAAGAAACTTCTTACTTCTAAAGACAAAACTTAAATGGTCTTGCCTGTAGAGATCGTTATAGTCGCAGTTCAACACATTATATAAATGTTTTTTTTTTCAGTCCACCAAAGCCTCAAGAAGTGGAGGCGCCCCCCGGGTACATGCAGGCTCTCGTTCGTCGCATAGTTAGCAACATTGTGCTGCAAGTTCATCATTTGATTGTCAAATTCGTTGAGGACGATATTGTACTCTCTCTGAATATTCGCGAGGTCAAAATCAGTAGCGCGAACGAAATCTGGCAGCCCTCTTTTGCTGGTATGTTTTGCTGTGCAATGATAACCATAATATAATTTACATATATTTTGAATAAGTAAATATGACTGATTTTATTTATATTATTGTCGCCCTACCACAATATATTTTAGAATAATTACCTAATCGAAACATTTCGATTCTTATTACTCTTCGGGGAGTAAAAAAATATTGTTTACGAATTGCGCAACCCTCTGTTTTAAGTACGATATATGTACTCAAGTTTTTTTTTTATTATACAATTACAATAAATAATATTTCGTGTGGTTTCAAATAATTTTTTTGTAAAGGGAGTTTTAAGCTATCTCATTGTAAATAAATTATGACTGCGTTTAGTAAGCCAGAAAAAAATACGTTATTTTTCCGTCATCATGGATTAGGCACATTAGTTTATATATAATATAATATTTTTTGAATTTCAACGACAGTTACTCATTCTTTTATCATACCATATCTTCTCTATATAATCTTACTCTCTGTTCACCTGTGTGAAGTTGGCAACCAAAACTGGCAGCCATTATAATACAACCGAATCCATAAGACTATGCCTTTTTTTCCAATGGGGCCCGAAATAATATGCGAATCGACAATCTTATTAATAATTATGTTGTTTGTACCCATAGTCATCTAGACATACATCAATATCCATCATTCACATACTATACAATAGACGACGGGTCTAGTACAAAATTAAAGAAGGTCACCTTTATAAACGCATCTACAAAACATTTCAATTTACGTCTTATGTGTCGTAATACTCGTAATACCTCTGCTAATTTGGTCGTATTATAATGTCTGCCAGTTTTGGCTGCCAACTTCATACAGGTTCTATAATCAAAGTTTCCGATTCTTAAACATCAATAAAACTTTAGGTGCAAAGAAGTTTAATGTATGCGTGATCATCTTTATTTGCAGACATTGACCCACAAGTTCCCATTTTAAGAAGAATAGTGGAACTTCAAGATGTGACATTGTGTTTGGATCGCGCCGATTCGGATGGAAAGATAAGGTTTTACCAAGACCCCTTGCTTTATCGATGCCAATTTGTTGTGAGGTAATATAATCTTATATTTAGTTTTTTTGTTTGTTTTTATAAAGCAGTTTTGAAATAATCACAATTAAGTTCTAGTACATTTTGAATGCAATCTATGTGAATCTTATTCCATTAAAAAGGAGAAACTGTTACCACAGAAATATAATAAATAATTGCGATATTGTACACCACTTTTAGGTTATTGATTCGCTTAGTCTCGGGAAACACCCGCCGAGCTTGCGGAATATCAGTACACATCAGCTCTTCAAAACTGGCTATGGGCGTCAGCAGCCTCCAGATTAATCTACTGCAACGAGCCATTGCAGTATTGGCTTCAACTTCCAAGGAGTCATCGACAAATACTAAGAAGGTTCCGAATCTTGAGTCTCTCGTTGTTAAACGAGGTAAGAATGACTTAAGGAGATATACTTAATCATAATTTAAAAAAAAAATAAGATTCTTACATACATACATAACATACATAAACCCACGGCTACAATTCCCTAGAAGGGGTAGCCAGAGCTAAGGAATTGTAAATTCCTCAGCCACTTTTGGAAGTTGAGTGGGGAAAAGATGGTAAAATAAAGGCTTTTGGAGATGGGTCTCCAACCGCATCGCCCAAAAATCCAATGAAAATCCCCAATACCCTTAGTCGCCTCTTACGACACCCGTGGGTAGAAAAAGGGTAGCGACATTCTAAGCCGGCACTACGCGGCAAATTTAAGATTCTTATGTTAAGTTATAAGAAAAAGTTACGTGTATAAGGCGGAGTTCTTTGAAGTCTCTTTGCTTTGACATATTCTATTCAATAACGATACTTCCCCCGGATACTGCAGGTAGAGTTAGCGCTAGAGTCAAGCTACAGTTGTATACTATACCAGTCGTGACAAAGAAATCCACAGACTTACAGACGGAAAAAATACCGAACAAAACTCCCATATATTATTATTATTATTATTATTACTCCCATATATATGTACACACGTATTTTTGTATGCACATTCCGCTCCGTGCACTCGTGGCAAACGGTTCTCCGCTCGGTCAACCCGCTGTTGAGCTGTGTACTTTGCACCCGCGTTTCTTCAGCCGTATTCGATCTTGTGTTGCGACGAATTTTTATCGATTCTAGCACATATAAACAACAATCGTTTTCACGACTAGTCGCCGCCCCCGTTCTAGTTTCTCGGTCTGTAGTTTTCACTAGAGACTTGCTAAATGACGTTACTTTTCTTTTTGAAAATTCACTCAACTGTTTGGTCGGCAACTGGGTAACTGCGGACGGATAGGGCGGTGTCAACAAAGGTTGTTGGGGTGTGGCCCCTTGCACTCGCCTGATTACCAATCTGGTGCGGCAGTCAAAGGAACAGAGTTCGGACTCAGTTGGCCTTGGTCCATCAACCTAGTTAGCCGTTCGTTCAGGGAAATAAATTATTTTTTTCCTTCCTTTCCCATTCCTTCCTCGTTAGTGGTTAGGGGTTGTGTGCTGAAATATTGTGACTCCCATACACTTTCGAAATCAATAGGTACTCACCCTAGCGTTCATTTTACTTAGACCAAAGGACTCACTGTATGGCTACATTAGTAGGCACACACCTCATAATATACCCATATTATACTCACTGTACACACATACATTACACACATATAACTGACGCACCTACACATCTCGCCGCCCCCATCTCTTAAGGATGGCCGGCAACGATATTAATCTTACTTTTAAATTACAAAACAAATCTTAATTACATTTAATTTAATAGCCCATATATTTTTAGCGGACCCAAGTACTTCGACCACGGAAGTTTCGCCAGGTTCATGGTCGCAATGGGCATGGTCCTGGCTGCCTTCCCTCTCGGGTCGTGAAGATGCGCCGGGTGAAACCGACACCGCAGCACCCGTACCTATGAATTTGTCACTGCAAATTGATCTCATCACTTTGGTTTTTAAGGTGACCTTATGTAATAGCCTCTTATAGATTAAAATAAGAAAAAAGAGCATGAACGAAAAGAATATTGAACGTAAGGGAGGCAAGAAGATTTGTCAAGATCGATCTAAGTGGCAATTGATAGTGTCTGCCTACCCCAATGGGAATAATGGGCGTGATTATAAGTAAGTAAATTGTAGATAAATGCCTGATCACAAAATCCAAATCTATTTTATGGGTGATCATTTTATTGCACATGTATTATTAATGTTTTACGAATAAATAAAACAGCTAACTATGTATTAAAAACCATTTTCCATATAAGCACTTATTTGAACCCCATAATTTGTTAACTGTATCCAAATATTTTATTCAGGTAGGTGATTTGGAGCCACAGACGCTGAAAACACGCTTCCGTGGAGTTTTCGAACTGCAAGTATTGAATACAGCTATGCGAGCGATTGTAAGAAATCCAACATCCGTCACGGTTCACGCTGGTGTCAGAGCTGTGACGATTAAATCTATCGGGCACTGTACTTGTGGTTTCGATGGTGAATCGGTAAGCATTCATTACTTTGTCTCTAACTCAATTTTAACGCCCCGTTAATACCCGAAAGTGTGGCAGAGATCTAGTACTTCTGAACATGGTTGCATCTGAACACCAGATGACGCACGTTTTGCTTGAACAGTGCGATCATGTGATAGAGGCCAGGCCTATCGCCGTTTTGTGCGATAACATTGTCACATGACTACGTACAAGTCGCCAACATGGGTGTACTCGTGATGTTTCTCTAACCTTCAACAACCTTGATAAAAAAACACACTCATATCTTTAGAAAAAACACATTGGTGTAGGCCTGATTCGGATCTTTTGAAACAGTGGTGCTCCCACTGAGCTGTCTCGGTTTTTTAAACTCACTGATTTAAATTAATTGTGAGTCTGTACCAGGCAGCATTGTGAGCCAAGTGTTTAGAATTTAACTAGGAATCGAAATGGTTTTGCACTGGAATATCTGGGACCGTCACATCTGTGATTTTCTCTGTCTTTTTGATTATGATAGAAATACAGAGATAGAAAAGAACTATCCCCCGTTATTATTACCTGCCAAAGTAACTGCCATCTTCACATAAACTTAAATCTGCTTATAATTGCAGCCGGTACAAAACACCCACCTGAAGATGGCTCTAACCAACGAGACAGAGCCGTGGCCCTGGCCAGAAGACTCTTTCCAACAAACCGCCGACTTCCGTGTTGATGATGATGAAACACAATCGTATAACGAGTTTGTCTTGTCAAGCAAGTCTAGCAGAGTGAGTATATGACTGTGGAAACAGCAAAGATATACTGGCCAGTACACCCTGCTGTGTACCAACTTATAATTTGTATCTATGCTTACAGATCCACAATCTTTTCTTGGCCGGTAAGGGCTGTCGCTGTCATCGATATTAGTATTGCCAGTAAATAAAAAATAACCATTATAAGGGAAATAACTTTACATCATACGGGCTAATTTATTTATGTATTGAAATGTCTTAATAAAACAATTTATATAATATTCATTTAATTAATAACTAGTTGCTGTGTAGTGTCGGCTTAAAATAGCACTACCCCATTTCTGCCGGTGGGTGTACGTAAGAGGCGACTAACGGTACTGGGGCTTTTAAGAGATTTTTGGGCGAAGCGGTTGGAGACCCATTACCAATAACCTTTATTTTACCATCTTTACCCCACTCAACTTTCCGAAAGTGGCTGAGGAGTTTCTAGTTCCTTAGCTCGGGCTACCTCTTCTAGGGATTTACAGCCTTGAGTATATGTATGTAATAACTATTATTGTAAGTAAACAAGTTCGTTTTAAAGTAAGCTAATTATATTTATTTATTTTTGCCCTTGTCTGGTATGTCTACCCGAATGACTGTGTATCCTAAATTTGATGATCTTACCTCCCAAATGTTGTCTGGAAGCTTTTAGCGATAACACTGCCAATTGTACTTTTCTGCAAGCTGTTTCATTATTTTATTCTCAAGGATTTGTTATTTGTGCCACTCAGAGTTAATAAGTGGGCAACTACTTAAAATCATTTTTTAAATCCTGTAAATTAGAGGCTTACCTTGTTGTGTACTGTCTTTAACATTTCATATTTACACATAGATCCCCTAAAAAGGTGGCACAGAAAAAAATATTCTAAACATCAGATATCGTTTGGGTCATTCATTTTGCTGGGTCAGTGAATTTATGGGCACTTTTTTATTGCTGTTAACAGCCTTGTAACATATAACATAACATAACATAATCGTTCTCGCCGAATACCCCCGAAGGGGTTTGGCAGAGGTACTAATACTTCTGAACATCACGTGACTTTGTCACCTGGTGTTCAGAGTACCCACGTTTTGCATGGACAGTGTACTCACGTGATAGGGGGCAGGCCTATCGCCGTTTTGTACGAATACACTGTCACACCACTAAGTACAACTCAGCCATGTGGGTTTCCTCACAATGTTTTCCCTCACCGTTAAAAACCGTGATAAATCAACCACACACATGTCTTTAGAAAAGACAAATTGGTGTAGGCCCGATCCGGGATTTGAACACTAGTCGCTTGCACGGTCCATTAGGTACAACACCGGTTATCACGTTGTATTTGCCTTGTATTTTTATATATATGTCAGACAGTTATTACTTAAGAAATGACACATTGGTACATCCCCGCATTAGGATTAGAACCCTCGCATCAGTGTATACGAAGTGAAATCTTATTCGGGATTATTTCCCCACTTCCCGTAACCCGCACCGCTATAGTCATGCGCGCACAACTTTTCGGACGGTGTTAGCCTACTTAGATAAAATTTAACAAAACAATAATAATTTTCATAAATTTTTATATTGAATATTGGAAATAAAAGCGTTTATTAATAACCAAAGATACATCATAAAAATAATTGTCTTTGAAAAAAAGTTTCCACTACAAAAAATATTAATGAAAGTGATAATTTATTATATACGTAGGTCACCCCATAATTTTTATTTAGTTAAGAACTAACTGACAATGACAGGCCGAAATTTCAAAATGGCGACAGTAGTACCAGAGTCGCCGCCGGCCAAGTTATGATTGTGGATCTGTAACTCGAAAAACATTTACACTCCGCAATGTAGGAATATGAGTGAGACGCTGCTATGTGCGAGTGAGTCCGCAGTAGTGTGCGCTCTAACATGACTCCCACATGACTATAAAAATGTATAGTTATCAAAATAGGTAGAAAAGTTCACCTGAAGATGCCTCTAACCGTGAGGAAGATTCAAGTGAATTTCATCAGAACATGTTACAGTTTGTTTGAGAGTAAACATAATTAGCTACTACTTTACTTTGCACTATTAGCTAGCTCACGCATATATTTGTATTAAAAGTTACATAATTTGATTAGACTAATCCAAATTAGACTGCAGTTTTTGGCATTAATGTTGGTGTTTTATGAAAAAAACATTTGGTGAGCAAAAATTCCATTTTGGGAAGCAAAAAGATATATATATACTCAACGTAAAATTATTCTGATGTGTGTATATTGATTTTTGAATACAAAATTATTGAATGTAGGGATCTCTGCATAGACTGGGTGATATGGAGGTAATTAATTTTACTTGGAATTTAGTTTTGGGATAGTAGCCAAATTTAATTTATCTTTGTACCAATAGCATACCAAGGGAAAACTTACAGTATTCATTATTATGTATCGAAAACAAACCGTCCAAAGTTTAACATTTCAAGTTACTTTACTATCAACCATTGAACAGGAGTCTCATCAAGAAGAAACAGCAATTGACGATGCGGATGCCGATCCAGAACATGAAATATTAGACGAGTCCGTTGCCCAGGACAATATGCGAACTTCCACGCTAAAGAAGACTAATGACCCATTCTGGGTGGAAATGGCTCCAGTCATTTTCGTGCAGTTCACTCGGTACCGATCTCCTTTGACGGGCGAAATTAACTATGATGAAATACCTGAAACATTTGAGTACAGGTAAGTTAAATAAAATATTTCATTGTTATTTGATATCAAAGTTGTGATATACGTGTTTTTTACAATATCGTGATGTACTTGCGTTAATGTCGCGTTCTTCTATTTCAGTGACTGGGCTGAAAGCCTTAAGTTAAAAGTGGTTATTGAAAAACTAGAACTATGTTCGACCACCGGCTTATTCCATAGAATTTCGGAGATATCAAATGCGTTGGAAGAAAATATGGCCCCACCTCCGAAAGGTAACTGATATTTTGTCTGATTGTAACATTCAACCCCTAGGTTATCAGTCATAAATGAGCACATCCTAGCTCGCAGTCTCATTAATAGCCTAATAAGATCATTAAAAAAAGATTTTGTTACTACCAAAAGTTAGTTAAAAATTCAATTGCAAAACTCTTTGATTATATTGTTTATCTTTGCTTAGTCAAATATTTTGAAATGTTGATAAACATTAGTAAGGAAATTAAGTGAGAATATAAATGTTCTGTTTATATTCCCAACCACATTAAATATTTGATGATGAAGCTTATGACGTCACTTATAAGTAAAAGCTGTACTGAGGCGTTACATCAAATGAATGGTTCTATATTTTTTTGTTAAAAAAGTGCGATAACAACTAACTTCATAGTATTTTATTTTAATCACCTAATCTAAATATACCAATAAAAATCTCATATCATTACAATCAAAGCTACAGAAAACACATCCATTAACATTAACCTTTCTCTTTGAAGATCCCCAAAAGCGCCAACTGACAGTAGAAGAACGCGACGCTCTCCTGGACAATTTACCAGAAATGGGCATAGACATTGAATGCCGTGATATTTCTTTGCGCGTGATGGCTTGGGACCATACTTTGGTGGAGCATCAAACACTATCCACGGCCTCTCCTATTGCCCTCGATTTTAATTTGCCATTGGTTGTTGTGTTGGTAGCAGCCCCTTTATATCCACAGAGGTAAGAATATTTTATTTGTATGCTGTTTTAGGTTGATTTTCTATTCATTATTCAAGTAAATCCTTGGTATCTTGAATATGGATCTTTTGAAACCGTCCAGTGTATAGAGATTGACGACTTGCGACACAAAAGATTTGTGATTAGAAACCGTATATTTCTATTTCAAGACCATTTCGCTCAATGGAACGATTTTATCAGTCCTTTGTCTTGTTTTTGAACACAAAAGAGATATTCAACAGCCTCGGTTTTTAGTACTTATTTGTTTACATTTGCAGGAATGTAATGTAGTTAAGTAATTAAATATTTTGAAATACTGTACTAGGTGTAGAGTGGTTACTGGCACTACTATTCACTTCAAAAGTCCATCATACATACATACATTTACTCGCGCCGTTCATTCCCTTTGGGGTAGGCAGAGACTATCAATCGACACTTCGTACGATCCTGACAAACCTCTCTAGCTTAGTTTACATCCATCAATCTTTTCATACATGCTCTTTTATTCTTCATACTTCGGACGCCTGCCTTTTTGAGCACACTCTCAATTTGGTCTAAGTGTGTTCTCCGTGGTCGTCCTCCACTAACATTACTATCCACACTAGCTCTTGAGATCTCTTTTGCCAATTTTCTATCATCCATCCTCTCTATGTGGCCAAACCATCTTAACATTCCTTTTTCTATCTTTCTTACAATATCATCTTTCACACCGCACCTTTCACGAATCACGTTATTTCTCAATCGATCACATAACCTAACATTTTTATTTTTTACGACCTCCTCTCTACTGCATTCACTCTGCTCTCATGCTTCTTCTGCCAGACCCAAATGCCATTAATAACATTTAAACAAACCTTCATTACAAATAACCGTATCAACATAAGTGCATACTTTCAGAGTATCATCAGCCGTATCCCAAATGCCAATGAACTGCAGTTGTCTCAGGCTGAGTGCAAGACTTCGCCTCTCGGTCATAGTGGAGCCGTTCCAGATAAAGTTGACGTCACTCGCAGACAACGCCATCTCGCGGCCAGTAGCCAGGATCGACTTCCGTTTGGTCTGCCACAAACTTCTGTATCCGGAGTACTTTGAGGGACCCAAATATGTGCTCCTCAAGTGCTTGTTCGATGTTTGTAAGTAGGATTCGAATTACGTAGGTTAAAGTTTCCACTTTATTTTACATTTCTCTCCCCAATGAACTTCAAAAAGTGGTTGAAGCACAGGCTACTCTTTTTTGGATGTATAGCCTAGAGTAGTAGAGTAGTGTGTGTTTTAGTACCTAGTGTGAAAATAGGAAAAGGAATGTTATGTTGGTAAGGAACATAGAGAGGATAGATGAAAGTAAAGTGGCAAAAGAGATATATAGAACTGATATGGATGGTGTTGTCAGTAGAGGTAGGCCGCGCAAGACGTTTGAAATCCAAATTAAAAACGTTTTTGCAAAGGCGAACGTTCCAAGTGAAAAGAATAATAGAGCTTGTATGAGAAGAATAATTAACGTGAGAGAAGCAAGAGAGATTTGTCAGGATCGTGCAAAGTGGCGATTGAAAATCTCTGCCTACCCCAATGGCAATAATGGGCGTGAGTATACATTAATAAAGTGCATAGTATACATTAAGCAAGTGTCTATTTTCATAATTATAATATTTTTTACAGGCGAAATAAATATCTGTGGTTCATCGGCTAGACTCCTTGCTGCCAAAGAAATAATTTCGTCGAATTTCCAGCAAAACTCGTCTATGACGCTTAGAAATTCTACGTTATGGAGGGATGCCATACAAGATGAAGGTAATATTAAATATAAAGAAGATATCGTTATTCATGATATGCATTACTTAAAACTTAAAAAATAACACCATAATGTGTGCTTTTAGATGCAGTTTTCATTGATGTCACTTGCGAGGACTTGAAACTTAAATTTCAGAAAACGGTGGACTTAACCATACTTAATGCGAACCTAGACACTGTGCGGGCAGTGGCATTCCATAAAGACGGTATGTATCTTTATTTAAATAATTGAAATATACAGTTGCATATTGCATATAGGTTTTGGTATTTTTATTTTAATCTGTTTATAAGAATATATTACACCACGTGTCCCAAAATTCAATAACCTTGAAGCAGAAAGTCGGTATTACCTACTCTAGAAAAAAAAGACACCCTTTTTACATAAAACTGACTACATATTTTTTATCAATTTATTCAGTGCAATGATAACAATGTTTTTTTGTCAATCAGGAGAGGCAGAATTGCAACAATCATGGATCTTTTCTTCGCCGGATACAACTACAGCAAAGTAAGTACCTAGCTTTGTTCTAATTATATCAAACAAACAAACAAATATACGGGCATATTATACGCAGATCAAGCTAGCCCCAAACTTAAGTTAAACTTGTATTATGGGACACTAACTTAACAATATATTTAATATGATATAACATACATATAAAAAACATCAAAGACTAGAAAACCATAATTTATTTGCTCATCACACAAATATTGCTGTTATCGAACCTGCAACCTCCGGACCGAGTAGCTAGTCACCTATCCACTCGGCCACGGACTTCGTCAATCACATCAATACTTTCATTCTTGTCATCGACGACGCACCAGCTGTCTGTTATTTCACTTGATGTTCAAAAGTATTAGTTCCTCTACCATCCTTTATGCGATATAATGAGTGGATAGGTGACTAGCTTCTCGGTCCGGAGGTCGCGGGTTCGATCCCCGCTGAGGGCAACATTTATGTGATGAGCATAAATGATTGTTTCTTAGTCTTGGATGTTATTTATATGTGTATTATATAGTATTAAATATATCTTTGAGTTAGTATCCCATAATACAAATTTACTTAGTTTGGAGCTAACTTAATCTGTTTAGAATATGTCCGTATATTTATTTTTATTCTGCACTTTATTATTATGATTATTTACTTAATTATTTGATTTCCAGATCGTTCTTAAGGTTCATGATGCAATATGGAGAGAACCCGGGTCGCGATTATTTCGGCGTGTGGATATTGTCGAGTGCTACCGTCATCGACCCCCTGTTTATTGCGTTTCTCTCGTATAGACCAGTCCATACGTTTTCCGAGACAGGTGACTACTTTTTTCTTATGAATAGAATAAATATTATCCTTGATAGTATAGTTTTTTTGGAAGAGACTTATTATATTTCCAATAAAAAATGCTATAGTTTAGTGTGACTTTGCCGTAGATTTAATGAAGCTCAAGAACTACTTAATGAATTATTCAATTGTTTTATATGGTTAAAGTTTTTCAATTGTTTATAATGTGTTTTTTTTTTATTCAGAATTGCATCAGCACAAGAGCAGAACAAAATCGAGCTCGGTACTAAAAAGTCGTCCACCAGTAAGTCTGTCTTATAACTTGTTTAAAGTTTGTGTCTGCGGATTTTATTCCCGCTGAACATATATTGCTATGTAAAGCTTAGTTCATTGTTTTTTAACCTTAGATCTGTGATTAGGCTTTGTTTTGCATGAAAATCTCATGTGGGGATTATTCCTAATCAATTAAGCAAATAAAATAATAATAGGAGGTCGTGGGTTCGAGTCCCTCTGGTGTTGAAAATTTTTTATTTGCATAATTAATTAGTAATAAGCTACACATGAGGTTTTCATGCAAAACAAAGCCTTTACATGTGATATTAAAGAGTTCTCAGCTCAACACTCGCATTCTATCTGCGAAGATGGACGAGTGGCTTGCCGAGTTGTAATAATTCGGCAATAGATGGCGCTAACACCAGTAAAGGTGTCAAGCGACAAGCAAATAAAAATTTTCGAGCGTGTGTTCAATTGATACCATAGCTCAGTTGGCAGAGCGACGGGGGCGTATACCCGGATGTCGTGGGTTCGAGTCCCTCTGGTATTGACAATTTTTATTGCGACCTGCGACTTTGGTATATCTTCAACTATTTATCAGATACAAAATATTTTTATATAAAATGCATTTCGTTATAATAGCACCCATTCTTTATACCCCAATATAATTAAGCATTCTGACAAGTAGTAAAAATAGGTTATATAACTTAAAATTTTAATATGTTTGTAGCAAACATCGAGTGGTTTCGGCGCATCCTCTGACTACGTGCACACGCGAGTACATAGTGTCACTTCTAGCAGCGACCCGAGTGAAAGGAAAAGCAAAAGCAGCTTCTTTGCGGTAAGCTCTAGATTCTTATTCTTTCGAATTATATTGATACGAGAAGCGTTTACTTTGGATTTTTTTTCAGAACTAAAGTATGAGTCCAGAAAAAAATAATGTTGATTGTGTTTTATGTTATTTGCCAATAGTTTTACGGTACGATCGGGCCTACACCAATTTGTCGTTTCTTAAGACATATGTGTGGTTAATTTATCATGGTTGTTAACGGTGAGGGAAAACATTGTGAGGAAACCCACATGGCTAAGTTGCACTTAGTCATTGTGACAGTGTATTCACGTGACCTTTAATTGCACTTGTTGCAATATGCATATGGTTATTGTAATTGACCTCTTATTAGCCCCAAGTTCACTACATTCGTTGGGGGCTAATTACCGTCCTCCGCGTACATCTCACGGAGTTAAGGGGCACTCAACCTGAGCCTAAACCTGAGCGTTTAGATGTAGGAAAATTGCAGAGTCTAGAGATACGAGAGACCTATGCTCAGGCAGTAAGTGCTGTTCTGGCGGTGAACCTGAAGACCTGTGATGCTGTAGCTGTCATCTAATGCAGAATCTTTGGGTCGCTAGAAAGTACAGATGTTTCAGAAAAAGGTGGTAGAGAGCGGGCCCAACGAGCACATAGTGAAGCTGTACGAGCGACTGCGGCGGCTGCTATACGTGTCCGTACTCTGAGTCGCTAATATGTAGAGATATTTCAGAAAAAGGTGGTCGAGAGCGGGTCCAACGAGCGCATAGTGAAGCTGTACGAGCGGCTGCGGCGGCTGCTGCTGCACGCGGAGGTGGGCGCCGCCGCGGTGTACGTGTCCGCGGCGCCTGTGTCCGCCGTGGACTGCTCCACCGTGCGCGAGGCCGTGGACCGACACGTGCTCACTCAGTCGCTGCTGCACATCGAGTGAGCTGCTTTTCATGTTATTTATCTAGTAGCTGACCCAACAGACTTCGCACTGTAAATTTGCTTATGCCAAACTTTAGGCGTTTTTTCCGGTACTCTTAGGCGTTAAAATTTTATTCAAGGTCAAAATTTATCCGTTAAAAAAAGTATCCTATTTGATAATTTGGGTCATTATCTAGCATTCTGCCAAATTTCATTTATATACATTATGTACTTGAGGACCCTTTTCGCCTCAAACACATAAACATTCAAACATCTAAACTTTCACATTTATAATATTAATAGGATTTAAATATGCTTGAATGAAGATCTTTAAGAACGGTCTTGACTTTTCCGTTATGTAGAGTAATATATGACACAATTAAATTTAAAAATAACTATGTCATTCAATTTAAACTCATTGTGTTTTATCCTACTTAACCAGACGTTTTAGTCTAAATTGCCATGCTTCTATCCTTCAATTGTATCAATATTTTTGAAATGGGATTTGTTACAACATAATTGTTCTGATATAATGCTTCAATGATTTTTATTGAAAAACTTAAGACACCGACCAAGATCATATTTTAGTAATTAAACATTCCAATTAAAGCGTTTGATCATTTGTATTTGTCTTAACAAGAGGTATTTAGTTTAATTGTATCGTTTCAGTTTGGGAACCTTTAGAATTCAATGCAATGGATCTTGGATGCCACTGTGGAAACAAGTTCGACGTGAATGCCCGACATTTAACCTCCAAGAATCAAGTAAGATTTATTATTATCATCGTATATCCCTGAGTTGTAGTAGGCATATCAGCTATATTAGTACTTCTTAACAATATTCATACGATATTATGTCACAGGTGGGATAACGTAACAAAGGGTAAGCCTAAACACACATGATTAAGTAGTAACCTAGCCGTGTATGTGGGTGTCCTCATGATGTTTTACCTACCCTTTGCTAGAATACGAATAAGAATACTTAGTCACTAAACCAATCCAATTCCAAGTTTCCTTACTCATTATCACTATAAATATCCCTTGCTCTTTATAAAATATATTGAAGTTTCATTTTAAAACGATAGAGTTATAAAGTCCATACCCAATTGTGATATACTAGCTTGGCTATAGTTTACCATAGAATTTTTTAGGATACATAACAATGAATCAAATTCTAGTTCAAATTTCTAGTTATCTGGACGATTGCTCTTAAAAACGTAACAAATCTTTTTTAGTTGAAGAAGACTCGTTTCCCTGGAAATTGACGCACAAAGAAATGTCAGTACACACGATAAATATTGAAGAAAAAAATACAAATGATTTGAGGCAGTTCAAGTCAAGTGCCCCGACAAGTAAATTGGTTCTAGAGCCGCTGACCAGCACCGTCACTATATCAGTGGTTCCGAAGAATTCCTCAGTTCAAAGTACTAATAAAACGGGCGATAAGATTGAAAGCTTGGGAGGGGAGCGAAGAAAGGTACGTTGGAAATGTTTCTCAAAGTATATCCATCTGGAGGAAAATCCGTCAAGGACTAATACTTTGTTATTACCGTCGTTTGCAATAGAATCCAACAATCATGTAAACAAACCATATTGTCACGATTACTCCGTAATCACATACATTTGACGATCAATTATGAACATAGTCTGATTTCAACGAACGCACCATTGTTTTCACATTATCTTCAACACGATTTAACTTGTATTTATAAGTTTAATTTGTTAAAACATTTGCAACGTAAAAATTTCGAAGTATTTGACAAGCCGTCATCTTAGTTTTTTACTCATCGAACTCTATAAGTCATTGAAAAGTTAGTGTTGTTCGTAATCTGAAGTTATCTTTTATTTTTAATTTAATAAATTATTTTAATTTAATATTATTTGAATACAATAATATATTTTTTAACACGCTTTTATTAGGTCGACCTGTATGTATGTAACTATGTAATCAAATCTAAGAAAACTAATTTAACCATCTTCTAAAGGTCATAGCGTTATGAAAATTGGCAGTTGTATGTGATTTCGATGACAATACAATAATATGGTACTGTCGAGCTGATCTGATGATGGAGCCGGAAGATATGAACTGGAACCTCATGATGGATGATCGTATCATAGCCGTGTTTGGACTTGTTAAAAAGGTCTTGTAATGAACGTTGACCATGATTAGGTTTCAAGGTCTGATGATGAAGCCGGAAGATAGGCACTAGCATTCCATGATGAAATATCGTATCATAGCCGTGTTTGGACTTGTTAGAAAGGTCTTGTACTGAACCTTGACCACGATTAGGTTTTAAGGTCTGAATACAATAATATGGTACTGTCGAGCTCATCTGATGATGGAGCCGGAAGATATTAACTGGAACTTAATGATAGATGATCGTATTATAGCCGTATTTGGACTTGTTAGAAAGGTCTTGTAATGAACTTTGACCACGAAACGAACTTTGACCACGATTAGGTTTCAAGGTCTGAATACAATAATATGGATGTTTAAAATATGCCATTAGCAAAGACTAAAAAGCATAAAATAAATTAATAGTTTAAAAAACACTAAAAAACACGCTTTTATAAGTGCACTTAAAAGTCAAAAATAAATTACGGGTCGTTCAAGTTGTCTCTATTTCTGGGCTGAAGTGTAAACTATGTGCTTTTAATTATAATATTTGATTGTAAAAGCGTGGGGTGCTGGAGCAGGAAAAACTTTCTTGTAAACAAATACACGAACAAAAACTCTACATTTTGCTACTGTTGACTAGTACTTTGAACAGACTGTTTAATATAGAGCCTCCAACTAGTGGTGCTGCAACTCTAGTTAGAGTGCCGATCTCTGTAACCTGCTTCCCGAAACAT
Organism: Bedellia somnulentella; assembly: GCA_963576735.1. Taxonomy (NCBI): domain Eukaryota; kingdom Metazoa; phylum Arthropoda; class Insecta; order Lepidoptera; family Bedelliidae; genus Bedellia; species Bedellia somnulentella. Next base: position 4,247,809 of record OY755170.1, read on the forward strand.
CGCTTAACTTGATTTCTTAGCAAGGTTAACAAAAAATCTTTCCTTTTCCAGCGCCCCACGCTTTTACTATCAAATATTATAATTAAAAGCACATAGTTTACACTTCAGCCCAGAAATAGAGACAACTTGAACGACCCGTAATTTATTTTTGACTTTTAAGTGCACTTATAAAAGCGTGTTTTTTAGTGTTTTTTAAACTATTAATTTTTTCAAGAGCTTAATATAATCAACCAAAACGGATGTATCCTACCTAAGCCATAAAAAGTAAGTTGGTAAGTTTTTACTAGGTTGGCATGGGACCGTCGGATGCCAATAAAAGGAGCGAAGCGAGCAATTGCCTGATTCTCAGATATTACTTATCGTTGAACAATTTATGCTACAAATATCTCAACACGCGTTGCTATGCAATTTGTTATGATTCTTTGAATATACTTGTTGGTTTACCTTAACGCGTGATTGATTCTACACAAAACTGCAAAGGAGTTAGAGTCCTGATTTTGGAAAACTTAAATTGTTAGCAAATTTTATTGTTGAGAAAAACATATCTAAATAGCTAAATAATTTTCTTTGAATGTTCAAGAAAGTTTTCGTTCAAAAGAGTTTTGGGAAAAATGTTCTAGAACTCGAGTATTAGCGTTCAAAAGTTCGAAAAATCTCCAAGTGTCGGAGCGCAAACGGACGTGACTTTGGGACGATCGAATATGAAAAAAAAATATTTTCACGCGCTGGCGTTGTTTAACTATTTTTTCCATAGATTTAACATTGTATTTTTTTAATGGTGATTATTCCTCCGTGGCACATCCGATTTTTATCAAAATTGACATAAACCATCTATACATGAGCCCTGACCACCGTGCAAAATTTCAGGGTTCTGAGTTGAGCCGTTTGGGAGAAGTACGATCACAACGAAATGCAAAAGTCAGGGGTAAATGGAGCTTCGCTCCAAAAAAATTACAGGTGGCCACTTTGTTAGAATTGTCATTCACAGTCATTCACTGTTCTGTGGGTTCGCTGTGCATTAGTGTTTTCTGTTTCCGATTTCTACGACTTTGCATTCTCATTTTGGACTTTTGTTTTGCTTTACGATTTGGCTGGACATATTTTTCTTGGAACGACGACCTTTGCACGCCATCACGGACTTTGATATAGCATACGATTGGTATTTTTTCTCAAGGAGTAATCAGGAGGTAAGAATGATTTAGATCTATTACCTACAACTAATCAGTTTTATTTTATAGTCTATGGCTTATATATTTAATCTATTTAGTCAGTTTTATTTTAGTACCTATCCTACTATGGGCCATAGTCTACGACTTAAAATTAAAATAATCAGAAAAAATAATTTAATTAAAATTAAATTAGAACACTATGACATCACTATGGGCATAAACAATACGCTGTCAATGTCAGTCCGCCATATTTGTTTACATGATTGCTGGATTCTATTGCAAATTACTTTATTTTAATATTAAACCCGTTCATCTTCACAAATAGTGAAGGATAAAATTTAAATTAAACATAAGCAAACATCGTAGTCAACACTGTTGTTAGTATTTAATTCTGTTTTTCTCGAGACTGATACGTTTCTGATTTCAAATCCTTCAAACAATGTTCCTATCAATAAATATGTTAAATTACAACTGTTACTTTCAGAGGATGAAATATTTCTACACCGGAGAGAACTATGAACCTACGACTTGGGGAGAATTTGTCAGAGGACCTACCTCCAGGTAAATGTCGGAGTCATTAAAGCATATTAAGATATATAATAAGATATGTTTTTATTACAAACTGATTAACATATGTTGTTTTTCAACAGGAAAAAGGAGCAGGAAGCGGTAAGAAAATTAATATACATAAAGACTTCCTTTATTTAATCTAATATTTAGATGATTTTTTTTGTTATCTAAATACTGCAGGTAATATAAAGCCGATATAGTAATTAGTATAAGTTTTTATATAGTATACCATTCATATTGTTCAATTTAAACTTAATGAATTAAAGGTAACACAAATGATAATAATTAGTTACTAATACGAGTCACATGAGTCCTATTAAAGCTGGTATATTAGTAGATTTGGTGTTGGATTGATATTTGAGTCTAGAACTCATTCCTTATTGAAAGTATTAAGTTTTGCAGAGAGAAATTTTGTCTATAAAAGTTATGGTGAAATCATCGCCATTCTTACTTATAGAGTGCAATACAGATGGTCAAAAATCACAGCACCAGACACATTTTTTTTCCATTTGTTGTTTATGTCTGCTAGATGAGAGTTTAAATCTTAATTCCAATGATTAAAAATATTCATCTTTTTATAAACATAAAGTGTTGTAACTATACTAAAAACATAAAATAGTCTCGATATTGTTCAGTTAGAATCTGTACAAGCTTATTTTCGTCGCCAGCTTTCATACGACTCATTCTATTATGAACATTCTGTAGAATGTAAAATCTCTTACAGAAAGAGAAAGAACAAGGACCGTCAAAGGAAAAATCGACTGGGGCGTTACTTTCTCTTGTTGTCAATATTTACATTGATACGCCGCCCATCATGATTCGAGTCAATAAAGAACAGGTAATTACTTCCATCATCAGGTACCATTCCAATGATATAATTTTTGCCGCCTGACAATAGTATTATTAGCCGGCAATTCACAAAGTAGTGCCGGCCTGGAAAGTCACTATCCCCAGGTAATCCTAAGCAACTAAGGGTATGGGGCTTTTTTAGTGGTTTTTGGGCGATGCGGTTGGAGTGGAGACCCATCACCAAAGATACTTTATTACAATCATATTTTTCTCTAAAGTGGCTGAGAAGTATTCTCTGAATTCACGGCCTTGAGCATATGCATGTATGTAAATTACAAAGTTAGTTTTGGAGTACCCTAAACGTTTGTTTTGTTCCAGGTGTTATTGATGAATTTAGCACTGGACTGCATGCGCCATGTCAATAGTTCGTTCCATCTATCAAGTTCAGTGTCTGAGCCTTCTACAGGGTAAGATCATTATTATACTTATCAATGAAGGAAAGAAAATTTTCGACACCAGCAGGACTTGAATCCACGACATCCCAGTCTACGCCCCGGTCGCTCTGCCAACTGAGCTATGGTGCCAAGTAGCCACTGTTGGGAAATTTGTTTTTCGTTGCTTCTTAAGACCTTACTGGTGTAAGCGTCATATACCTCCAAAATTTTACAAATGTGAAAAGCCACTCGTCTGTCTTTGCAGATAGAATGCAAATGTGTTGGTCTGGTGTATGCTGGTGTCGAAATTTTTCTTTCCTTGATTGATTAGTAAACTTATCCCCACGTGAGTTTTCCTGCACAACAGTCTAATTAAGATCACTATTACTTTAGTGTTACTAGTATGCATTTATTTTCGTTTCAAAATGCTTTGCAAACCAAACCTTAACATTCAATTCAGGCCGCTTATTTGTATATCTACCCTATCAACGTAGAATGTTTTGTGAGGTTCATTTTAAAACTTACTAAACATTTTATTTCGGCGGACTCTCATTTTACTATCCTTAATTGAATATAAGTGATGAAACCGTTTTTAACACTAGTAACTATTTACAGATCTTCATTATTTCGGGATCAACCATACGATGACACGACTGAGTCAGATTCGGACCTTGTTGAGTTATTCGAATCACCATCGGTCGTGAAAGGTAAAATTGTTATTATATGTTACACCATTAATTCCCATTGGGGTAGGCAGTGACTATCGATCTCGCCACTTTGTACCCTGACCAACTTCTCTAGCTTCGTTTACACCTATCAATCTTCTATTATATGCTCTTTTATTCTTCACACTTCGGACGCCTGCCTTTTTTAGCTTACTCTCTGTGTTGGCCCAATTAATTGATAAACAAGGGAAGAAAATTAACCTGTGCCAAGAATTTTTGATTTGTAAAAATCAATTATTTTAATAGCATTTTGTACAGTCCCATTCAATCTTATACATTTACTGTCTATGCGTCATTTACGAGCAGAAGAAAAATAACTCTTTACAATATGCAACTAAAACCTAATAACTTTTCCTACACAGATCAAATGGATTTCAAATTCTTCCTTTGCTTGCAATGGGTGGTGAGCCGAGCCACGCTGGTGATTCAAACACAGCCCGTAGAGTTCGTTATAAACATTGACGACATAATACTGTCAATCGATATACAAGATTTATATAAGCAACTTAAATTGAAAATATTCTCCGCTGGCATCAAATACTTGGAAAGGTTCGTATTTTTTTATTATTTGATAGCTTATAAAATGGAACTGTATAAAATATCTCTAGATGATATAAATATTTCAAACTAAATTCAATATTAATAGGGGTGTGTTTTAAAATATGATGGAATATAATGTAATGCTTTGTTGTTGTTAGCTGTGTAGTGTAGGCTTAGAATAGTACTAATACTAATAGTACACTACCCCATTTCTTCCGGTGGGTGTACTTAAGAGGCGACTAACGGTATTGGGGCTTTCGAGGGATTTTTGGGCGATGCGGTTGGAGACCCATCACCAACCACCTTTTTTTACTCTCTTTTCTCCACTTAACTTCCAAAAGTGGCCGACGCATTTCAAATTCATTAGCTCTGGCTACCCCTTCTAGGAATTTATAGCCGTGAGTATATGTATGTATTTTGTTTTGAGACTAATATTCAGACAAATCTAAGCCAGTTGTATTCATTGGTATCTAATTATAGACATGGTATTCAAGTATAATAATATATATTTGTTTTCAGAAAAGAATCGTTGGCTTGGGAGCCCGGCGCGCTTGGCGGCAGATTGTTAGTCGGTCGTGAACCATCCACTGTGGAAGAGGATAACACGTTTTGTTCTATCACTGTCACGCAGGCCAAGTAAATGACAATTTTTTTTATTTTATTCTATACTTATCAGAGAGACAAGAATATACTTACGGCTATAAATTCTGAAAATTTAAGCCATTACTTTGGAATTAACAAATCCTCAGCAACTTTTGGATGATAATGATTGACAACATACAAAATTAAAGTATCGTTAATGATATGTTTCTGCCCACATCGTCCAAAACCAAAGAAAGTTTAATAAATGTTTAGCACTATCAATCATGTTTTAGTTGCGTCAACCTCTCAAACTTCATTTACATTCATCAATCTTTATTTTTTTTTGTGTAATGGCCTTTGACCGTGTTTTATAAACACAGTCCATCAATCTTTTCATACATGCCCTTTTATTCTTCAATACGTAAATTTATATCGAACTCAATATCCTTTTAATATTTGTTTTGCTCTTTTCCATTTTTAATTCGCACTGACATTTACATCACACAGAGAAAATAATTCTAAGGTTTTAGGTACAGTAGTATCGGCAGTGCCTCGATACCTAAATAAGTGGATCAATTTGACTTTACCTTACTATACTATACTTTAAACTACATAATAGTAATTAAATATATATTTTTCAGAGTCGCAAGTTTACCCTCTAGTTGGAAAGAGGAATTACATCCCAAATTTCTGCAAGGGGCTTTGGTGAGAAATGTTTAAATCCTGCATGTTAGTATAAGAGTATAGTAAGGAAAATAAATAATCGATCCGTAATTTAATAAAGTTATGAAATCATCTGTTTATTTCGATACATAACTAGTTATGGGTATATCTGGGTAAGAAAACCCAGATATATATGTCATTAGCTGTAGTCTTGAAAAAATATAGTTTGAATTCAAAAAAAGGTTTTTTGATTAAAGTCAAGAAGTTTATTTTCCAATATTCAGTTAAAAACTATCATTTTTTGAACGTCAAAATTTTAAATTTATCATTAATCCGTTGCTTCGGAAGGTGTTCGTAAAGATAAGAAGCAACAAAGAAACTCTTCAGTTTCACATTTTTTCATTTTTTCAAAATATGGTTTGACAGTTTCAGTTTGTTAACATTTTTTACTTTATAAAAGATATTCTATACGACCAAACCAAACGCTAATTTGACAGAATTAAACTAAATTGTCCATCACAAAAAAAGAATCACATAACGTGAGAAGAAAAATCCTCACCAGACAATTATTCCTGGGAATAACGAGGGAAAATTTATAGCTTTACGGTAACGGTCATGTGCGCGTTGGTTCCTTGTCGTTTAAAACATCTTGAACACTGTAGTACGATTTCTTTAAAAGCATTGCTTTGATTGCCTTTTTAAAAGATGCCACAGGCAATTCCAAAAGGGTATCATTTAAGCTATCACCAATTTAATTAGATTTGTGTTTCTTAAATAATAGGGTTTGTCCTCAAAATAGTAGATCTGTCACCAAAATGTAGTCACCAAACAATGCAAAATCAGTTCCATAATAATTCACCTAAAATCCTGAGGTATAAAGTCTAGCACCAAATAAATGTTTTTGTATGTATTATAATAGGTGTGTCGTAATAAGTATTGAAGCAAACTGATTTAAAGAGATCACCAATAAATCATATTATGTTACTAGAAAATTGCATTAAGTGCAAATAAAAAATTAGGGTTGTCATCATCACTGGTAGTATCAATTATATTTAAATAAATTTTTGCAGAGTAGTAAATAAAACAATTAAAGTCAAAATAATCAATATTTATTGTTTAAAATAATTACCACTGAACAATCAGCGCTGGTTTAAAATAGCTGGCTTATGGCTAGCAGAATAGTAGATAAAACACTTAATTAAAGTTAAAATAATTAATATTTATTGTTAAACCTAGTTATCTTCTACCCATCGTTGAGGCCAGATTGGTCAATTTTTTAAGCGCGCCAATTTGTCTCCGCCCCTTTGATATTTTTATCATTAAAATAATAAATTGATGTATTAAATTGGTAACGAATACCATTAATTTAATATCTGAACGAAGTAAAATGTTACTACTGTATTGGTGACAAAATATCAAATAAAAAGGAGTTGCAGTCAGTGATCGATAATCGATTTATTTGGTGACAGATCTACCATTCTGAGCACAGAGCTATTATTTAATTAAAAAAACTGTTATTATAAGAACGAAGTTTATATTTATTTAATGCAATATAATTTTATTGGTTATCGATCTCCTATTTTACACATATATTAACTAATAATTAATTTGATAATTCATACCTGGGAACAATTTTTGTTTATCTGAGCACGAAAATATTTCGTGGTAATAGATCTATTTATTAGGTGATACAATTTGATGACAAATATAAATTTTGGTGATAGAAAACATAGTTCCCATTCCAAAATGTCAGAAGGAAGTTTGTTGAACATTCGGAGGGATAGTAAAGGAGTTACTTACTTTATTAAGTCTCTACTTCGGTACGTTAAGTTTATACTTATTTCGAGTGTTAACAGTATGCCTATCACTAACTTTACTAAATTGGATTATATGCTTTTTGGCATACATTAAGGGCCTCCCCGCATTTTGCAGCTACTCGTATTGCGCTCATTCTTACGTCAAATTTATTGAGAGTGACAGGGACGGAAAAAACGCGCGCGCAGGATAAATGTAGTTTATTTAGTTTTATTGAATAACTATAATGTTTAAATGAAAAGTTAAACATCAAAGTTACAGATCTTAAAGCTACGCGTATATAGACACATAATGAGTTCACATGTATGTTATGCCAGTAGAGCCTATACGGTTTTTATGAAAACAAAGCATGTTCCAATTAAATTTTTTTCATCATATTTTTCAACAAATTATTAAAATGTTAAACATCAAATTTTAACACCATGAACTAATCACCAACATATATTTTATTCATGTCATATCAATATCATCAAATCAGACTTTATAGCATTTCCAAACAATCAATATCAACCTATTTTTCGGGGGACGCCCTTAAATTCTCAAATATGTATTGACAAGGGACAGTTAAAATGCCAATATCATTAATTTTTCGCGCAACGAATACCTCGACCTTAACATAAAAAGCTTAACAGCAAAATTTTATTATCAAATTACGCGCAACTAACAAGCATACGTTAACATATAAATAACATACGTAAACATTTTTGTAATACCAGTGGAGCCTAAACGGTTTTTATGAAAAATTTGCATATTGTATTATATTTTTATTCATATTTTTTTTACAAAGTGGCGATCGATAGTCTATGCCTACCCCAATGGGAACTAACGGCGTGAGAATATGTATGTATGTATGTATGTATATTTTTTTTCTTTAAATCGTTAAAATATTAAACAGCAAATTGAAAACCCATGAAGTAATATTTATCATATATTTTATTCAAGTCATATCAATATCAGCAAAACGGACTTTATAGAGTTTTAAAACAACCAAAATAAATCTATTTTTCCGGGGACGCCCTTCAAAAATAACATACGTAAGACCTAGAAACAGTTTTCTTTCATTCCTATTGTGTTAACTTATTATTTCTTCGATTCTGAGTAATGTGCAAAAGGAATCAGACATTATCTGAAATTTCAGGCTCAAGACTCAGTAATTTGGGAAGTATTTGTTTCGATGGCACCGTTAGACTTAATCATTAAGCCCCTGACGATTACGCACTTGCAAAGTTTGCTGTCGATATTGCTGTCATCGCCACCATGTTTTTGCCCGACTAAAAGGGTTGCGGACAGCCCAGACCGACACCTGTGAGTATTTTATACATTATTTTGTTATAACTGTTTTATTCCTGTAGTTCAGTGAAAAGTATTACTTTTGAAAAGCATTGCTTGTGATAATCCTCTGGTCTATATCCTTATGCTTGCTTTTAATTATAAAAACAGTATTAAATATTAACATCATCCAGGTGGTTAAAAAAATCCTTTCTTGCGGTTTAGTTAAAAGAAAAAAGTTTGTGAGAAAGTAACTGTAAAATAGTCGATCAAATGAAAATAGTTCCTTAAAATATAGCTTTATTGTAGCCCCAGTGTCAACGTTTAACTAAACGTAACTACGCTTAACTCAGTTGAGTAACTATTGGAATGAGGTATTATAATTTTACTTGATAATTTGCTTCTTTATCATATAATTTTATTTTTAGGATCAACGCCTTTCATTGGCCATATGTGTTTATACTTAGCGGAGGAATAGATATTATTCTATCTACTGATGACATTGATGAAGAAGAAGAGGATACATTTGTTTTAAAGGTATGCATTATAAATCTCGCTACATTATTTCTTTAACAAGTAGTAATTTATTTTCCAAACTATCGAGACTAAGTATAAATATAAAGTTGGATGTAAAGTTGCTTTGAGACACTAAGCCAAAAAATATGGACTCTCCTTGATGCATGAAACAAGATGCGTTGTAATAAACCGCTGTTTCGTGTCTATTCATCTTCATCCTATTTAAATTTGTGTCTGACATTAAAAGTACGTCACTTTTTGCATTAGAACTGATGGGAGTTTCCATTTGAGTTAGTGTCGCTTATGTTTACGAGGGCTGCTATTTATGTATCCGGAACTGGCCACTTACAGAACAATAATTTAAAAAGTAATTACATCATTTAAAAATAGAACTCTTTAGCTTTAGAATACATCTATTTTTATGTGACTGTCAATTGTTTTCACATCGTAGCGTCATTTTGAAAATTGCGTGTCTTCACCACCATGGATTTAACTCGTGAACATTTTCGTGCCATGATTTTTTACGATTTTCGGCGTGGTCTAACTCAAAAACAGTGCATCGATCAGCTTACTTCAACTTTTGGGGATGAAGCACCCTCAAAGACCACTGTGTATCACTGGTTTAGCGAGTTTAATCGTGGACGATCTAAGCTTACTGATGAAATTAAAGAAGGTCGCCCTAAAACGGTCGTTGTACCTCAAAACATCGATGCTGTCCGGGAACTAATAACTCAAGATCGTCATGTTACATATCGTGAGATAGAGGCATCTCTGGGCATTAGTATGACGAGCATACATAAGATACTTCATGAACATTTAGCTGTAAAAAAAATTTGCTCCCGTTGGATTCCGCACAACTTGAGTATTGATCAAAAACAGGCTCGTGTCGATTGGTGCAAAGAAATGTTAAAAAAATACAACCGTGGTGCGTCAAAAGCTGTTTATAATATCTACACAGGTGACGAATCTTGGATCTACGCTTACGACCCCGAAACTAAGCAGCAGTCCACGGTGTGGGTGTTCCAAGATGAGCCGAACCCAACAAAAGTTATTCGTGCAAAAAGCACATTGAAGCAAATGGTCGCTTGTTTTTTTGGTATAAATGGCCATGTAGCTACAGTGCCTTTAGAGAATCGTAAAACTGTTAATTCGGAGTGGTATACGACCATTTGTTTGCCGGAAGTCTTTGAACAAATAAGAAAGACTAACCGACAACGTAGAATCATTCTGCATCACGACAATGCTAGCTGTCACAGGTCGGCCGTCACAACTCAGTTTTTAGAAGCTCAAAAGATCGAATTGACAGGTCATCCGCCGTACAGCCCTGATTTGGCACCCAATGATTTTTATTTATTTCCAAATGTGAAGAAAAAATTACGTGGTCAACGTTTTTCGAGCCGCGAAGAGGCAGTCGATGCGTTCAAAATGCACGTTTTGGAGATACCTCAGTCTGAGTGGAAAAAGTGCTATGAAAATTGGTTTCAACGCATGCAAAAGTGTATAGATCTGAGCGGCGAATATTTTGAGAAGCAATAAAACCATATTAATTGATATATGTTTGTTTCTTTTTTTTATTCCGGATACATAAATAGCAGCCCTCGTATTGTGATAAACTCATAATATATACGGCAAAAGAGGCGAAACGTTTGTTTTAATATAAAGCTACCGCAACTTTGGCTGTATGTGGTTAATATATTTACTATTAATCAAATTTTTTTTCTAGATCGGCAAAATCCGAGTTACGCCTCATCCTCTTAACCCGATTTGCAGGTAGGAAAATTTTAATATATACATTACGAGTTAACCTGCGCAACTTCGTCAGCGTGAGATATGACAAATCATCATCAGAAACATTTCTGTAGTTCAGACGTGATTGAGTACCGAACATTTAATCATTTAAAAACTATACCCCCTATTTTAATTCTTTAGGGTAGAAAATTATCCCTTAATACTTGTCCCCCTATCCCCTTAATTTTCACTTGATACGACACTAGAAGCACTAATATTTATAGGCACACCGCCGCCGCAAACGGTACGTCCAGCCATTTTTAATATCTTTGACAATATTCATTTAAATCATATGTTGTGTGGCCCTAAAAACCATCAGTGTAATTAGGGTATTTAATTGGATATTTAACACAGTAGGTATTGGTTAAAAATCGCTTCGAAAATTTTCCCCTATTTATCATTAAAAGTAACTGAAAAAATATTATTGTGGGAAATCCATAAGAAATAGCCATATACCATCGCCGAGTTTTCTGTAAACCTTTTCAAGGTGTACAATACTAAAACATTATTTTGATAAATCTCGTAGAGTTCAGCTTGCGTTCGCAATGTAACCGGAAAAAAATTAACTTATTTAAAATAACACATTAGAATATATGTTTTTACTATTTAATAAATGTTATTATACCTTCCTCTTCAATCATCCTGTCCATAAAAAACCGCATCAAAATCCGTTGCCTAGTTTCAAAGATTTAAACATACATATGGAGAGAGAAAGCAACTTTGTTTTATACTATGTAGTGATTTCTATTTTAGTTTTATCTTATTGTAATACCGTAAAGATTTTTACAAAATAAATTTATGAATTTTTATAATTGTTATTGCAGAAAACCAGTAACGTCAATACAGGATTCTTTCAGAGGGTTTGACGGGCGTCAATTTGATGTCATTATTCAGAAAGTGAGCTTGCTTACCAGCATGTTCCAGCATCTGGAGAAGTCTGAGGTATTATTCATTATTCCATGTCAAAATGTAAAACTAAAAATGTTCTGTACTAACGTCAATTAAACTTTAATGTAGCCACAAACTCTCATAATCAAGAAATGAATCTTAATAACTTCTATGAAATCATTATATTGTCCCTGATTCTCGATAAGTGTATATCGATAGTTTTGAATTAAATCGTTCCGTTTAAAGTGGGAAATCGAGTATAAAGGAGTCAGTTACGTACATACATACAGGTGCTGCTAATATAAGCGTGTAATTAAATTGAATTTACCGTTGCTTTACTAGATGTTTTATTTAAGAGAAGACGAGAAAAAACTCTTCACAAATTTTCTACATTTTTCAAAATAATTAAGTACAATTTTGCATTACAAATGTAGTTTCGGGTACAAAATTCAAATTCAAAATTCTTTATTTACATCACACTCAGTACTCATAGTACATCAGTATGATCCATAGTTTTAATTATGGTACAATTAAGGACCATATTAAAGATATGACTTTGTTTCGTAGGATAAACGCAGAAGCTATGATGAAGGCTCCACCAACGAAAATCCTGCAGTAGGGTGGACTCAAAGCGAAACTAATATTATTCTCGCCACATATATACTTCATCCGTAAGTTGTTGTTTTTTTATATATAGTCGTACGCCCCGGCTTCACACGGTGGTGATAAGTGTTTTTCTCCGCTGAAAGCCTAAAATATATAGCGTGATAATATATTACCTATGGTAGTTGTAAAAGTGTTCGTTTCCCATTGATGAATTGGAATCGACTGAGCTGTTTCTGAGACAATTCGTTACCGACGGACAAACATAATAAGAAACTGTCCTTTACCTGGTTCTAAGCTACCTCCCCATCAATTTTCAGCTTAATCGTTTAAGTCGTTCGTGAGTTATAAATAGTGTAACTAACACGACTTTCTTTTATATAATTTAGATTATTCCATAGACTGAAGACTTCTTTAACTTGGTTTACTCACTTTATATTTGCTCGTTAATAAGTTACTGATGATGCATTGCGTTTTAACGTACAAAGTCACGTAATATTTGCATTATACATGTATTGCTGTAAGTATAAAAAAAGGTTAAACCCATGGTGCCATAAGGGGCCAGTAGGCCGGTAGGTAATACAGAACGGCAACTATAATTTCTTCCGTGTCTCTGCAAACCCCTATTTCACCCATTCGAGGGTCGAGATGGCTAGTGCATGACTTTATCAATCAAGGAGTTATAATTTATGATCTTCTATACGTTGTGACAGTGACAGTACAAATTATGGAACAAGTGACGAAAAACTTTATGACCGGGAGGATTTGTGTGTGTGACCTATAAATCTAATGGATTATTTAATGATATACCGTTTATGTGATGGAAAACATCGTGAGGAAACCCACATAGCCGAGTTGTACTTAGCCATGTAACAGTGTATTCGTACAAAAACAGTGATAGGCCTGCCCATCACGTGAGTAAACTGTCTAAGCAAAACGTGGGTACCTACTTTAAACACTAGGTGGCGCTGTCACGTGATGTTCAGAAGTATCGATACCTCTGCTGTTTGTGTTATGTACACCGTTATTTCAGAATGATCCTCCAATGCGTGGTGGCTCCGGCTGTCTACGTTGGAGACAAGTTGCTGTTTTGTTCGGCCACCGAGTTCAACGTGGTGTCCAAGTGCGAGATCGGAATACAGTTTCAGCAAATCAAACTGGGGCTGGAAGTAGCTAGAGCTTTGGCCGATGCTATTGCAAGGTATGTTGGGTTTAAATGTAGATACAGACAGATAGTTGGAGACTTGGAGACATGTTATTGTTGAAAACAACTCGATATTCTCAATATATAGAAATAAAGGAAAAAAAAGAAATATATTTATAGCTCTGAGGATATATATACTCACGGCTATAAATCTTTTGAACATTGAGTGGAGAAAATATTTAAAAATATAGGTTGTTCTATTCATAATCAAAATATATTTATATCGTTAATTAGGCAACATACCTGAAGCCTTTTTCATTATTTCAGAGAAAAATCCAGTACAACGTCGGTTGGGAAATGTGTTTGTCCTTTTAGCAACATGTCTCCAGAATCATCAAGTTTTACACCATCGTCCCCCAGTAATTATGTCCAACAAGGTAAATTATTTTGTCCGTAAAGCCCCGTTGAAATGACCATAATATAGCAAACAAGCAACGAATTATTATGTAATGTACTAAATATAAGTAAAAAGCTAAACCAAATTTTGTATGTTTTAACAGATTCGTCAAAAGTAGGTAGTGCCGCTGGTTTTGACTCCGGTGCAGGGACCGTTACCTCCCAATCAACGTCTAGACAATATGAACCACAAACGTCATCTAAAGCCTACTCTGATGAAAAGTAAGTTGAGTTAACAAATAAAAATCTACACATTTAAGTTAAAGACACAAATATATACTATATCAAGGTCGTGCAGGGGTCTGAAAGATTGCCAATTGGATTTGATTGATACTAGAGCCCTGCTAATTTTAATAATAATGTTTTAGCCGCGCCTCCGCGGGCCGGAATACACTAGGAAATGATTCATTTCAGATAGAAGCGTAGACTAATCGGAGTGTATTTGACTGGACCGCATTTTTTTTTTAAACATAGATGAGTTTACGAATGATAGCTAAGCGTAAGTAAAGGTTCAATATTACCAGTAAAAACGTTTCTACGCTTGTTTTTGCAGATCATCAGATTCCGATAACTACGAACTGTACATAGTTATGGGGACCACGGAACTCACTCTACATACGAATTACAATGTAACCGATCTACAAAAATACAGAAGAAGCTCCAGTCGGATAGAAGATTTGCCAGATGATCCTCGATTGAGCGAGTGGGTTAAAAGAGCAGATACAACGCCTCTCCCAACGAATCAAGAAAACTCGGTAAGTAAATATGTTTAAGACCTTTTTACTGTGTTTACTGCTTAGAACTCACATTGTATGGGACTGTGAAATGGATTATTTTGATTACTACCGGATATTTCTGGGTATAGCTGTGTAGCGTCGGCTTAACTTTAACTATATTTTTAAGGCATTTATTGCCGTGACTTTATGCATTGTATGTAGGTATTCAGAATGTACCAAAACGTGGTATTTTCTTCCAGTGAGTGACAATTGTCTACTTCATTAAAATGTTACTACCGATAGTTTTGAATAAGATAAATAAGCGTAGTTTTTGGATAGTGACGTAACCAAGTGTTACTCAAATGATCGTCTTTATTGATACATTTAAAATATCAGTTCTTTTCTCTATAGAACGAGGAAGTTCAAGAGCAAATATCAGCGTCTGGACTCTTCATTCGTGGAGCTGGAGTCTGCGATTTAAAAGTAAGTTGTAGCTTAAATCATAAACCAGCTTAATAGTTTACAGGCAATAGCACAATTAATAGCATACTGTCTTTATTTATTACTCGTATTAATATAAAATTCTTTACAAATTGCTAAGCCAATTGGGCTATGTTTTACTTCAAAAATAGTTAATAGAATACTATTATAAAACAATTTGATTGGCGTGTCTGCGTAATACCGACAACCCTCTTGTATAATTTGCTCTGATAAATCAATAACAAAATAAAGTTAAAATTGGTAGGAAACACAGTCTAAATGTCTTTTTCTTGTCCTTCCTATATTGATATTGACATAATTTTCTTTATACGAGTGACTCTTTTACCAATTTATTTTCATTCATCCTCTCCATGTGTTTAAATTTACCTGAGTAATAAACAGACACGTGCATACATATAAACACACACACATACACACGCTCGAGGTTTGTTTTTTTTGTATCGCCATTGTGTCATCTTACATTCAATAAATTTTCAGAAAGTCCTATTATGCGACATGCGCGTAGACAATGCAGTTCCACTGATGCTCCTGATGATTTCTCAACCGAATGTGTATTACTGGAAAAATAAAGGGCAACAAAGTTTACAAGTAAGATTTTGAAATGTTCTTATCCATTGCTCTTTTGACCAATAAAATATGAAATAAATTTATGTGATGAATGCCAATTTTGTTTTGCCTTTTGTTTTTGTTGAAGGAACCGCTGCGCTGTTTTGGCTTAGATAAGTACTAGCACATATATATCTGTTATTGGCTGGTTTGGCGATTCAAAAGCGGTCCAAAGTCATACATAACAAAACGCTAACTAATATGACCCTTCGATTCACAACCAGATTAGTCAAACATGTACTAGGAGCTCTGCGTACACACTTGGACACAAATTGGCATCATATCATTACCAATTATAGATCTTGCAATCTACGAGCGCACGTCGCTCTTAGTTATGC
This sequence comes from Bedellia somnulentella, assembly GCA_963576735.1. Lineage (NCBI taxonomy): Eukaryota > Metazoa > Arthropoda > Insecta > Lepidoptera > Bedelliidae > Bedellia > Bedellia somnulentella. The sequence goes on from OY755170.1 coordinate 4,263,921, forward strand.
GAGTGACCTGTCTTACCTTCACCAAACATTTCTACACTATCACTGTCATAATATTCATTGTCATAATTTTCACTGTCATTGACATTTATAATGAACTCAAAACCATGGTCGAAATATTGCATTTTTTTAAATTCTTTTTGTTAATATTTAACTACTTTGCGTTTCCTTTCACGTGCTAACCGTACTTCTTAAACAATTATACGCACAATAACAAAGATGTGTATTTACGATTACAAGTACAAATAAAGGCGACGTGCGCTCGTAGATTGCAAGATCTATACAATTTTTTTTTAATTCTTGGTTTAAATTAATGTTCTAAATGACAAGTGTATCAATATCTAAAATCGGTGGTTATCCCCAGGTGACGATAGTCGACTTATCTTGTGACCTAGCTCCCACAGACGCAAGACTATTCTCGACAACGCCCGGAACGTCCGACCCCAACACGGGAATAGCACCCTCTCTGTTCGTCTTGAAAGTTCTGGCCCCGTGTTCCGGTACGTATTGTAATCTAACGGAAGAAAATTGTTTTGACCACCACAGAAAGCCTTCTCAAATGAAATATTTTAAGTGCTTAATGCATTCGTGAACATTAAATTGTGCTATTTATACTATTCATTTAATAAGTTGATCTAACTCATTTTCACGTCGTAATCCCCAAAGGGATGGTGGAGGCACTAATAAGTGACGAAAGACGTGGCCGAGTGGATAGGTGACTAGCTTCTTGGTCCGGAGGTTGCGGGTTCGATCCCCGCTGAGAGCAACATTTATGTGAAGAGCATAAATGATTGTTTCTTAGTCTTGGATGTTATTTATATGTGTATTATATATATTAAATATATCGTTGAGTTGGTATATCATAATACAAGTCTTACTTAGTTTGGGGCTAACTTGATCTGTGTATAATATGTCCATATATATATTTATTATTATTTATTTATTTAATTCTGAACCTCACGGGTCATTTATTTGTTACCCAGGGGCAGGCCCAAATATCGCCGCTTTGTACGAACAAATACATTATCACATGACTGCTACTCAACCTTGTAGGTTTCCTAACGAAGTTGATAATTTTAATAATATCCCCACGAATACAACTTAGGAAAAGTGATATATTGATAATTTTCTTCCAGGTGGTTACTTAGAAGGCACCTGTAACAAAGGTTCCATTACTCTTGATATCAACCGACCTTGCAAAATTGACGTGTGCGAAGAACGAATCAGGAAGCTTAATAACATCTTTTTGCAAGTGAGTAGATCTTATTACTGAATACTTGATATTTCTCTTTCATCTGATTTGCAATGGATACTCTTTCTGAGCTCTAGTTAAACAGTTTTTCGTTCACATTATTAAAGCATCTTTCTAGGTCATATCGTGCCGATTAAATGCCATTATAGGGCGATAGTTTCTTGTTTGCATCAACAACTGCTAAAATTTTACTTTAGTGTTACATATATGTTGTAGCTTTATATGTATTAACCCAATAAAAAAATAACTCTGCACATGACTTATTTCACAGGCAAAAAGTATCATGGATCCAGAATTGGACAGCGAGGATGAAATGGAAGGAGAAAGTATTTCACCTTTGTATAAGTTTCGTTCTTTAATGAGTAAGTATTGTGAAAGCCGCGTTTTACCGTACACTTTTTGTAGTGTAAAGCTTATAGTTTGAATCATGAGTTAGCTATTAATGATAATAGGCTCGTAATAAAACTAATTACAAAAATGATTTTTTTTTGCTGAATACTACTTCAAAAACTTAATACTTATTAAAAAACTGGTCCGCTAAATCTCTGTACTACTTTGTTGCTTAGGAATCCATACACAAATTTAGAATTGTCTCGAGATTCATTTAAATTTAATGGTGATTCTACGTAGTAAAGTCTTATAAAAAATATTATAATAAAAATGCTGTAAAAAAAAGTCCGCGAGCGAGAGTCCAGATAAAGTGAAAAATTCACGATGAGCCTAAGCGACATCCATAAGGATCCAATCACCATTAATATTGTAGAGGTAATGTTTTTTGAAGAGTAGAATATGTTTAGTCCTTTTAGCGCATGAACGTCAAACACCTATCACAGGTCCTATACTCATGCTATGCTGTAATATGTAATAGTTGAGAAATGGCACTTATTTTGTCCTCAGTGGAGAAAACGATTGAGACGATCACGTTGAATACGATCCAGATGGGTATGATAGGTCCACTGGGCAGTGTGGGATTCGAAGGCGTCTTCATTCAGGTTTCAGCGGTGTCTCATCCTGACCAGCTTATAGCAAAGGGCATGGTCACCGCCCTCATGGTCAATTTGGGACCTCCCAACGAGTTCAGGAAACCACTCTTGTTGCCTATGATGATTGGGTATGTTGCTTTTAAATATAGTTGTTATAATTTTCATTTACTTTAACTGTGAATTGTCTTAAAATAGCACCACCCTATTTCTTTCGGTGGGTGTTCGTAAGAGGAGACTAAGGTTAGCTTCTAAAATGATATTCGGGCGGAGCGGTTGCAGACTCATCACCAACAACCTGTATTTTGAAATCTTTTCTCCACTCAAATTTCAAAACCGGCAGAGGAAGAAACTTTTAGGGATTGAAAGTCGTGAGCGTATGTATGTATGTTTCGTTTACACATTGCAGAACATTTTACATAATGAAGGAACGCTTATTCATTATAATAAATAAATACTGTACTTTTTTACAAGACTATTAATGATTAGTAATAAAACTATCAGTTTATAGTTATACTAATAAAAGATTAAATACGACACCGTGCTGATAATAATGAATAATCGAATCAATTAAATTATTAAAAAATCATCAAATAATTCCTAAATGTATTTTTTGCAGAATGGAATTAACAGCTATATGGTCGCCATGGCTACGTGGCGAAAATATGAATTACTACGAGCCAATAATAAGAATGTTGCTTGAGTTAGATGAAATCACTGTCCAATTACGACCAGACGATCAGCTATACCAAAAAGTCAACAAAGTTTTGAACTTCCTGAAAAACATCAATAGAGTATCAAGGGTAAGCAACGGTGTATTACTCTAAGCGAATCTTAAGCATAGTAAATGTGATGGAAAGAAATTTTGAGCTTGTGTAGATTTAAGTTTTACACTCATGCTCTATTAAATGAAAGAGGCAAATAACACTTAACTTTATCATTCTTTAAACCAAGCCGCCGCCTGCAACGCCAAAGAAATAAAAATCAATTATAATAAAAAAAAGGAATGATAAAGAGAGTTGTTATGTTTGCCTTTTTCACGTCATCGTTTTCTGGTTGAAACAAAAGTTCTCAACGTAATTAATCTATTATTAAACAAAAAAATGCCCCGACACCATACTCAAGCTGTTCATCTCTCAAAAGTATGGGCTCTCCGACGACATACAATGACGCGATTATTTATACCAAAGTATTCGGTGTAAAATGGTAACAAAAGATTTTCATGAATCAATGATTTGAATATTACCTACAAATGGTGATATGCTTTGGTGATGCTTTTTCCCCCCATGTTTTATTAAGCTTATTATAAAACTTGAAAATTATGACAGGAAAATTTACCAGCCCCTCGAGGCAGTTTGGATTCCCACAAAAAATGGGTGCTTCGAAGAGTCCCGTCTGCTCTAAAATTACCAAAAACAAAAACAAAAACGAAAATTCCTGAAGATGAACCACCACCGGATGCTGGTGAACAGCATTACAAGGATGACCTAAGGTAACTATATCTTTTAAAAATATTTATCATAGCCTTCTCATGTCCAAGCCGAATACGATAAAGTTAGCCTACATAGTTTTCCAGACATGCTGAAAATTATACCTCATACTGAGAGGCATAGATGTACTAATAAAAAAACCGTAGATAAGTCATGCGCGCTCATAAGTGGCACTTAAAAAACAGGCTAAATGTCTCATCTGACTTCAGTCGCGCACTAGCTGCCATCGCAATCGTTCACCTGCTTTGGCGTGTTTGTTTATCAAATTTTTTGAGATTTTGCACAAACTATAGTAGAAAAACTACTAAAATGATGAGATTACTTACCATTCGTAAGTATTATAAATTTACAACGTTTTAATTATAATTTATAATAAATCGTGTGTATAGGTCCTAATTATTCTTTGTCAAACGGTCGTCTTAGTGTCATATTTCACGACGGTACAGAGAAAATATGTTTATCTATTTTTAGCGCTTGCTTTAAGATGCGCTATCTCGCCTACATTTCAAATGTATTTCTTGGTGTGTTGTTTGGATATATTTCTAGTGGTGTGCGTTCATCTGCCGCAATTGGTGCCACTCGTAAGCGCCGGTTTCCTCGTAAATGACATATCTAACGTTTTTTAATCTATGCTGAGAGGTAAAACCAATTTTAATCAATAGTCAAACCTGATGTCCGAAGAAACTAAATCACAATGTTCATTTAGTTCCCAAAAAGGTTCTTTACCGCTGCTATAACGTACTATTTCAATCCCGTGATCAGGAATGGGGCATTCCAAGCGGTGTATGGGGGTGACTACCAGCTGCCGATGGTGTACCAAGTCAGGATATATAACAGCACCATCACATGGAGATACCCACAACCCCGCACGATAACGAAGATTATCGTCTACCCTATGCCTGATGTAGTAAGTTGAAATTTTTAGACTAGAATAGAATAACTCTTTACTGCACATCAAACGCAAATTTACAGAAAAAAATATTAATGGATTATTAACAGTATTTCTTATTTAATAGAGATTAAAATTCGACAATAATTAATTTATAAGAAAGGGAATTAGTCCATTCTTAGTGCTCACTTACGAAACCACGACGAAATTTCAAGTTTCGACTTTATTTCAGTATCTATAACTTTGTTTTGCCTATTATATATGTAGATTCTAGAATTTACTGTGGAGGCTAACTTTTACATAATTATTACCGTCAGAGAACCTTTCGTGACATTCGAAGGCAAATTATAATTGAGTAAAGTTTCTAACACACTGTTATGTTTTATTAGATCACGAACATACCATGCGTGCTCGAGTTCCGCATGTCATCGCTGGGCCGTTGGGAGGAGCATACGTATTTCACATTACCGGTTGATGCTCCCAATAATATCACATTAGAATTCACGCCACCAGGTAGCTATAAATACTTATGTTATTACTTAATATAGAATATTATTAACTACATCGACATCGCTTATTTACCGATTTCACATCGGAGGCACACAATTAGATTGAATGTTATTTTTTAATGTATGTAACGCAATTACTCCGTTAATAGTGAATCGATTTCTGTAATTGTTTTTCTATTCGTTTGAATATGCTTCCATGTGGTCCCATTTAATTTGACTCGGGGTTGGTTGCGCGGTAAAATTATATTAAAAAATATCAAAATGCAACATATGCATCGAAACATATCGAATTTTGTATGACAAATTGGGATGCCGTCAAATAGCTAAAGGCGTCGCTTTTTGTTATAAAATATATCATCCTCGTAATTATAATCAACCCTAGAAGCTTATGAAGAAGTGATATGTTGTGAAAGTAGTTAGAAATAAACCAACTATTATCTCTATGTCCATCATACTAAACGATGTTTAAATTTCAGATTCAGTCTTTGCCACATTATGGAGGGTCCGAGTGTGCGACGGTAATAAGAAAAACAAAAATACAAACGAGTTCAATATGACATATTACACGTCATGTAAAAGTGATCCATTGGTATGTTATATTGGAGTTATTTTTCTTATTTTTAACCGATTTCATCATATTTAATGTAGTTGTTATGCATTTGTTTAGTTCGAATATTTTGAAAATGAAGTCATGTTCTCTCCAATCCATTTACTTTTTTATTACCTGTGGGAACAGCAAAAGTATGCTGGCCGATACCCCCCCCCCACTATTTAGATACCGCGATTTAGGATAATTAGACTCGAGTGTGCGAGTGAGCCCGCGGACTAGAGCCCGTTACACATGTGTTAAAAGCTAATAAATAATTGGAATGTTTTTGTTTATGAAAACCTCATGTGGGGATTATTACTAATAAATAAATGAAAGAATAAAGAAAAAAAAAGAATTAATTAAGAATTTCGCACTAGAAGCCATTGACACTATAGCTCAATTGGCAGAGCGACGGGGGCGTATACCCGGAGTTATAGGGTACGATCCCCGCTAGTGTCGAAATTTTTCTTTCCTTTATTTATTGCTAACAAACGATATTGGTTGTAGACGAGCCGCAATCGATTGGAAGAGCCGCTCCCGCCGCAAGAAGTGACAGGTGAAGAGTTATATCCGTTTATGCGCGTGGACTCGTACTTCGCGCCGCGCCTCGTGCCGCGCCGCCAGCTGAGCGTGCTGGCGGCCGGCCTGCACCTGCAGCTGTTCAACGCGCCGCCGCCCGCTGTCGAGTGAGACATTTATAGAATAGAATAGAAAAACTCTTTATTGCACAATTACAAATACACATAAATAACAAAAGTACAATCGGCGGTCTCATCACTAAAAGCGATCTCTTCCAGACAACCTTTGAATGGAGAGGTCAATAAATAGGTCAATAAATTACAGTAAAGAGGAATAATTCTTTTATACTAACATTTTGGGTAACTTAAACCGTTTACGCAGCGCACACACCAGAAGCCTTAAAATATGAATAATTATCCCCGTTTTTGTAACATTTTTCGCTTATTCATTGCTCCTATTGGTGGCAGTGTGATAATATATAGCCTAAAGCCTTCCTCAATAAATGGACTATCCAACACAAAAAAAAATCAATTTAAATCGGCCGTTCCTGAGATCCTAGCGTTCAAACAAACAAACTCTTCAGCTTTATAATATTAGTATAGATTATTACATAAGTTTCCTATATGATTCCTGCAATTCTATTGTTTGACAATGTGTGGTATTTCAGATTATCATCAAACCTTGAGGGTTTATACATATCAAAACCATACCGAATATGTCATCAAGTGGTGACCCTGGCTGTGTCTAGTTCGGAACTATTCCTGATCCATAATGATATCACTGGAAAGAGGATAGTCTTCAAAACTAGTGTGTCGTAAGTACCGCATATATATTTGTTACCAGGATATCTTTAAATCTAATTAGATAATAGAAGAATTAGTTCCAAAGTATTTTATCACACATACGCTTACTCACGTCGTTACTTCTCATTGGGGTGGGCAGAGACTATCGATCGCCACATTGTACGATCCTGGCTGACCTCTTTAGAGATAGATTTTTAAATCTGTAGAATTCTGACAGCTGTTAATTTTTGAAATGTCAGAGGTTATAAATCTTTTTCAATTTCAATGCAACTATGATCGTCTAGGTCAACAGCGCTGCAAAAGCCAAAAGAAAATTTACGCCGATCAGAAACTTAACAATAAAGGAATAAAAATTTCGACACTAGCGGTTTTCATGAACAAAAAACATTCTAATTAATGAAACATTTATCGTTTCAGGAGCGACATGTTAATGAGTTCGACCGCCGAAATGGTTCCGCTGATGTTCGAAACCGAACTGCAGGCAGCAATATCTATACCAGAACACAAGATAGACAAAACTTTACTCAATGTCAGAGCAGCTCCCTTCCACGTAGTTCTCAACGTGCCCAGGATTCATACTCTTATTTCTCTGGCGGATAACTGGAAGGCATATTGGACGGTAACGTGTTATATTTATTATTATAATATTAACTTTAATAAATTAATAAAAAAAAAAAACTTTATTCATAACCCACAGCAATACATCAAAACATCAAATACATATGAAAATAGGCTAGGTAGCAAGCTACAAGTACAATTTTTGTATTGATATTTTCAATATTAGGCACATATAGGAAAATAGGTTAACTAATCTTACTTCAAGAGAATATAGACCCCTGACCTCAAAACTATTATTAATGAAAAATTGAAGCCAGTGATTCCACGGTGGTGCATGTATGATCAGTATACAATTATCTATGATCAGTACAATATACAATTGTGACATATTTTTTTATTTCAATGAATCGTTCACAAAAAAAACACGAGTTTTATTGCATTCATTGGACACATACACAATTAAATCTGCTTATCGTGAAATTTCATTTTGCCATAACATTAAATATAGTAGTAATAGTATCTTATATGAGAAGACAGTTGTGGTAGTTACAATATTTGTAACTCACAAACAGCTTAACTGATTTGGCTGAGTGAAAATTGGTGAGGTGGCATATTACCCTGAAACAGACATAAATTTCATTTCATAATATTATAACGTGGAAAAAATTGTTTGTATATTTATTTATCGGTTATGAATTGGCTCCGCAACAAAGCAATCAATTTCAAAATTTATTTCTATAAATTTTGAAATTGATTGCTTGTCACCGATGACAAGTTAAAACTTACAGAATTAACATAGGCATTATATCACGCTAAACATCATAGGAGCTAAGCAGTGAAAAATACCTATCACCATCTACAGCATACTAGTTTATTTATATATTTTTACATCCAGGACCCCGTCGTCAGTCCCTTGCCTCTAAGCGAGGAATACGAGATGATAGCATCGTTTCGTGGTCGAGTGTTCCTTTGGATCCACAACACGAGCTTCTCGTCGCTGGGACTGAGACAGGAGAAAGGCGCCGATCGCTGCCCCGTACTCCCTCCCGGGGCTATACACGCTTTCAGGTGTGCACTTACACGTTTCTTCAAATAATTTTCTTATCCATTTTTTCTAGCTATCCCATTTCTTCCCGTGGGTGCTCGTAAGAGAGGACCGTATTGGAGTTTTTCAAATGATTTTAATTTAAATCTGGTGCACATTTGCTGAAAAATATCAAATTAAAAATTGAATATTCAAATAGCGCGTCAAAACACTATTTTGACAATATGGCGCTGCAAACGGGTCAGTGACGTCACTTGCCTATATTTGGTCTGTGGCAACAAACGAGCCACGAGGTTTCTTTACAGGCATGTGACGTCATCATAAACTCGACCATTCAAGAACGTTTTGTGTCACGTGACAAACGTTTAAAAATTTGCATTTTTATTTATGGATTTTTAAAGAAATCAATTCATATTTTCAACTTACGTTAATAAATAACCATTTTTAAACTCTTAATTTATACTGATGACAGCAATTGACACTTTATTTATCGCATTGTCAAATAGCCTATTACTCAAAAAAACCACTCCCACTGTCTGATGTAAATTAGGCCTATAAATCTGATGAATATGTCAGCGCAGTCAGAGAAAATATCTCTGTATTAAACCCTTACGATGACTAATTACAATACGTAACTTGAAAACAAACCTATTAAATTTGCTCATTGTTTACATTTTATTACTTTGTAGTAATTTAAAAAAAACTAACGCATCTACTTACCTGCATGGTTATACTTCTTTAAGATGTATAAATTTACTTAGAGAGGTTTACCATGATCGTACAAAGTGGCGATCCATAGTTTCTGCCTACTCCATATATAGTCTGATATTGCCTAGAAGAACTATTTACTCTCATGAAAACCCTGATCTTATATTAAATGAACTAATGTAATTGTGTTTTTCAGATGGAGCAGCCAGGGTGCAGGTATTACAATTACCTTGGCTTGTTTACCCGGGGAGCCAACAGATGGTTAGTTATTACTTAAGTTTTATTTTCTACTGTACTTTAAACTTACACTTACTTTGTCTTGTCTATGCATTGCAGTGAAGATTGTCTGTTTTTGTTTGTTAACTAAATATAAACTTACCATTTTGGTATGCATTTTTTTACGAAAGTTTTTATCACATCGCCATTTCGAGATTGCATGTTGTTACACATTGTATAAAATACTAAATAAATTGAGTAACATTTTAAGCTTGCAATATTTTCAAATGTCTTATGTCGCTTTGTACCATAGAGAACTTAAAACTAAATAGAGAAAACGAAAAACTAGAAAACAGCACGCGGCTTTACGAATATAGAAGCAATAAAAGCTCTATATAATGCATTGGTTAGGAGCAAACTTGAATTTAACGCAGTTATTTGTGCTCCACATGAAACTAAATATAGTCTCATGGTGGAGAAAATACAAAATAAATTCTTAAGATTTCTTTATTTTAAAATGTATAGGGTCTATCCCTATTACCCGCTTATGTATCCAACAAAATTTGTTTTAGGGATGGTTGGTTATAATACATTGCAAGTTAGATGGGATTTAAATCTAATTTTATATTTATTGAAAGTTATGCGGGGTATCATTACAAATTCTTTTGTACTGGGTCAAATAAATTTGGAAGTGCCGAATGGAACGCTGAGACGACGACAGGGAAAAACTTTTGCCTTACCACAGTCGGGCACTAATTTATTGCAGCAGTGCCCTCTGGTCAGAGCAGTAGTGGCTTTGCGGGAAATTGCAGAAAATGTGGATATTTTTGCATGTCATCTGGGTGACTTCACAATCGTTGCCTTGAAATATCTATGTTACAATAAGTAAGAGAGTACCATAAATTTAATATGTTAAAATTTAATTTAAAATTTTATCGCATTAGGTTTATGCCTGTAATGATTATGATTTTTGGAATAAATAAATAAATAAAAAACCAAACGTAGTTTTGTACAAAATTTGCTTAAAAAAATCCGCTACAAACGAATTGTCAAAATAAGTTAACCTGTGCCCTGATTTGGTTTATTCAATGTTCTGACATTTTTGGTCATACATTTGCTTCGCTAACTGAGTGCCATTAAACTGAACTCCTTACGGAAAATTACATTCTTTGTTTCTTATTTGTTCAGATAAGTTCTCTATGCCTTGCACCACTCATTTCGAAAAATAATTATTGTCAAACTCCTTTAAATATGATTATAACAGTGGTTCATTTTATACTCTAAGCGAAATAGGCGTTTTCCAACCCCCCAATTCACTGTGAAAGCGCTTAAGTCAGCTTGTGTAATGACATTATTTTATTATTTTATTTTATTTTATTCGGAAGATTTACAGCATTAAAACTTTTTGATACAAACTTAATTAATTATCTTTTAGCCATTTACAAATCTTCACACATAATATCTTGCTATATAGGAAAAAACAGGTTATGTTTACTTTGTAATAATCAATATGATTATACTGCAGAGAACTTTTTTTTTTTTTTTAAATGAAATATAAATCTATTACATTACAAAATAATATTTAGACATTAACAAGGTGCCTGCTACTGGTTGTCGTTAAAGTACTGCCGGGTCAAACTTGACTTTATAGATGTCACCGTGCTATCAAAAATATCTATATTATTATCGTTAATAATTTTGGATGCCCTAACGATGAAAGAATTTTTACGGTAGTTAGTTTTGAATCGAGGAACTGCCAGTGGTGCATGCCTTCTTTGCGTCCTGGCTGGAACATTAATGTTGATCCTGGAAGTTAGTTCAGGACAGTCAACCGCTCCATTTAATAGCTTTATAATGTAACAGATGTCAGCAATATCTCGTCTTTTCGACAGTGGCAAGAAGTGATACCGCTTGCATCTACTGGTATAATCCGGAGTTCTAGTATGTGCCTTGAAATCTAGAAACTTTAAAAACCGTTTTTGGATGCCCTCAATTCGGTTCTTATAAATATCATATTGCGGATTCCAGACTTCAGATGCGTATTCGAGAATCGGCCTTACGAAAGAGCAATATAAAATCTTTATGGTTTTCAGTCTGTTGAATACGCTAGCACATCGAATTACAAATCCAAGAGCCTTATAAGCTTTTTTCACAATGTTGTCAATGTGTTTGTCAAATAATAATTTGTGATCGTGTATTACCCCTAAATCCCTTGATTCGTTAACTTTTGTTAATAAAGAGCCCTTTAAAAAGTAATTACTATCAGTAAGTGTTTTTTTACGCGAATAAGACAAAACGAAACACTTACTAACGTTAAGTTCTAATTTATTCGTCTCACAATATGACTCAAAGTTGTTCAAATCACTCTGAAGGCTCTTCACGTCAGCAGAGTTGTGAATACTTTTTATTATTTTCATATCATCCGCATAAAGAAGAATTTTAGAATTTAGACATGAGTGTCTTTTAGAGCCTACAGTGATTTTTTCAAAACGAAAGCACTTAATTACTTTAATTTTGTTCTCTATCCTCTATGGTTTATAACCATCAATAGCAGACGCAATTTCATACTTCAATTGAAACCCATTTTTTTGCAGTAATTCCAATGCGGTCAGGATCGTACCGCGTGAAGTTGCCGACCCCTTTAAATATGTTTTGCGACAAAAGTCCCCCGAGCACGGTGCACATGCACGCGGTTTGTGAGGAGAGCGATTCGCACATCTTCATGAAACTGAGTGGGCGACTCGTCATCGCGAATATGTTGCGGCATCGGCTTATGTTTAAGGTATGTGTGATTTATTATTGTGCTTTGTTTTATTTCTACTTGACATATGAAATTTGATGTTAATGTCCTGTATTTCTGATAAAGATTATGTATAATTATATGAAACGAAATATTAACCGATTTTCTAGCAATCTAGTATGTTCTACATTTGCCCGAATTTCTCTTACTACTTGTCGTTTTTCGTACGTTGTAATGTAGTGTCATTTATTTATATACTAGTATCTAGAATACTTATATTTTGAAACTATTTTCATACAGTTACAAGACACGTGCATTAGCTCAAACGCGCGGAAGACTTTCCAGGGCGGTATTCTGGAGCCCGAGTCCATTGATAACTCCGTGCTCTGCGGCGCGGACTGCAACCTCGTTCTGAAGTTAGTATCGATGCAGTATTGCTTTCACACGCTATATTCACCTATTTGACGACTGGTTTCACTTGAATCTATCCATGATTCAAATGTCCAAAATTTTGTAGCTTGGACACTTTACAAAATAAATATCTTAAGCATTGTCAAAATACTATGTAGTAAGAAACCGCTATCTGAAAACATTTGGGTAAGACATATTTCTGCAGCACTGGACTTCTATTAACTGGGATGATGACGATAGTATGTTCACTCAATAGGGCTTCTGATGAACGCATTTTCTGAGATCAAATTAAATAGTATTTCACATTACAGCTTGTATAATAAACTTCCGTTTTTTTGCAGAATAAAATTCGCTGATACCGAAACAGGATGGTCGGGAGACATACATCTGAAAGATTCTCCCGGAACAAATTTCCCGTGGTTGTTAAAGTGTAAGTTTCATTTAACTTTTATTGTTTCTTGCTCCCGAATGCGCCGTACTTTCTGTTTTGCCTTTACGTTTTTTTTTAATAAAAGCAAACAAGATGTACTCTATAACAAGTAACATAAATACACTGATTGACAAAGACTCGTCACGAATAAATTATAATTGTATGAAATGGCAAGTTAAAATAAAAAGAACAATCATATTAAATACTCAGCTAAACGTGAAAAATCTTAGTCAACTAAGAAACTTTATCTTGTGTGTTCCTTGGTGTTGAAATACTTTAAACCACACCTTTGGCAATACGTACTTTGTAAAACATATTAATATCATCCAATACACCTTAGATTGATAGTTAGAGAAGTCAAATATGTACTGGGTTGACAGACATAAATACTCCATTCGAAATTGGTCTCATCATGTCACTGCTCCCCGCCACTAGCCTAGATTTCTAAATGAAGTTGAGTCTAACCTGTATAACGTGGATTCGATACCAAAAAATTAGGTTTAGGTCTAGGACACACGAACTTAATGAGCGTGCGAAACACCTCTCTCGGCCGATTACTCTTTTGAGAGCTCTCGCTTTTTACTATTTTTACTTATACCTTGGATTAATAGTCAGAGGTAGAAGTGTATATTTGCGCCGAGCGTCGAAATCTCACCTGCACAAATTTGCAATCACAATCAACGTATCGTAGTATTTATGCACGGCGCACTAAAGTGTATATTTGCGTGATGTAGTGCCAAGCGACGGAAACTCACCCATAAAAACTAGCAATCACAATCTACAAAACGTAGTCCTTATTCGTAGCAAGCTAAAGTGTATATTTGCGTGGCAGTGCCTGCCGAGGGCCCCGTGCCGTACGTGTCGGTGTGGTGCCGCGTGATCCGCGCGACCAGCGACGGCCGCCTGCTGGCAATGTTATGGCCGCTCTACATGATGCACTCCTACCTCGCCCCGGACTGTTATGTGAGTTGCACCCCTTGATAAAACTTATATTTCAGACAAAAAAGGGCATTATGAAAAGCCCATAGGCCTCCCGAAAAACGCGAGAGTTCGCATTGTATGATATTAGTCCCGTTTGGACACCTTATTAGGGCTCCTTTCTCCTCCCTATCCGATCTAGTTTAGGTACTTGCCCGGCACACTTAGTCATGGTGAAGCCGCAGAGGCCACAGGGCCAGCAGCAACCAATACATACAAAAAAAGGATGAAAATATTGATGGCTACAAATTAAGTTAGAGAGGTTTGCCAGAATCATACAGTGGCGATCGAAAGTCTAATGGCTTGAGTATTTATGTATATACTATAACTAGCTGACCCCACAGACTTCGTACTGTCAAAAGTGTAGACTTTCACGTCGTCAAACTGAAATATTTAACTGACCTGTTGAGGGTCTCTGTCATGCGATGAGGAAAAAGGTGTTTTTCATAGCGTCCTCACAATCTTTTCACTTCATAAGTTTTAAGTTTATAAGTATAGTAGTTTCGGCTGAGCATTGATTCTTAGTCAGTTAGTCTATTTAACCATTTTTTAAGAAAATTTAATAATCTCTTAATTTTTCTGGCATAAAAAGTGTCCTATTGTGTTAATTAGATCATTATCTGGCTTCCTGTAAATTTTATTTTAAATGCGTTCTGTGAATTAGTCTTCATTTAACTACAAACACACAAACATCTAAACTTTCACATTTATAATATTAATAGGATCAGGCTTAAACATAAGCTTCTCGCGCGGGTGACCTCGCTCGCCGGCCAGCGCAGCGTCTTGTCTTGCGCTTCATGCACGCACGCGTGTAAATTTTGTTACGGAGTAATTTTAAAATTGTATTATCTTCTAAGATGTTTATTTAAATTAAGTGATGTCAAGGACAATTTTGTTCTCAATTAAATACTCTCAATCAACAACATATTTATTTGGATAAAGATTAATATTATGTTGATAAAACATTATGGCAATTATGCATTAAATTCGACCAAATTTATTTACCATAAAAATGGTTATAGTAAGTGAAATTTAAAAGTTAGACATATACTGTCGCGGGCATTTTTTTAGATTATTTAAAGAGAAATAATTCTTTAATACATTTTTTTGGGTAACTTAAACCGTTTACGCAGCGCACACAACGGAAGCCTTAGTGTGAATAATTATCCCCGTTTTTGCAACATTATTCGCTGATAGTTTGCTCCTGTTGGTTGCAGCGTGATGATATATAGCCTAAAACCTTCCTCAATAAATAGACTATCCAACACAAACAGAATTTTTCAATTTGATTGGGTAGTTCCTGAGATCCTAGCGTTCAAACAAACAAACTCTTCAGCTTTATAATATTAGTATAGATTTATAATTAGCTGAACTAAACTGACAGTTGGTGAGTTGCCACTTGCCACTAAAAGAATATAGTATTTATAACGCAGAACTATAGAACAAATGAACCGATCTGCCCGAAAATTGTTAGCTTGGAACCAGGTAAAGGCCATAGGATATATATCATCACGCTAAATATCGAAGGGGTAAGCAGTAAAATATATTTATCACCATCCGTGCGAAGCGAAATTTGTATAGATTATAAATATTTTGATAACGGGTTGAAATGTTTTTTCCGTATTTGCTATTATTTGTTATTATTACTTTGTTATATTTTTAACCGACTTCAAAAAAAGGAGTGTTCTCAATTCGACCGGTATATTTTTTTTTTTTTTTTTTTATGTATGTTCGCCGATTACTTCGCCATTTATGAACCGATTTTGATTATTATTTTTTTATTCGAAAGAAGATACTCCCGGATTGGTACCATGATGAGGATATCAGGGTCTGATGATGGGATCCTGGAGAAATCGAGGGGAACCCTCAAATTTTATAGGCAAATGTACCGCGTTTTACATATTTTCTGAACTTATATTGGCATTTGCTTCTGAAAATCATATTGTTATGTTGCTGAGCTGATGATAGAAGGTGTGGATCCTCAATCACTAGGTATTAGGAAACAGTTCTTTCCACATTCTATATAGATTTATACTCCTCTTCGTAGCTTTTATGAAGAGAAGTACAGGTTCACTAAACATTTCTTTTGTGTTATGTTATTGTTACCGAGAAAGTACCATGAGACCAGTAGGATGATGGCATTCCAGGAAATCGAGGGGACTGTCGAAACTCACAATTATGTGACAGTGTATTTGTTCAAAACGCCGATAGGCCTGCCCTGAATAACGTGAGAACACTGCCTAATAAATCGTGGGTACTCTGAACAACAGGTGACAATGTCACGTGATATTCAGAAGTATTACTACCTCTGCTAACCCCTTCAGAGATATTAGGCGTGAGCGTTTGAGTCTTTCTTGAGATGTAGAATTGAAGACCATCGCCTTTCGAAGGATTTTAAGAACAATGTAAGGTTACATATGGTTGAGCCTATTTAATATCGTACTATAATAGAAATACCGGAAATACGAAGAATAATACAGTAATTGTCGCTTCCTCATCCGAGAGGCATCTTTGCCAGGTCTACCCATCTCTAAAACTCGTAAAATAAAATAATTTTTAACAAAAAGAAAATCGACTTCATAGAAAAACAACCGAAAATAAACAATCTAGTACTAAAAAGTACGAAATAAGTTTTTTAATTGAATATGAGTACTTTGATTGATACCTTAGCAATTTCTTTATTCCACACGCGTCAGTTCAACCTACCTAAATATTACAATTCTCTTAAATTAATTTTTGAGTCGGTGCCAGACAAACAAAAGTAAATTCACCCTGCTATCTATCTCTGATTATTACAATCTAAAAAATATTATATCGTACAAAAATCAATTTACCCTACAACTACAAGGTACCCTACATTTTACATGTATATGAAGTGCGAAATACACACTTCTTATTATCAATAATCATCGAGGCTGGCACCGGCTCACAAATTAATTTAAGAGAATTGTAATATTTAGGTAGGTTGAACTGACGCGTGTGGAATAAAGAAATTGCTAAGGTATCAATCAAAGTACTCATATTCAATTAAAAAACTTATTTCGTACTTTTTAGTACTAGATTGTTTATTTTCGGTTGTTTTTCTATGAAGTCGGTTTTCTTTTTGTTAAAAATTATTTAACTTTCTTTTCGCCGTAAATGCCCTTTTTGCATTTGCAGCGCAGAACTTAATAAAATTGATATATTCCTGCCTAGTTGATATATTGGTGCCTGGCTTAAAAGTTTATAACCTCTGACATTTTAAAAAATGGCAGCTGTCAGAATTGTACGTAAATGAAAACCTAGGTATAGTTTCGTATATTAACGGTTAAAAGACGGAGGTGCTAGTCATTTCCTTTCTTACGTTTCTTATATTAGTCGTAGTCCAGTCGTGTGAAGTGAACAAACATACATACAAATACTCAAGCCATTAGTTCCCATTGGGGTAGGCACGAACTATCGATCGCCACTTTGTACGATCCTGGCTAACCTCTCGTCTACAATCATCAATATTTTCATACATGCTCTTTTATTCTTTACACTTCGGGCGCCTGCCTTTTTAAACACATTATCTATTTGATCTGAATGTGCTCTTCGTGGTCGTCCTCTACATTACATTCCACATTGGCTCTATAAGTCTCTTTCACCAATTTACAATCATGCATCCTCTTTGTGCCCAAACCATCTTAACATTCCTTTTTCTATCTTTCAAACAGCACCTTTTACGAATCACGTCATTTCTTACTTGATAGCATAACCTTTCTTACGTCATAATATCAGACGTGTATTCTAAAGCACACAATATCACAATGTTCTAGGCATTAGTAACAACAGATCTGCGGTCAGTCCACGAGCGAGATTTGTACCATGTCGGTACGGTCCCGCCGCACAGGCAGCTAGTACGGGGCCGCGACGCCGTCACCCACGTGTATCTGCCCGGGACATACTCCGCCATGCATACGGTCAACTTCCGCTATGGGTAACTATTTCATAACTTTATAAAATAAATTAAAAAATGTATTAGCAGTCACAAAACTGTTATGGTGCCAGAGTCCTGCCCAAAACACACACCGCCAGACATACCGTCAACTTCCATTATATGCTTTTGCATTTAAACTTGTACTGTAAATTTACATCTGAATCTCTACCCTTTTCGATCAACTTCAAAGGAGGTACGCATTTTTTAAGTTGTTTTTCTGTTCCATTGAATACGCTCCCAAGGTGATCCCATTTAATGTTTATAGACAACATTGTTGTTTATCGAATTTTGTATGAAAATTAGTTATGAAGGCGGTCGCATTTTTGTTCAAAAAGATATAAATCGCATTTTAATATGTAAAAATTATTTATAGCCAGCACGAGACAGGCGCGGAGGGACAGTCGCAGGTGTCACTGCAGTACACTGATATCGACCGCTCGTTCACGACACAAGTAGAATGTCAAAACATCGAAGACATACTGCACGCACTGTGGACATGGTCAGTTATCATCATACACGTATTAGGCATTTTCAGAGGGTACCGAACAGCGAGAACAGCAAAGATATACTGGCTAGTACTTACGCTGTGTCCCAACTTAGAATTTGTATTTATATACCGCGATATAGGATTATGAGTCGCTGTGAGAGTGTGCGAGCGAGTCCGACGTCTTGAAGTCGCTACAAACACAAACACTTGCTGACATTGAAGCATATATTTATTTAAATCCTTTATTCTTTTAGGACACAATGTTGCCAACTTACTCCGATCAGTCACCAAATAGTTTTTTTTTTCTTTTTTAACTAAAATAATGATTTAAATTTGGCATCTTCTCTTCTGCTTTACATAGTGACACCTGATCACATTTCTACGCCTAATACTTCTATCATCATCCTCATTTACATACTAACCCCCGTAGCGTAAGGTGTGAGAGCGAGTATGTCATGAAGTGAGAAACTGACAGTGTAAAACCTGCAGTATCTTACTTCTCACATGTCATATGAACTCTCCCCAGCCTCATGCTGCCTATACATACCCTCCTATACTCACGGAGGATTTTACATTGGGTTAGCCAGAACTTTGCAATCAATAATTCCTCAGCCAAATTCGTAAGATGATTTTGAAGACGATAGTAAAAACAAAGTATCGTTGAGGATTACTTTTTACCATCATCGCCCAAAAGTAAAGTCTTTTTGAATAAATTGCTTTGTAGCAAATAGTAGTACATCATCGAGTAATTCATCAATTTTTAGTAAATCACCGTGTGTTGTGCTTAGTCACAAGACAGATTTATCCGTACAACGTAGTTGTAGGCCCTCCCCCTATCAAGAGATTGCTTCAAGCGAAAAGATCTAGTGTACAGAAAAGGGAATTGTTGTATTAATATTTTGATAAAAACGCTGCTCTCAAGTGACTTCCGCCTTACATAAAATATAACTAATCATTGACTAGCTGATTCATATTCTGTGACGATGTTGCATCTACATTAAACTTTTATTTTGCAGGCTTCGTTTGAATTCTCTTAACGCTCGTTCGGAGTGGCCTTATTCGGTGGTTAGAAGACATTGGCATGCACCGCTGAAACCTTCGATAGGCTACCTCCGCTGTGAATTAAAAGTAAGTTACGTGATTGTATACCCTGGTGTTTTTTTATATTTTATTTAGTAGTGGGTGAAATTCTGAAAAAGAAGCATATATTCAATGTTGTCGTTGTCTCTGTGATTCGTTGATGTGTTAGAGTGTGGAATTGTGTGATTCGTGAACGGTGCGGCGTTAAAGATGGTGTTGTAAAAAAGATATTAAAACGAATGTGAGTATAATTTGAGCACACTCAGATGAGTGACAGCAAAGTTGTGATATAAAACATACATACATACATACATATTCTCACGCCGTTAGTTCCCATTGGGGTAGGCAGAGACTATCGATCGCCACTTTGTACGATCCTGGCAAACCTCTCTGGCTTCGTTTACATCCATCAATCTTTTCATACATGCTCTTTTATTCTTCATACTGCGGACACCTGCCTTTTTGAGCACATGTTCTATTTGATCCAAATGTGTCCTCCGAGGTCGTCCTCTACTAACATTACCTTCCACATTGGCTCTATATATCTCTTTCACCAATTTACTGTCATCCATCCTCTCTATGTGCCCAAACCATCTCAACATTCCTTTTTCTATCTTTCTTACAATATCATCTTTTACACCACACCTTTCACGAATCACATCATTCCTCACACGATCACATAACCTTACATTACACACTTTTCTGAGGGATCTCATTTCTACTGCATTCACTCTACTTTCATGCTTCTTCTGCCACACCCAACATTCACTGCCATACATAATCGTAGGAACGAGGACAGCATCATGCACAGCCATTCGGGCCTTTGCAGACACCGACTGACTAGACATTAGACTATCCAGTGCTCCATTTACCGCATTACCCTTTTTCACTCTTCTCTCGATATCTTCATCACACTTTCCATCCCTAGTAAACAAACTTCCCAAATATACAAACTCTTTCACTTGTTCCACTTTCTTACCATTAATCTCAATCACGCATTCGGTCATATTCACCTCTCTCTCAAAAACCATAGTTTTTGTTTTATCCACATTCACCCTCATTCCCTTTTTCTCAAAAGACGCACATGCAATATTCATCATCTCTTGCAGCTCTTCCACCGATGATGCAAGTAGCACTTGATCGTCGGCATATAAGAGGCATTTAATGATGAATCCACCCATTCTCAATCCATAATCACTTTCACGCAACTCTGTTAAACAGTCATCCATGAACAAATTGAAGAGCCACGGGGAAGCTACACAACCCTGTCGGACACCCCGAGAGATCCCGAACCAGTCAGTATTTTCCCCGTTTACTCTCACACATGCACTGGAATCCTCATAGAGTGATACCAGTGCACGTATAAGTCGACTCCCCAAACCGAACTTGGATAACACCTCCCATAAACACTTTCTTACCACCCTATCATACGCCTTCTCTAAATCAATGAAGGAGCAATACACCTTTCGGTTCTTAGCTAAGAACTTTTCGGTGATGCTCCTTAAAGAGAAGATTTGGTCCATACATCCCATTCCCTTTCTAAATCCTGCTTGCACATCCCAAATTTTATCTTCCGTTTCATTCATCACTCTTTCAATCAAAACCTTTGCATACAATTTACCGACAATGCTGAGTAGGCTAATTCCACGGTAGTTTCTAGCCTGCTGGTGTGACCCCTTTCCTTTATATAAAGGCACAATTACCGCTTTGCACCAATCTTGTGGCACTTTGCCACTCGACCAGCATTTTTGGAAAAGGAAGTACAACCAGGAAGCCACCACCCCTTTACCAGCCCTCAGCATTTCAGTGTTTATCCTGTCATACCCTGCCGCTTTCCCTAGTTTCATACTTTTCATTGCTTTCATTATTTCTTCCATACTGATCTCACTGTCACTAAAGTCACCCATAACGTCGTTCCAATCAACATTACTGCCGATTGGCGAAGAAATGGATGTATCCTCTTTTTCAAAGAGTCCCTCAAAATAGTTCTTCCATACTCGTCTTATGCTACTTTCATCCGTCGCCAATTCACCCTGTTCATCTCTCACAACATTCACTCTCGTGTTTTGGGAAACTCCCTTTTCTTTCCGGATATATTTCCAGAACAACTTTTGGTTATTCCGGAAATTATCGGAGAGTTTCCTCTCACACCATTCTATCAGATCACGCTTTTTCTTTTCTATTTTCTTCTTAACCTCATTCTTAACTCTCTTATATTCATCTTCACTATTCTTCACTACATCATCTGTTACTCTCGCATCCATTCGTTTACTAGCTTTAATCGCTAGTAAATCTAACCAAGCTTTCTTCTTATCTCCAACTGCCTCTTTCACATCTTTATCCCACCAACTTGTTGGTGGTCTATTTGTTCTTTTACTCAATCCACATACTTCCGTCGCACATTCAACCATTGACGATTTGAGCACATCCCATACTTCTTCTATTTCCAATTCATCCTTCATCTCCACGCAACTTAGCCTGTCGTCCAATTTCTTCATATATTCATCTCTAATATTTTCATCCTCTTCCAATTTCTCCACTTTTATTCTCGCAAAATCCGTTGTTGACACTTTAGGCCTGTGACGCCAACGCGTGCACAGACCCCTAAATCGTGATATAACGAGAAAGTGATCTGTGCCAACGTTAATGCCCCTATGGACTCTGGTGTCAACAACCTTTGCTCTTAGCCTTTCATCCACTACCACAAAATCTATCATACTTCTCTCGCTTCCCCTCTGTCTAGTATACATATGGATATCTTTGTGTTCAAACAACGTGTTCGTAACACAAAGATTCCTCTCCAAACATACATCAATCACTTTCTCACCATTCTCGTTCACTCTTTTATCACCAAACTTTCCTAAAACTCTTTCACAACCGTTGCGTGACACACCAACCCAACCATTAAAATCTCCTAACATAACAATTTTCTCATTTTCATCACACCCATTCGCAACATCGTCTAACAGATTCCAAAACTCCTCCCTCTCGGATAGTGATCTAGACATGTCCGGAGCATACACGCAAATTATGCGCATCCGGACAAGCCCTAACTTCACCTTTATCCATAGGAGCCTTGGACTCACACACGCATAATCTTTCATGCACTTAGCCATCCTTTCAGATATCAGAAGTCCCACGCCTTGGCAAGCTCTGTCACTCTCGGCAACTCCTGACCAGATAGCTGTAAATGGGCCAAGTTGTGAAACCTCTTTTCCCTTGCGCTTCGTTTCATTTACACAAAGAAAATCTAGTTTTCTTTCTTCCATAATCAAACATACTTCATCTAATTTTTCATGCATCCCTCCACACACATTCATCGTACTAAAGCGGGTCTCTTTAGCCCACTTTTCGCCCCGTGAGGAACCACGGCGTGAATATAAAACATATTTGCTATGTTTGGTAAATGCTGTGATATTCGCCAAAATGGCAGGTGTCCGAAGTGGAAAGAATAAAAAGCATGTATAAAAGTATTTATGAATGGGAATAAACTGCAATGGGTTTGCCAGGGTTGTACAAAGAAGTGATCGGCAGTTTTTTAGCATCCCAAAATGTGAAAAAAACGCTTGAGAACAAAAGAAACCTGAATTGATATACCTGATCGAACCCAATCTTTCACGCCATCTATACCCGAAGGAGTGGCAGTTACTAATACTTCAGAATAACACGAGAAATTATTGTCACCTGGGTTTCACAGAACCAACGTTTGGAAAGTGTACTCACGAAATAGGAGGCAGCCCTCTCGCGGTTTTTGTATTTATACCCTAATAATTAACACATGACTAAGTATTACTTCACAATGATTTTCCTTTCAGTTAACAACCACATAATAACTGATCTACACACATGACTATAACACATTGAAAAAGAGTAATTTTTGTAGGGCCGGTTTGGGATTTGACCCAACGCCACGCCTTGGAATGAAAGGCGTCCTCTGAGTTACCACGGTTGACAACAAACAAAAACATTTACGTGCTTAATGAAGCTATAATCCACTCGTTTAGATAGTGTCGGTACACCCGCAAGCTCGCACATCTGGTTATTGTAATAAAAATAATACAATAATCGTTTTACAAATATCGCCAAATTGCCTGCGGGCGTACACCACCGCATGCGGTATTATTTGTTTATGCGGCAAAACATAAACATAACATAAACGTTCACGCCGTTATCCCCGAAGGGGTTGGCAGAGGTACCAATACTTTCTAAACTCACATGGCAGAGCGCCATCTAGCGTCCAGAGAAGGTACCCACGTTTCTCTTGGACAGGTTACTCACGTGATAGGGGGCAGGCCTGTCGCCGTTTTGTACGAATACAGACAGTATATGTCAGTGTGTGTCTTTTTATGATATTCCGCGGAACGCGCCAAGGCTGCGCGATAAGAGAAGGACACTGTCTAAGCGAATGGACTATTCATATTGTATGGACGACATCCGTGGTCGAGTGGTTAGGTGACTAGTTTTTGGTCCAGAGGTTGCGGGTTCGATCCCCGCTGAGGGCAACATTTGTGTGATAAGCATAAAAAAGATGTTTCTTAATCTTGGATGTTATTTATTAGATGTATAGTTAGTATCCCATAATACAAGTCTTACTTATTTTGGGGCTAACTTGAATAACTGTGTATAATATGTCCGTATATTTATTTATTCTTGATTGGTTTGCAGGTAACGTTCGAGACGGTAAATTTTGGCGGCGGCTGCAGCCGGAAGGTGTGCTTGAAGCCGCACACGCTGTTCTGCAACGCGACGCCGTTCAGCTTCATGCTGCGGCGGCACGACTTCGCGCCGGCCGGCGAGCTGGACTCCGGCGAGGTCGTGCAGCCGGCTGGAGACATTGTCACGGTACGCAGCCTAAGGCGGTCACACACACTACGGTGTACCGGAGAGGCCTACCTGTGCAGGTATGCCTGTGCAGGTAGGCCGTAGCGTGTATGGGAATAGACCTGTGCAGTTTTTTGTACCTGCGCAGGCGACAGGCGCAGAATCGAAAATCGATTCTTTTTGGCGGCAGCGTACGGTGTACTGAAAAGCGCTCCGGTGCACCGGAACGTCCCCATACACGATGCCGATGTGCGGTTAACCTGCACAGGTAACCTCTCCGGTACACCGTAACGTGTATGGCCCACTTCACACGTATTGTAAACTAGCTGACCCGACAGACTTCGTACTGTCAAATTTGCTTATGACAAAACAGGCGTTAATATTTTTTCAATCATTTTTTTTCGGGATAAAAAGTTTCCTATTTGATAATTTGGGTCATTATCTAGCATTCTGCCAAATTTCATTCATACACATTAAGTACTTGAGGAGCCTTTTCGCCTCAAACAAACATCTAAACTTTCACATTTATAATATTAATAGGATAACCCTAGGCATAGCCAGTTACGAATACTTATAGTGTCGTGGGGTAGGCAGTAATTGAAAGATTCAATTGCACAATATATAGAATAAAGTTTATTGCACACAGAAAACGACACTAGAGTTTATACAAGAAGGAGTAGGAATTTAATAGAAAGGAATAACACATAAAAGAGAAAGCACTTAGAACCTAGATTAGAATAAGTATTAGGCGGAGTAATATTCAAACAAAACGATTTATCTAGTAACAGCGGAGCGCGATAACCGACTGTTGACCTCGGGCCCTTCAGGTAGCCGCGTGCGAATACAACGGCAACAATATCGCTCTCGCTTATGCACTTGATCAGAGATAAGGATTACGTAATCGCATGCGCTGCCGCGCTGTCGGACACTCGACTCATCAAAAATAACTATATAAAATAAGTTTTGCGTTGTCCGTCTGTCTGTCGTATAATTTGAAGTTTACAATATTATAATAAATTTACATTAGGAAGTTACTTTAATACATTTGTTCACTGATTTACTTTACGTTAATATGAATTTAAACATTTATTGATAATTTAATTTTCTTTATATGTAAGTTTCTACAATTAAATGACAACTAATGTAAGTAGGCCATAGGGCACTACATCACCCCCCTCCAGAGACCGTCAAGGGCGATAATAATCGGGAAAACGTACACGACGTCCTGACCGCGTCGTTCTGATGACATCATCAGCACGAAGTAAATCTCGATTTTCCACATTTGGAGTGTGACGAGTGATTGTGTGAGGTGGTGTTTGTGGTGTGTTTTGGTGAGTGTTTGTGTGAGGTGAATTATG
Source organism: Bedellia somnulentella (assembly GCA_963576735.1). Classification (NCBI taxonomy): domain Eukaryota; kingdom Metazoa; phylum Arthropoda; class Insecta; order Lepidoptera; family Bedelliidae; genus Bedellia; species Bedellia somnulentella. Next base: position 4,289,739 of record OY755170.1, read on the forward strand.
GTGTATGTTTGTGGTATTGTCTGGGTCACATAGTATGAAGGCCGGCTTAATGCGGTCTATCGATACGGTTACCTGTTTACCATTTACCAAGATTTTGAAAACCTTATCATCTCGTTCAATGACCTTGTGGGGACCAGAGTATGCTGGCTTTAAAGCACCACCGACAGTACAGTCCCTGAGAAATACGTGAGAAGACGTGGCAAGGTCTTTGAATATAAATGTATTGAACTTGTTGTTGTGCCTAGCTGCTGGTGATGGTTGAAGGTTATGAACCAATTGCCTAAGCCTAGACAAGTAATCAGTTGTATCAACTGTGACGTCAGCCTCAGGGTCAAAGAATTCACCAGGAAGGCGCATAGGCTGGCCGTACACAAGTTCGGCGGCTGAAGCCTGTGTATCTTCTTTATAAGCGCTGCGAATACCCATCAGGACTAGTGGAAGAGATTCCACCCAATTGTTATTTGCATGACAAGTTATCGCAGCTTTAAGTTGGCGGTGGAATCTTTCCACCAGTCCATTGCAAGCCGGATGGTATGCCGTCGTGCGACGATGCTGGAATCCAGCAATCGTGGATAGGGCCTTAAATAGGGCAGATTCGAACTGCCCGCCTCTATCTGTGACGATATCCGTGGGGCACCCAAAGCGGGCAAACCAGCCACTTAGTAAGGCCTTTGCTACAGACTCAGCAGTCATATCTGCCAGTGGTATTGCCTCAGGCCATCGCGTGAAACGATCGACGGCGGTGAGACAATACCGTAAACCTTGACACAATGGCAAAGGTCCTACGAGGTCAATGTGGATGAAGGCGAACCTTGACTGGGGTAATTTGTAAGTGCCTAATGGAGCAGACACATGTCGTGTTATCTTGGATCGTTGACAAGATAGGCAGGATCGAACCCACTCACGACAGTCTTTCCTCACGCCTGGCCAGACGTAGCGGTCGGAAACGAGTTTAGCAGTCGCCTTGGTGCCAGGGTGACTAAAAGAGTGCAAGCTTGCAAATATAGCAGTTCTCAACTCCTTGGGCACGTACGGTCTTGGGGTTGAGGAGCTGATGTCACAATACAACTGACTACTTGATCCAGGTATACTTACCTGCTTCAAGTGCAGAGAAGTGTCTCCATCCAGTAATTGTTTCAGCTCTGGGTCCTCAAGTTGAGCGGCGGCGATCTTTTCAGCGTGCACTGGTTGAGAGATCTCTTCAATACGCGAAAGTGTGTCCGCCACGACATTGTTCTTCCCCGAGATGTGCCGAATGTCAGTGGTAAATTGTGCGATAAAATCTAAATGCCTAAACTGCCGGGGAGAACAATTGTCTTTACGAGAGTGGAAAGCAAACGTGATAGGCTTATGGTCCGTGTATATGGCGAAGTCACGAGCCTCCAACATGTGACGAAAATATTTCACACTCTCATAGATGGCGAGCAACTCTCGGTCGTAAGGAGAATACTTAACCTGTGCAGGGCTCAACTTACGTGAAAAGAAAGCGAGAGGCTCCCATGCTCCCGCGGTCAACTGCTGAAGGACAGATCCTATGGCCTTGTCTGATGCGTCCGTGACCAACGCCAACTTTGCGCTGCAATCAGGATGCGCCAGCATTGCGGCTTGACACAAACTGTCCTTGCATTTCTGGAATGCCTGGTGTTCCTGTGGAGAGAAATCCACGGGATGCGAACCTTTTACCGATCCGATAAGTAAAGCATTTAACGGTGCTTGATGAGTGGCAGCCTCGGGAATAAACCTACGGTAAAAGTTTAGCATCCCGAGGAACCTTCGTAGTTCCCTGACAGTTTTAGGGGCAGGGAAGCTTTGTATGGCCTCGACCTTGGAAGGTAGGGGCCGTGTTCCTTTGGCTGATATATTATAGCCGAGAAAGTTTACCTCCGATACACCAAAGACGCACTTAGTGCTGTTGATAACCATACCATATTCCTTCAGTCTGGTGAAAAGCTGACGCAAATGGGATTCGTGGGTCTTCTGATCTTTTGAGAAGACCAAGAAATCGTCCAAAAATGAATACGTGAAATCGAGTCCCCTAAGCATCTCATCCACGAAGCGCTGGAACGTCTGTCCGGCATTTCGAAGTCCGAACGTCATGTACGGAAATTCGAAAAGGCCGAACGGCGTGGTGATGGCGGTCTTCGGAATGTCCTCAGGGTGGACGGGGACCTGATTGTACGCCTTTACGAGGTCGATCTGGGAGAAGACGGTACAGCCAGACAGGCTGTGCGCGAAATCCTGGATGTGCCGGATTGGGTACGAGTCCGGAATAGTCCGTGCGTTCAGCATTCTATAGTCTCCACAAGGGCGCCAACCGTCGTCTTTCTTGGGCGCGAGGTGGAGAGGTGAAGACCAGGGTGACTCTGATGGTCTGCAGGTACCAGCTAGTAACATAGCTTCGAATTCAGCTTTCGCTATTTTTAATTTATCAGGTGCCAACCTACGGGGTGGACCTGATACTGGTGGTCCAGGTGTGGTGCGAATATGGTGTACGGTGTTGTGTTTAGGAGTGCGGTGTGTACCATGTGGGCGTGTTATTTCGGGAAATTCGCGAAGTATGTGAGTGTATGCGGAATTACCGAGACTTACTTTGACCGATGAAATATCATCAGCACGACGGGCAGGCGAAGCCGGGGTGGTGAGGCTAGTATTGTTATCGATGAGGCGTTTGTTCCTGCAATCAACAACTAAATCATAAAAGCACAAAAAATCCACGCCTATTATCGCTCTTGTAACGTCTGCTACAATAAATCGCCAAGCGAAGTCGCGGCGTAAGCCTAGATTTAATAACACATTTATATAACCATAAGTTTTAATTGAAGTACCGTTAGCTGCACTTAACTCATAGTTAGATTTTTCGACATGTCGCCCTAATGCCGATCGGGGGAAGACACAGAGGTCGCTACCAGTGTCGACCAGGAATTGCACCTTCGACCGTTGATCGGTGATGAACAGACGACCCGCACTCGGACAATCATCAGTCGCCATTAATGATTGCCCCGAGCATTTCCCGCCTGGGGGTAGTCGCACGGCTTCACGCATCGTTTCGCTTGCTCGCCGAATTTCTGGTGGTACCAGCACTGTGGGTACCGTCGGTATGCGGATGATGAGCGGTTCGCACTGGATCGACGGTCGTGACGCATACGGCTACGTGGGCGGGACATTCTGTCTACCTTTTCCGCCAACTTCTCCATCTGCCTGGTGAGGGCGGCGATCTCTGAGCTTGCGGCTCCACCCGATGTACCTGGTGCTGCCGTGACAGCTGATGTAGACCCTAGTTGAGTACCGACGACGTCGTGGATCCGGTCCGCTAACTCGGCCAGCTCAGTCAGGTCTGTTTTGGTCTGAGACGCTATGATGGCCTGAGTGGAGCTTGGCAGGCGGCTCGTCCAGATCGTCCGCAGGAACTCCTCGGGTACACCGGGGCCGGCCAGGTTCAGTAAGTGCCGGTAAAACTGTGAGGGCTTCCGGTCACCTAGTTCCTCATGCATGAGAAGCTGTTTCACCTTCTTCTCGCGTGACGCCGACAGCCTCTTGATGAGCTCAGCTTTGAGCTTCTCGTACTTATCGGCAGACGGGGGGTAGGTGATTATGTCCTCGACCTCCGCGGCGTATTGGGCATCCAAGTTTCCTACGACGTAGAAGAACTTCGTGTCATCAGTCCTAATGTTGGCTAGGGTGAATTGTGCCTCCATCTGGCTGAACCACAGCCCTGGCTTCTCCGCGTAAAAGGGCGGAACTCTCACGCCGACTCGGAAGGTCTCTGCTGGTGCATTTTGTTCAGCCATCCTGATATCGTCATCTGTGTTCTTCGGGGTCACCATTATAGTGTCGTGGGGTAGGCAGTAATTGAAAGATTCAATTGCACAATATATAGAATAAAGTTTATTGCACACAGAAAACGACACTAGAGTTTATACAAGAAGGAGTAGGAATTTAATAGAAAGGAATAACACATAAAAGAGAAAGCACTTAGAACCTAGATTAGAATAAGTATTAGGCGGAGTAATATTCAAACAAAACGATTTATCTAGTAACAGCGGAGCGCGATAACCGACTGTTGACCTCGGGCCCTTCAGGTAGCCGCGTGCGAATACAACGGCAACAATATCGCTCTCGCTTATGCACTTGATCAGAGATAAGGATTACGTAATCGCATGCGCTGCCGCGCTGTCGGACACTCGACTCATCAAAAATAACTATATAAAATAAGTTTTGCGTTGTCCGTCTGTCTGTCGTATAATTTGAAGTTTACAATATTATAATAAATTTACATTAGGAAGTTACTTTAATACATTTGTTCACTGATTTACTTTACGTTAATATGAATTTAAACATTTATTGATAATTTAATTTTCTTTATATGTAAGTTTCTACAATTAAATGACAACTAATGTAAGTAGGCCATAGGGCACTACATACTTGTGTCCAATTCAAATTGATCATTCGATGACGTCATAGCGGGACGTAAACCAAACAAAATCTAAAGAAGTTCAGTTGATAAAAATACTTCAAGCATTATCAGCTTTCAACTAAGTAACTGATATGTAAACTGACCCTCATTGGATTAAAATAATTGGTACCCTATGACGCCATACTTAATGTTGCCTGAACACTACTTTTTCTTTTCCCTCACGACCGTTATTATTATTTGATTTTGTTTGACAAAATTTGATTTTTTGACTAGGAAACATTCTACCTGACGACGGAAACGGAACCGGAGTTCGTGAGCCAAGATCTGCGCGTGTGCTCGGCGGACCCGGGAGTGTACGGGGTCCTGCCTGAGGGAGAAGTGGCCGAGGACCATCCCGCGCCCTTCGTCGTGTCCTGTGGGGCTAATGTACGTATGAATGTTTGAACCAAATGGAAAATGGTCTTATAATCGCGGGAGTCCTAAGTAAGAGTGAATGTAAGGGAAGCAAGAGATGGAAAGGGAGTGCGAAGTGGCGGTCGATAGTCTCTGCACACCCCAATTGGAATAATAGGCGTGAGTAAAAGTGAGTCCTATGAATGCATTGTATGTGAATGATTATACTGACTTTAACTCAATTTTTGATCTCATTATAAACAATTTAAATTTATTTAATTAGGGAGAACAAACAGTTAAGACAAACGAGGAAAAATAAGAATCGACTACAAAAGAGCCATTAAAGTTGATTATTATTATGTCGAGTCAATTTGGAATCAGAATGAACCCTGAAATATATATACACTAATATTTTGACCACCTGAAAACTGTTCTTTTCGATTCGTAATCAGGAGTTAGATCTGTTGGTGATGTGGTCATGCTCAGCCGTTATTTGTTGTTAAAGGACAGTAGCATTTTGGTTATTTTTTAACCGCTTTGCCCACTTTAGCACACATAGAAGAGCGCAATCATCTTCTCCATTTGTTCCTCTGGATGAAACTTATGAAATAGTGAGTGGATAATGCTATTAACAACTTGCCTCTTAATATTACCAGGCCATCATATTCCTACTGCTTATATATTTCATTGACAGTGCCCGAATACTTCGATTTTAGCTTCAGGCCAGCTAGCACGAGCGACCTTTCAACTAGATTACAAGTGGTATAAAGCAGACATCTCTTTCGCGCTTACATAGTATCGTATATTTTCATCTCATTCTCACCGACAGAGTGACGATAAAATAACGCACGCGCTAGTTCTCCTGGGGTCTCGCTATTTCTTTTTGATCCAACTTTGTCCAGATAAATTCTCGTTAGTAAACATAACATAAAATAAAATGATGTGCTTTTATTCCAGATGCTGCTTCTGACTCTTTATTATCAAGTTGAGAAAGATATCAATGTTTTTGGAGTCAGTTGTACATATGTACTTATCAACAAACTTAAACTGTCGATCTACGTAAGTACTAATGAACATGTTACTTATGATTTGCTGATTTATAGTACAATAATAAGCGAATTTTTTATTATAAACAAAAACTATTTAAGTTAAAAATTAACGCATTTACAAAAAGTAACTCAATTCGGTATGCATAGTTTTTCTTTTATATTTATTAAATATTTTTATACGATACCAAACACAAAAATAAAAGACTTGTTTGAATATTTTTCATTTTAAATGAATAATTGTAAAGATATGAATTTTTAAAGATTGTTTTCCTTTTACTCTTGATGGCGTCATTGAACGCAAGAATTACGTAGCGACATTAAAATTAAGCGAAATGTTTATTAAAATGTTGCGGATTGCATACCATTTCACGAATTTGTGATCTCAAATGAAATTATTACGACATAATATTAAATATTAACCTAAGATTTTCAGTATCTTATTAATAAACTGCAAAAAATTTGAAATAACATTGAAGCTCAAACACTGTTACAGTTTTTTGATAAAATAAGGTACATCGTAGCTTAGTTGGATTTAATTTCAAGAAAATATTGTTTAATACGAGGGCTGCTATTTATGTATCCGGAATAAAAAAAAGAAACAAACATATATCAATTAATATGGTTTTATTGCTTCTCAAAATATTCGCCGCTCAGATCTATACACTTTTGCATGCGTTGAAACCAATTTTCATAGCACTTTTTCCACTCAGACTGAGGTATCTCCAAAACGTGCATTTTGAACGCATCGACTGCCTCTTCGCGGCTCGAAAAACGTTGACCACGTAATTTTTTCTTCACATTTGGAAATAAATAAAAATCATTGGGTGCCAAATCAGGGCTGTACGGCGGATGACCTGTCAATTCGATCTTTTGAGCTTCTAAAAACTGAGTTGTGACGGCCGACCTGTGACAGCTAGCATTGTCGTGATGCAGAATGATTCTACGTTGTCGGTTAGTCTTTCTTATTTGTTCAAAGACTTCCGGCAAACAAATGGTCGTATACCACTCCGAATTAACAGTTTTACGATTCTCTAAAGGCACTGTAGCTACATGGCCATTTATACCAAAAAAACAAGCGACCATTTGCTTCAATGTGCTTTTTGCACGAATAACTTTTGTTGGGTTCGGCTCATCTTGGAACACCCACACCGTGGACTGCTGCTTAGTTTCGGGGTCGTAAGCGTAGATCCAAGATTCGTCACCTGTGTAGATATTATAAACAGCTTTTGACGCACCACGGTTGTATTTTTTTAACATTTCTTTGCACCAATCGACACGAGCCTGTTTTTGATCAATACTCAAGTTGTGCGGAATCCAACGGGAGCAAATTTTTTTTACAGCTAAATGTTCATGAAGTATCTTATGTATGCTCGTCATACTAATGCCCAGAGATGCCTCTATCTCACGATATGTAACATGACGATCTTGAGTTATTAGTTCCCGGACAGCATCGATGTTTTGAGGTACAACGACCGTTTTAGGGCGACCTTCTTTAATTTCATCAGTAAGCTTAGATCGTCCACGATTAAACTCGCTAAACCAGTGATACACAGTGGTCTTTGAGGGTGCTTCATCCCCAAAAGTTGAAGTAAGCTGATCGATGCACTGTTTTTGAGTTAGACCACGCCGAAAATCGTAAAAAATCATGGCACGAAAATGTTCACGAGTTAAATCCATGGTGGTGAAGACACGCAATTTTCAAAATGACGCTACGATGTGAAAACAATTGACAGTCACATAAAAATAAATGTATTCTAAAGCTAAAGAGTTCTATTTTTAAATGATGTAATTACTTTTTAAATTATTGTTCTGTAAGTGGCCAGTTCCGGATACATAAATAGCAGCCCTCGTAGCATAATATCTCAAAACCCACATGGCTGAGTTATACATAGTCATGTGACAGTGTATTCGTACAAAACGGCGATAGGCCTGCCCCCTATCACGTGAGTAAACTGTCTAAGCAAAACGTGGGTACCTTCTCTGGAAACTAGATGGCGCTTGCCATGTGAGTTCAGGAGTATTGGTACCTCTGCCAACCCCTTCGGGGATAAACGGCGTGAATGTTTATGTTATGTTATCTCAAAACGGTTTTATACTGAACATGACTTGTAACACTTTGCATACCGAATTGTGTATATTTTCAAAGTCGTAGACTTCACATTAATTATTCGCCGGCAATCTATTATACTTGTGTCTTTAAGCATTAGAACTTATAGTGAATGGGCGTTTTCAGGTATCACCCGTGCTGTTAGGTAATGAAAACAGAAGTGTTAAACTGAAGTCACAGCGATCTATAAATATTCCCCCTCATAAACGAGACAGGTAAATTTTATCATTCATAATTACATACAAGGGCGGGCCAATAAGTCCGTGACTTTTTGAATTTCTGACCTCTTTACTGAAACAGAAACACTGCTCCTGTGATCAGGCATCTGCCAGTTGACTCCTGTCTAAATTTTAACTTGCTGCGTCAGTTAGTTTGTGTTTGACAGCTATTTTTATCAGACTACTCACAAATTTGAGGAGCAAATGGAAAAAAGTGAATTTCGTGTGCTTATTAAGCATTATTTCTTGCGAAAAAAAAACATTACCGAGACCAAGGCTAAGCTTGATAAATACTATGGGGACTCTGCACCATCGATTTCAATGGTAAAAAAGTGGTTTACTGAATTTCGTTGTGGCTGTACAAGCACTGAAGATGTCGAACGACCTGGACGCCCAGTTGAGGATCAGTGTTGGCCGACCGAAGATTGAAAGTGCGAGAGGTTCTGGAAGCCGTAGGGATTTCGCATGGCTCAGTGGTTTCAATTTTGAATGATCACTTGGGCATGAGAAAGCTTTCCGCAAGATGGGTGCCGCGTTTGCTCACAGTCGACCTCAAACGCAATCGTGTAACAACTTCACAGGAAGGTTTGGCGTTGTTTAATCGCAATGTGGAGGAGTTTTGCGCCGTTTTGTAACCGTGGACGAAACATGGATCGATCACAACACACCAGAGATCAAACAACACTCAAAACAGTGGGTTTCTAAGGGTGAATCGGCGCCAAAGAAGGCCAAGGTGGGTTAGTAAGCCAATAAAGTTTTGGCGACTGTTTTTGGGATGCACGCGGGATAATCCACATTGACTACCTACAAAAGGGAAGAACAATCAATGGGGAATATTATGCCAACTTATTGGACCGATTCAATGACGATTTGAAAAAAAACCGATTTCATTTGTCCAAGAAAAAAGTTCTTTTCCACCAAGACAATGCAAGGGTGCACACATGTGCAGTTACCATGGCAAAAATCCATGAACTGGGCTATGAATTGCTCCCTCATCCGCCCTATACTCCAGATTTGGCTCCGAGCGACTACTACTTGTTCCCAAACCTGAAGAAATGGCTAGGTGGAAAAAGATTTGACTCCAATGATGAAGTCATCTCGCAAACAAAGGCCTATTTTGGGACCTCGGCAAATATTTTTTTTTGAAAGGGATAAAAAATTGGAGAAGCGTTGGACAAAGTGTATAGAGCTCAAGGGAGACTATTTTTTACCAAAAATTCTGTGTTTTATTCTAAAAGTCACGGACTTATTGACTCGCCCTCGTACATACATAAACTCACGACCAAAAATCCCATTAAGGGGTAGCCAGAGTTTCAGGGCTAGAAACTCCTCAGCTACATTTGGAAGTTTAAAGGGGAGAAGATGGTAAAGGTTGGTAATGGATCTCCAACCCCATCGCTCAAAACCCACTTAAAAAGCCCCATATTCTTAGTCGCCTCTTACGACAACCGTGGGTAGAAAGAGTTAGTGACATTCTGACCCGGCACTTATAACATTTATAATCATACGTATTAAATGAGTATTTTTTTATATTTTTAGTCATCACCAGACTAATTATATTAGATACTAGTGGATCGGCCCAGCTTCGCACGTGTAGCGATGTTTTTTAAATATCTGAGGTTTCTTTCTTCAGCCACTGCTCAAGCATTGTGAAATTTAGCGCAATGTTTTCAATTTATTAAATTTATAGCACTCCCTGAACAGTGTAGTTTGGTGATTTTGAATGCGCTTTTATGAACGGTTCAGTATTTCCGTTTATTAGAAAATTTTGGAATAAAAAGCTATGAAGTATTTATAACAATCTAAAAAAGAAATCATTACGTGATGTAGGATGCAATTACTGGCGCCATCTAGTATGTAATATTTAAATTATAAACGATTTTTAATTTTATCTGGATTTACTGTAATTGTTGTTTGTTTTTGTGTTTGTTTTAAATTTGTATGCAACGAATAAATATTTTCTTTTCTTTTTTTTCTCTTTTATTTGGTTTTGGTCACGGGCACGATGGCCAATTTCATGTATAATTTCGGTGTTTCTCTACCGATTTCTATGATTCTTTTTTTTATTGAATAGGTAATAATGTTTATCTTTATTCATACATTTTCGCAATGTTGAATGTGAAAAAGAAGGAATAGTGCTTCCCATTATTCTAAGATTACACAAAAGCAAAAAAAAAAAAGCTTGCGATGCCCGAGATTTGAACCTACCGAACGGTATACCGCTACGATAGCGTTGCCTACAAAATTTTGATAAGCTATATATCTAGTAGTCATACTATTGACAAACAATTAAATGGACATTCATTTTGATGAAAATGGATGAAACCCTTATTTTTTCCAAAAAGACTATTAATGAAGAGTCTGATTAAGTCGTTCGATGAAAAAATGAATCGTGTAAATATGGGGAGCCATATAAAAGTTATGTTTTTTTATGTTCCTGTAGGAGCCCTTGCGAAAACCGGGATAAATGATATCCTATATGTTGGCCAGGTATCTAAGCTACATTCATACCAAATTTGATCAAGATCCGTCTGGTAGAATTAACGTGATGACCGGACATACATACAGACAGACATTTTTTTCAAAAAGAGCAAATTTGGCTTCAGTATCGAAAATTAAACATATTCCACCGGTTTTTAATTTTTATTCTACAATGTACAGTTTTGACCTCGGCACAGTCTTATTATAGTATAGATATAGAAGAAGATAATTGAATAGAATGGAAACCAAATGTATTTCAGTACAAAAATTATTGCTTAATGAATTCCGTCAATAACTAATGCTCAAAATAAATGGTCCCTACGCTCTGATTGGTTGATTGAATGTTCTGACTTTTCATGCATTTGCTTCGCTGATGTCCTTGTATCGCAGTTTTTGTATCTTCTCTATTTAGTTAAGTTCTCTAACTAATTTAGTGATGGGACAGAACCGAATAGCAACGAGTGGTTTATTAAAAACGAACAAGTCAATGTCAACACCCTTCTATCTAAAGTTATTAACACGTTATATGTAAAGATCTGTTATTGGGCCTTTGTTTCTTTAAATATTTTTTTTACTAACTTATATTATATAATAACTAACTATAATAACTAACTCAATTAAAAAACTGTCTAGAGCACTACATAAGGTTAAGTAAGCCCTTTTTATTTCCAACGCATTTACTTTATACAGATTATAAAGTACTCACAGTCAGGAAACTTTTATACTTGAAATGACTAAATATCAGCATATTAATACTCCATTTTCAGAAGAAAATGTGATGATCCGACTTAGTATGTTCTGTAAAGAGGTTCAATACTTACTTTAGTCACAAGTTCTCTCAATTCCTCGGTCCTCATTTATACAACCGGCTTAATAGGATATTAAACTTTTATGGTCTTAATAACCATGAATTTGCTTTTAAGAGTACGTAAATACCTTCTCAAATTGACTTATGAAGAAACTGAAGTATTGTTGAATATATATTCTTAGAATTTTGCATATAAATAGTATATCACTGTATGAATTATTTATATACATATACTTACACTCAATACACACACACACACACATGTACGAATACACATTCATATAATGTATACTTTGGTTGTCGTTACATTAATTATTTCTAATTGTTTATATTTGCTACTAACAATCAAAGTTATTATAAGTTATAGTTACTATTATCCTATGCTCACAGGGCTCTGCCCCTCTTTTAGGGAGTAGGTTTTGTATATGTAATTAATTTTAGTAAATAAGCATGTTTTTTTTGTCTGTTATATAGTGTCCACGGCTACCCGCTGGGTCGGTTCTCGGTGCCGGCGTACTTCGACGGGTCCGTGCGGCCGCTGCGCCCGTGCGTGCTGCTGTCGCTGCGGCGCGACGACGTGCAGAGCGCGCCCGTGCTGCTGGCGCAGGGGCAGCGCCGCGCCGTCGCGCTGCTCAGCGGACACGGCAAGTCGGTACGTGTGTCTGTTATTTTAATACTGCCTCTTTTATTCTCTATGTGTCGGATATAAAAACATGGAATATGTCTTTCATAGATACAATATCCTATCTATTTCTGACCGGCGTGGCGCTCCTCAGCGGACACGGCAAGTCGGTACGTGTGCAACGTCAAGAGACGGGCAAGACGCTGTTATTTGAATACTTCCTCTTTTATTCTCTACTAGCGACCCGCCCCGGCTTCGCACGGGTGCAATGCAAAATATACCTACTACAGAATGTCCTTATACACAACGTTCACAGATTATTTGTCATTAACCAATACAAACATGTTTTGCTTAGACGTTACTCTTGACAGCGCGACATATAATTGGCCATGTGAAAAACACTCAACACTCAAGTCTAATCCTCCAACGTTAAAAGTTTGACCCTGCGATTTCTTAATGGTCATTGCAAAAGATATCTTTACCGGAAATTGTAGGCGTTTATTAATTAATTAATCTACATTTTTTTTTAATTAATTCTTGATATTTTCCTCGCTAGAGAGCTCCGATAAACGCGTGCGATCACTGCAAATCATAAAGTACGCGCTATTTATAGGCACGCGCCGCCCGGCGCAAACAACTACGACCCTGCATTTTAAATTTGTAATATCTTCGGTAATATTCACTTAAATTACATGCTGTAAAAAGCATATTGATCTATAATAAATGCACAATTTATTTAAGGTACTTAATTGGATAAGGATTATTGCTGTATTGTTTAAAATCACTTCGTAAATCACAATTTTTTAGTAAAGAATAAAAATGGTTATGCTGGGTCATCGTGGACTTTTTTGTTGAACTTTTTAAGGTAAACAATAATGTAGTACATTATTTTGGTCTATCTCATAGGGTTCAGCCAGCGTTTGCAATATAAGCGCAAAAAAACGTGCTTATTTACGACATCACATTAGAAACCTTTAAATTTATCAGTGTTTCTCTACTATATTATGCATTTATTATACATACAAACCTTCCTTAAGAATCACTCTATCTATTAAAAAAAACCGCATCAAAATCCGTTGCGTAGTTTTAAAGATCTAAGCATACATACGGACATACAGCGAAAGCGACTTTGTTTTATACTATGTATTGATATGTCGGATATAAAAACATGCAATCCGTCAATCATGTCTTTCGTCGATAAAATAACCTATCTTTTTTACCTAAATCATTTCCAGATTTTTATAATGTCCTTTGCAATGCTAATTTCAAACAGCGGCCTTTAAAATATAATTCCTCCAAGAAACAATCTTACATAACTAACGAGACATCTAAAGTATCGTTACATATTCAAGTCAAATGTATTTTTCAAAGATAATCCTCCTGATTTTAACTTGAAATATTGCGATGTTGTGTGTCTTCATAAACTCAGAGAAATAGCCACATATTGCCTATCACTTTGCTCAATCTCAACATAAAATCTTGCGCTTCATCTCTCTCGGAGATTTCGGCATGCTTCAAAATTGGCTGACCTTCTAAACAAATGAATTCTCAAAAGTCGAGTCTGAATCATGTTTCCTCTTGTATAGTAAATCGAATAAAAATGTCTATTTTTGTACATCAGGTACCAGTAGTCGTGACGCAAGTAAAACAAGATGGCCGCTGGCTAGTCACCGTAGCCATGGATCCCTGTCCGCAATACCTCATTAAGAATTACACTTTAAAACGGCTCGCCGTGGGAGAGCCCATCGATGGAGAAATAGGTGCCGCACAGAGTATTGAGGTAAACATGATTTTAAATAATCACAAAAAACATGTATTACAAAAACTTTGTTAGGTCAATGGGTTAGAGCAAAACTTTAATTGAGTTTAAATTAAATTTAATTTAATAAAGTTTAAATTAAAACACAGATTGTTCGATTGGTTCGGTATCTCTAGGGGCCAGCGCTGACTGCCGGCATGGCATGGCAAAGGATTTCGGTACAGATATAGCATTTTTAATCTTATTACCATGAGTATAGAATTCATTTTACTTCATTTTGACACAACGATGCCGACGTTCTGTCCTACCGCGGCCTCCCTCGGCATCGTTTTGTCAAAATGAATTCTATACGCATGGTAATAAGATTAAAAATGCTATATCTGTACCGAAATCCTTTGCCATGCCATGCCGGCAGTCAGCGCCGCACAGTGTAGGGAAATCGCTATCTAGCGGGATTTAATTCAAAATATCAACTTCTACAATTGACAAAATCAGTATTGCATATTTCTATCTAAGGACCTACGAGTTACTTATGCATATTAGGATTTATTGTAGGTAGCACAGAAATAATAATAAAAAATGTTGAAGTGGGCAGATAATCTAAGTCGTACACTTACATTTCAAGCATCATTATCGAAGCGGTATTTGTTCTTACGATTAGTAATTGGTTTTAAACAAAATATTGTATTTTTGATTTATATTGGATTGTGTATATCTCTGAGGTAAGTACAAGAATATTTTTTCGAACTAATATTGAAAGTATGGTCTAATAACATCATTTGAAAACAGAGTCAAAATAAGCATAATTTAATACAGAATGTTTTTACAAAATGGTGTTTATTATAAAACGCCCATAATCGCCTGTTGATTTTATTGATTTAAATTATAGCTTCAAGTCTTAACATTCAAGTACAGTTGATACATTTTGCGCATTTTTGCGACACCCATACATTTTTTTTTGTTTTCAGAATGACTGTCGAAATAGCAAAAAAACAAATTTTCGATATTTGGTCTGCAAACCTGAAAAACGAGCGAACTGATGCTGTTTTAGCTTTTATAAAGGGAAATTATGCTAATACTGAGTTTTTTGCAAGTGCTATTCACACAATCAAGGATTTTTTAAGAAGATTGTGCAACAAATTTGAGGAAAGATGGACAAGCGGTAGACATCGTGAACGCTTTTTAATCAAGAACATCACTTGGTTGAATGGACACATTAACTTGCCAGACAGTGTTTTACATGAAATCCCGTCTTCATCTAGCCATACTACTTACTATGATAGACGGTAAAATATGTAGTGCTCTATCTAATGTTCCTCATCGCAAACGTGCTATATTTGTGGAGCAAAGCCTTCAGAGATGAATACTCCAGCCCTTATTTTGATGAAACCCCTCGATCAAAATGCATTGTCCTTCGGCATTTCACCTTTGCATTCGTGGATAAGATTTATGGATTGCATACTTCACATTGCCTATAGGCTCGATATAAAAGTTTGGCAAGCTAAGATACAAGAAAATAAAGATAAAGTTAAGACTAGGAAGGAACATTTTCAAACAAGATTCCGAAATGAATTGGGTTTGTTAGTGGATTTGTCTACCCAGCAAGCTGGCAATACCAATGATGGTAACACCGCACGGCGATTTTTCAGAGATGCTTCAAAAACTGCCGATATTACTGGAGTCCATGTAGAACTCATTATGAGGTTTCACATTATTTTGAAACTCTCGGATCTGGTTATTCAATCGATTTAGATTCCTTCGATTGCTATGCAAAGGAAACCAGAGACTTGTATCTTAAGGAATATCCATGGTATAAAATGCCAGTCAGTGTCCATAAAGTGTTATTTCATGGTCGAGACGTCATAGCATCATGTATTTTGCCGATCGGTCAGTTATCAGAAGAAGCACAAGAGGCCAGAAACAAAGATAACAGAAGATACAGGGAACTTTTCACTAGAAAAACGTCACGAATTGACACTAATAACGATTTACTCAATAGACATCTGATTTCATCAGATCCTTTCATAGCAAGCTTGAGACTAATTCTGAAGAGAAAACGGAGTCCTCTTGAATCCGATGCATTAAAATTGCTTTCTGTGCCCACTCCAAATGAGATTGAAAGTTGAGTTAGTGACTGATAGTAAATAAAAATAAATGTGCACCTTCCCAATTTTTTTTTGTATTATAATATCATCTTAAATCACTATTTAAGTATTTTTTATTTATTTTGAACCCCAATTAACACTATTTAGCACCTTTGTCCTTTATCAAAATTCATAATTAATTAAATCCCGCTAGATAGCAATTTTCCTACACTGTGCGCCGGCCCTAGGGGTGTCCGACAGGGATGTGTAGCTTCTCCGTGGCTCTTCAACTTGTTCATGGATGACTGTCTGACAGAATTGCGTGAAAGTGATTATGGACTGAGAATGGGTGGCTTCGTCATCAAATGCCTCTTATATGCTGATGATCAAGTGTTACTTGCATCGTCGATTGAAGAGTTGCAAGAGATGATGAATATTGCATGTGCGTCGTTTGTAAGAAAAGGAATGAGAGTGAATGTGGATAAAACCAAAACCATGGTTTTCGAGAGAGAGGAGAATATGACTGAATGCGTGATTGAGATCAATGGTAAGAAAGTGGAACAAGTGAAAGAGTTCGTATATCTGGGAAGTTTGTTTACTAGGGATGGAAAGTGTGATGAAGACATTGAAAGAAGAGTAAAAAAGGGTAATGCGGTAAATGGAGCACTGGATAGTCTCATGTCTAGTCAATCGGTGTCCGAAAAGGCCCGAATGGCTGTGCATGATGCTGTCCTCGTTCCTACGCTTATGTATGACAGTGAATGTTGGGTGTGGCAGAAGAAGCATGAAAGCAGAGTGAATGCAGTAGAAATGAGATCCCTCAGAAAAGTTTGTAATGTGAGGTTATGTGATCGTGTGAGGAATGATGTGATTCGTGAAAGGTGTGGTGTAAAAGATGATATTGTAAGAAAGATAGAAAAAGGAATGTTGAGATGGTTTGGGCACATAGAGAGGATGGATGACAGTAAAGTGGTGAAAGAGATCTATAGAGCCAATGTGGAAGGTAATGTTAGTAGAGGACGACCTCGGAGGACACATTTAGATCAAATAGAAAATGTGCTCAAAAAGGCAGGTGTCCGAAGTACGAAGAATAAAAGAGATTTGTATGAAAAGATTGATGGATGTGAATGAAGCTAGAGAGGTTTGCCAGGATCGTACAAAGTGGCGATCGATAGTCTCTGCCTACCCCAATGGGAACTAACGGCGTGAGAATATGTATGTATGTATGTATGAGTTTAAATTCTGTAGATATTCTGAAAGTGGTATAATATTCATATCGCTCTTTATGTGTATTTGTAAATGTAAGATAAAATGTTAATAAAGTTTGGATTCCTATTCCCATCTGAATGTTCATAACGCTAAAATATTTTTCCACAGTGCGTCCGTGAATTCCCCGGCGTAGTCTGGATCGCAGTGGTCTTGCCAAACTCCAGCCTCCACTACACGACTCCAACCCAAAACTCTCGGTTTCCAACCTCCGAAAAACCTCCTTCTTCGGCCAATCTCCTTAGTTTCAGTATGCTGGACGACAATGCTTTGCCCGACGAAATCAATACTAAATGGTGCATACCGATCGCCATCACTGAAGGAGAACAATTAGTACAGATGCCTCAAGGAGCAACTTATAAAGTTCAAATCAACGTGCATCCTCATACTACGTTCATTTCGATTAAGAATATTGATGAGGTAAGAATTTAATGGATTTCGCAGTCAGTGTAGTATACTATTTTGCAGACATATAGTTTATATGCAGAAAAAGGGCAAAGCATTTTATAAGTACATCAAATCCATATAAAATGCTACAAACACTAAAATGTACTTGACTTGAACATGTGCCTGTATATACTTTTATTAACTGTTAAAGTCTGTAGTTAAATTGAGAAAAGATTATCATTGTTTATCTTTAGTTCTACTCTACTACTCTTTATTCTACTCTAGTAATATTCTAGTCATTTAGTTATCAAAGTGCAAAGAAATATAAGTAATTCCAGAAAACATATTTTTTTAGGATGACATATCAGCAAGTGAGATAAGAAAACGACTTCTTGGTCATTTCACTCCATACGAAAATAACCCGGACGTGCAGCCATCGACTTCTAAAGATGCACAGGAAGATGGTCTAAGGGTAGCTCCTGTAGAGGACATAACTGCTAATATCAACAAGTTAACTTTGGTTAGTATATTTTTTACACATCTAGTTTTATTGTTCAATCAAATGTTTAGCATAAAAACAATTTATATACATATATACGGCTATATTTCCCTAGAAGGGGTAGCCAGAGCTAAGGAATTATAAGTTCCTCAGCCACTTTTGGAAGTTGAGTGGGGAAAACATAACATAACATAACATAAACGTTCACGCCGAATATCCCCGAAGGGGTTGGCAGAGGTACTAATACTTCTGAACATCACGTGACTTTGTCACCTGGTGTTCAGAGTACCCACGTTTTGCATGGACAGTGTACTCACGTGATAGGGGGCAGGTCAGGGTTTCCTCACGATGTTTTCCCTCACCGCTAACAACCATGATAAATTAACCACACATATGTCTTGAGAAAAGACAAATTGGTGTAGGCCCGACCCAGGATTTGAACACTAGTCGTTTGCACGACAACCGAGTGTTCTACCCACTGGGCTATCACGGAGTGGGGAAAAGATGGTAAAAATAAAGGTTATTGGTTTTTGGTAATCCAATAAAAAGCCCCAATACACTTAGTCGCTCTTACGACACCCGTCCGTGGGTAGAAAGGGGTAGCGACATTCTAAGCCGGCGCTACACGGCAAAACAAGTTCATTCTTATAATGGTACAAATATTTGAAAAAAAGTATAATTCTCCTTACCTTTAGTGTAAATAAGTTTCTTGTGACTTCCTTGCAATTAATTTTGATAATCGTATTTTTTTTTTCAGGTCTCCGGGCGATCAAACGGTTAGTATAAAACATCTTTTCTATATATACTTTTTAAATGTTTATTCTAAAACACAAGAAGGCTTATAATTATAACATCTTCGCTAGTAGTGTGACGAATCATGTGTATGAAAGATTGATAAATGTTCGCGAAGCTTGAGGTGTTTACCTGAATCGTTCAAAGTTGCGAGCAGTAGATAAATTTCAGTAATCGATGAGATGATGAGAGATGAGAAAGTTTCAATAAAAAGCCAGAGCTTTATTGACCTTATAGTAAAATTCCGTCACGTTGTATTATTATTTTTATGTCATTAATATAATCAATAAATTTTATCAGCATCAAAAAGCGAAACAGATGCTCAGAATGCGAATCTGATTTATGAACAAAATAAGGCTCCTTCGCCGAACTTATCAACGTTCGTGCCATCCACAGAAGATGGACTCATATCTGACGATACCGAATCGATACCACAAGTGAAACAGCCTCAAGAGGCGCAACCAGGCAAGTAACGCTTATTTTTATGCTAATTATGCTTATGCTATGTATGTGAAAATATATGTCACTTATGTTATATTTACTTTTTGTGTTCTATTGTATATTGCGATGGTTATGTATTCGTATTCTTTGTCTTCTGTATATTTGTACACTGTAATTATTATATATTTTTTTGTATATTTAGTATATATCGCTGTTCAATATGTTTTTTAAATATGTAAAAACATTTTGTATGTATGTTCTGTTGCGTTTAGTGTAATGCTCGCAATTTCACTTGTGTCGGTGCTGACTGAAAATCAGTGTTGTGAGCTCTCATAGCTCACAACGTTATGCTGAGTCAGCACCGTTTCGCTGTGCAGAGATCTTTCTATGCGAATGGTCAATTTATGTTGTTATTAAAAAAAAGTTTTTTTTTATTTTCTCACTTTGATTTGTAGCACGTTCTGTATTACTTTGTTTTCTCTATTATTATTCTATATTTTTTTCATGCTTTTATTTTTCTTTTTATGTTCTACTGTATTTTTCTTGCTTATCTGTGCAGCGAATAAATGTCTCTCTTTTTCTTTCTCTTTCTTTCTTTAATTAAGTTGCTATAAAATATCCTCAATTGAGTCCAACTAAAAATTCCTTAAATCCTAAATCCTCATTAAGTATTAGAAGAATAGTTAGGATAATGAAAAAATAACTTTAGGTGACTGCATATTAATAAATTAATAATGAATATATACGGACATATTACACACAGATTAAGTCAGCCCCAAACTAAGTAGAACTTCTATTATAGCATTCTAACTCAACGATATGTTTAATATTATATAATACACATATAAATGACATCCAAGACTAAGCAACAATCATTTATTCTCATCACATAAATGTTGCTCTCAGCGAGAATCGAACCAGCAACCTCCGGACCGAGAAGCTATCTATCAACTCGGCCACGGACGTCATCAATTGTCGGCAAATATCTACAATAATTCCTTGAAATATTTAAGTCATTATGGCCTTAAACTAAATCCCACCGTTAGATTGTATTTTTCCTCACTTGCTACACGTTAACAGTACGATAACCTTACAGAAGACGCAAGCTATCGTGTGAACAAGCCCGACAAAACGAAGCAACCGAAACTGTGCGCCTCCATCTTCTTAGAAGGTGTTTGTCTGCAGTTGGCTCAGGCCGAGTCCACTCCGCCGCTCATTACTGCGTATGTCGGACATATTGCCGGACGGGTCTCTAATATACACCGGGTAAGGCTAAACACTGTAAAGCAAACTTTTATTGTTTGTAACTGTTTTCGTTCTTTGATCAGCATAGATAAACTAAAACCTCGATCGCTTATTTGTCCACTATTTGAAGGTTGAAATTATTTTTCTTTCACTAGCTAAATACCTACTGCGTTATCTCATAAACTTACATCAACATTAACGCCCAATTTCTGAATTGAGTATTCAAGCTAAGAACGACTTAAGTTTCGTTTTGTCTCATTCAGTTGTTAAGATTTCAATGCAGCAGAACGATACTTAAGTTGTTCTCAGCTGGAATACTTAATTTAGAAATCGGGCGTCAGAATAGCAATCACAAGAAATCAAAATATATAAGTACTTATTTCTAGAAACTCAACATAACAACTCACAACAAATTTAACTCTCAGGGCCACAGCATCGAACTAACAGCTGGCGAACTGCAAATAGACAACGAACAACATTCGACTGGCCAATACGACTTCGCAGTAATAGTGACAATGAGGAACTCAGCGCCTGCGGCCCAAGTATGGCCTACCGCCTGGGAGATGTCGTGTCTTAACGACCACCCGGAGCGATACAGGCAGAAAAACGAGCATCATGCTCTGGTCAACATCAAGAGGGAACATTGGACTGTGCTTGAAGAGACTTTCCATGGTAGGTTTTCAGTTTTTTTTGAACAATTGAAAGTACTTTAAAATTACTCTTTAATATATTAAAATAAACCATTTTTGAATTTGCGTGATTCTTTTTTTTTCCATAATTTTACAGTTTGTATTTAAACTCAAGCTGGCTAAGTAATATTAACTACATTGCTCTTTCCGACTTAACGTGGCATTATGTCGCTAAATTCGGAACGTTGACCTATTTACTATGAGAATTAAAACACCTGCTATTTATTTACAACTCTCCATAAGATATTATCCCTCAACCTTAACTCAACCACATAAACAACCTTTTTTTGTCAGAAATAACGGAGCTAGAAGTGAGCCTGGGAGCCGTAGCATTGTACGTCGAGGACGCATACATCAGCGCCGTAGCGGAATTGTTCCGGCGCGCCTGCTCGCTGCGAGAGAGAGACGACGACTTGCTGCTCAACGAAATGGCCACACTACAGAACCCTCTACGCCTTCGAAGCCTCCATATACACCCCCTGGACCTGATGCTGACGCTACATACTGCCGTAAGTATAATTCTGACGAGGGTGGATTGAAAAATGTATTTATTTATTTATCTTGAAATACACTAGCCTAGCCACTTTTGAGCGAATGGAATTTGGCGTTCAGCGATTTAGCAGCTAAGCTACTACTGAGCGAATTAAATTTGGCGATCAGCGAATGTTTTATGGCATGATGTTAGGAAAGAATAGAATACTCATAAAGGGGCAATGAAAAGGTCTATGTTAGGAGATCAATGATGCTAGCAAGCCTACAACCATGAGATCTGTTGAAGACAATGTAGGATGTTGATATACATACTTCAAAGGCTTTCCTTATATTTTCCGTTCATATGCGCTCTTTTTCGTTTAGCATTTGACGCTACCGATTTATCCGACTATTATCACTCAAAAACTATTTCTTACAGACAACCTTTAGATGGAATAAATGATTAGGTGCACATACGATAGGAGTTCAATATATTCTCGGTATAGGCATGAAAGAATAAGCAAAAAATTCCAAACAAAATGTGTTTTTCAATGCAGTGTCCTTTGATTTATACACACTTATCGTCGGAAACCTTTTTCTGCTTGATATCGCGTCTCATAATATCTTTTCCTTTCGGTTTTAAGGTTTTTTCTTCTTTGGGCTTCCGTGCCCTATTTTTTTCACAGGTAGTTTATAGGCCGAATTAATTATCTTTTATAGGATAAGGTCTTTGGAAAACCCCAACGAATTTTCCTAGTCATTCGCCTTTTTCTTCAGTCACAAGTCTTCAAAGCTTAAGATGGGCGGCCAAATCTAATTTTCTATTAACGTTTGTGTTTTGTGCCCATCCTGCATAATATTCCATCATCTTAATAAGTTGTAAATTCACTTAACCACTTCTGAATTGTAAATAATGTAGGTGCATAATGCCTTGGTATACAGCCATCTTATTCGTGAGTTACTTTAAAACTCTTTCCTTGTTTTGTGAATCTTGGTGTCCTACGGTTTCCGCGTCTGTCAATAATAAGGTCAAAGATCAGAAAAACCAACTTATTCTTTTCTTTAGGGTTTAGGTTAAGTTTCTTGTCTCTTTCGTTCCTTAGGTGAATTTAGAATATTTTTTAGAGAAAAATAACTATGATTTTTGTCTGTACAGTTTTTTTTTGCGTTGAATCGTTTCGAGATTTCACCTCTACGACGAAGAACGACGTTCACCTATTAAGAGTATTATTTAAAGCCAAACGATAGTCCCGATAATAATCAGGCGTTATAAAGTTTTCAAATTATTGAAAAATATATAATTTTTAACTTTTTTCAGTACGTTTCTGTGGTCAATTTGGAATCAATGTGTTTAAGCACACTTACCTGTTTGTGTATATGATTTTATTCTAATCAATTACTAAAATAACTATAAAAAAGAAAATAAATCTAATCAATGTTTCAAAAGAAATAAGTATCAAATCAAGCAATGTTATGTCATTTTTTTTCTTCGTCAAAATCGTTTTCAACGACATTTGTCTTCAGGTTTTTCATAATTTCAGGTTAAAGAATCTATCTTCATTTTTATCGCTCTATGGCGAAATTAAAACGGGCTTGTCCCTTTCGACATCCACATCGCGAACCACAAGTATTATTGTAGTTGTGAATACTGTGTTTATCATTTCCTCTAGACTAAGTGGTAATATTGTCATTTTAGGTTCCAAGAAGTCATTACGCATTACATTTGACGCAATCATAATTGAATTTGATAAGGTTTTTATATCAATCTTAATGTTTTTTTCAGTTTTCTATTTTTTCTGCAAATATTACATCGGTTTGATCCACAATTTCGAATGAATATTCATCGATTCGCTGAACTTCTTCTCTTCCGTATTTTCAATCTTCAATAGCTGGTTTAATCATTTAAATATCGGTATCGGCTCTGGTCTGTTTTGCAGTGTTGTTAATAGCTAATAGTAACTTATCCATAAGCATATTAATTTGCTTCTCTTTATAGGATTTTTTCCTGGCTACTTGGTACATTCATCTATTCGTCGAACAGTCCTTCCTACCCCCTGATTACGTTCTGTTCTGTTGTCTGTTGCGATTGTCAATTGTGTCGCAAGTTGCAAGATTGTCGTTGTCAATGTCATTAATTAGTATGCTTAATGACAGATTCGACAGCGTGAATAGTGCTACTTACGACACAATCGCGGTCGCTAAAGATCAGGGGGCGTCCTGATTTGTGTTTTTGCTCGGGACTATCGGTTGACCTTAAATGATACTCTACATAGCTCACTCTACTCATACATATAATAGGAGTTCAATATATTCTCGGTATAGGCATGAAAGAATAAGCAAAAAATTCTAAATAAAATTTGTTTTCAATGTAGTCTCCTTTGATTTATACACACTTATCGTCGGAAACCTTTTTCTGCTTGATATCGCGTCTCATTATATCTTTTCCTTTCGGTTTTAAGGTTTTTTCTTCTTTGGGCTTCCGTGCCCTATTTTTTTCACAGGTAGTTTATAGGCCGAATTAATTATCTTTTATAGGATAAGGTCTTTGGAAAACCCGAACGAATTTTCCTAGTCATTCGCCTTTTTCTTCAGTCACAAGTCTTCAAAGCTTAAGATGGGCGGCCAAATCTAATTTTCTATTAACGTTTGTGTTTTGTGCCCATCCTGCATAATATTCCATCATCTTAATAAGTTGTAAATTCACTTAACCACTTCTGAATTGTAAATAATGTAGGTGCATAATGCCTTGGTATACAGCCATCTTATTCGTGAGTTACTTTAAAACTCTTTCCTTGTTTTGTGAATCTTGGTGTCCTACGGTTTCCGCGTCCGTCAATAATAAGGTCAAAGATCAGAAAAACCAACTTATTCTTTTCTTTAGGGTTTAGGTTAAGTTTCTTGTCTCTTTCGTTCCTTAGGTGAATTTAGAATATTTTTTAGAGAAAAATAACTATGATTTTTGTCTGTACAGTTTTTTTTGCGTTGAATCGTTTCGAGATTTCACCTCTACGACGAAGAACGACGTTCACCTATTTAGAGTATTATTTAAAGCCAAACGATAGTCCCGATAAAAATCAGGCGTTATAAAGTTTTCAAATTATTGAAAAATATATAATTTTTAACTTTTTTCAGTACGTTTCTGTGGTCAATTTGGAATCAATGTGTTTAAGCACACTTACCTGTTTGTGTATATGATTTTATTCTAATCAATTACTAAAATAACTATAAAAAAGAAAATAAATCTAATCAATGTTTCAAAAGAAATAAGTATCAAATCAAGCAATGTTATGTCATTTTTTTTCTTCGTCAAAATCGTTTTCAACGACATTTGTCTTCAGGTTTTTCATAATTTCAGGTTAAAGAATCTATCTTCATTTTTATCGCTCTATGGCGAAATTAAAACGGGCTTGTCCCTTTCTACATCCACATCGCGAACCACAAGTATTATTGTAGTTGTGAATACTGTGTTTATCATTTCCTCTATACTAAGTGGTAATATTGTCATTTTAGGTTCCAAGAAGTCATTACGCATTACATTTGACGCAATCATAATTGAATTTGATAAGGTTTTTATATCAATCTTAATGTTTTTTTCAGTTTTCTATTTTTTCTGCAAATATTACATCGGTTTGATCCACAATTTCGAATGAATATTCATCGATTCGCTGAACTTCTTCTCTTCCGTATTTTCAATCTTCAATAGCTGGTTTAATCATTTAAATATCGGTATCGGCTCTGGTCTGTTTTGCAGTGTTGTTAATAGCTAATAGTAACTTATCCATAAGCATATTAATTTGCTTCTCTTTATAGGATTTTTTCCTGGCTACTTGGTACATTCATCTATTCGTCGAACAGTCCTTCCTACCCCCTGATTACGTTCTGTTCTGTTGTCTGTTGCGATTGTCAATTGTGTCGCAAGTTGCAAGATTGTCGTTGTCAATGTCATTAATTAGTATGCTTAATGACAGATTCGACAGCGTGAATAGTGCTACTTACGACACAATCGCGGTCGCTAAAGATCAGGGGGCGTCCTGATTTGTGTTTTTGCTCGGGACTATCGGTTGACCTTAAATGATACTCTACATAGCTCACTCTACTCTGCGCGCTCACGGCCCTCTATCTCGAAAAAGATTAACGTATAAAGAGACTTATGAGACAAAAATTATAGATCATTGTGATTCGTAGTACTATTGCTAGTGTTATCACTCAAAAACTATTTCTTACAGACAACCTTTAGATGGAATAAATGGTTAGGTACACATATAATAGGAGTTCAATATATTCTCGGTATAGGCATGAAAGAATAAGCAAAAAATTCTAAATAAAATTTGTTTTCAATGTAGTCTCCTTTGATTTATACACACTTATCGTCGGAAACCTTTTTCTGCTATTTATATCGCGTCTCATTATATCTTTTCCTTTCGGTTTTAAGGTTTTTTCTTCTTTGGGCTTCCGTGCCCTATTTTTTTCACAGGTAGTTTATAGGCCGAATTAATTATCTTTTATAGGATAAGGTCTTTGGAAAACCCGAACGAATTTTCCTAGTCATTCGCCTTTTTCTTCAGTCACAAGTCTTCAAAGCTTAAGATGGGCGGCCAAATCTAATTTTCTATTAACGTTTGTGTTTTGTGCCCATCCTGCATAATATTCCATCATCTTAATAAGTTGTAAATTCACTTAACCACTTCTGAATTGTAAATAATGTAGGTGCATAATGCCTTGGTATACAGCCATCTTATTCGTGAGTTACTTTAAAACTCTTTCCTTGTTTTGTGAATCTTGGTGTCCTACGGTTTCCGCGCCTGTCAATAATAAGGTCAAAGACCAGAAAAACCAACTTATTCTTTTCTTTAGGGTTTAGGTTAAGTTTCTTGTCTCTTTCGTTCCTTAGGTGAATTTAGAATATTTTTTAGAGAAAAATAACTATGATTTTTGTCTGTACAGTTTTTTTTTGCGTTGAATCGTTTCGAGATTTCACCTCTACGACGAAGAACGACGTTCACCTATTTAGAGTATTATTTAAAGCCAAACGATAGTCCCGATAAAAATCAGGCGTTATAAAGTTTTCAAATTATTGAAAAATATATATTTTTTAACTTTTTTCAGTACGTTTCTGTGGTCAATTTGGAATCAATGTGTTTAAGCACACTTACCTGTTTGTGTATATGATTTTATTCTAATCAATTACTAAAATAACTATAAAAAAGAAAATAAATCTAATCAATGTTTCAAAAGAAATAAGTATCAAATCAAGCAATGTTATGTCATGAAAGGCAAAAAAATAGTTTAGGTGAATTTTTTTTCTTCGTCAAAATCGTTTTCAACGACATTTGTCTTCAGGTTTTTCATAATTTCAGGTTAAAGAATCTATCTCCATTTTTATCGCTCTATGGCGAAATTAAAACGGGCTTGTCCCTTTCTACATCCACATCGCGAACCACAAGTATTATTGTAGTTGTGAATACTGTGTTTATCATTTCCTCTATACTAAGTGGTAATATTGTCATTTTAGGTTCCAAGAAGTCATTACGCATTACATTTGACGCAATCATTATTGAATTTGATAAGGTTTTTATACCAATCTCAAAGTTTTTTTCAGTTTTCTATTTTTTCTGCAAATATTACATCGGTTTGATCCACAATTTCGAATGAACATTCATCGATTCGCTGAACTTCTTCTTTTCCGTGTTTTCAATCTTCAATAGCTGGTTTAATCATTTAAACATCGGTATCGTCTCTGGTCTGTTTTGCAGTGTTGTTAATAGCTAATAGTAACTTATCCATAAGCATATTAATTTGCTTCTCTTTATAGGATTTTTTCCTGGCTACTTGGTACATTCATCTATTCGTCGAACAGTCCTTCCTACCCCCTGATTACGTTCTGTTCTGTTGTCTGTTGCGATTGTCAATTGTGTCGCAAGTTGCAAGATTGTCGTTGTCAATGTCATTAATTAGTATGCTTAATGACAGATTCGACAGCGTGAATAGTGCTACTTACGACACAATCGCGGTCGCTAAAGATCAGGGGGCGTCCTGATTTGTGTTTTTGCTCGGGACTATCGGTTGACCTTAAATGATACTCTACATAGCTCACTCTACTCTGCGCGCTCACGGCCCTCTATCTCGAAAAAGATTAACGTATAAAGAGACTTATGAGACAAAAATTATAGATCATTGTGATTCGTAGTACTATTGCTAGTGTTATCACTCAAAAACTATTTCTTACAGACAACCTTTAGATGGAATAAATGGTTAGGTACACATATAATAGGAGTTCAATATATTCTCGGTATAGGCATGAAAGAATAAGCAAAAAATTCTAAATAAAATTTGTTTTCAATGTAGTCTCCTTTGATTTATACACACTTATCGTCGGAAACCTTTTTCTGCTATTTATATCGCGTCTCATTATATCTTTTCCTTTCGGTTTTAAGGTTTTTTCTTCTTTGGGCTTCCGTGCCCTATTTTTTTCACAGGTAGTTTATAGGCCGAATTAATTATCTTTTATAGGATAAGGTCTTTGGAAAACCCGAACGAATTTTCCTAGTCATTCGCCTTTTTCTTCAGTCACAAGTCTTCAAAGCTTAAGATGGGCGGCCAAATCTAATTTTCTATTAACGTTTGTGTTTTGTGCCCATCCTGCATAATATTCCATCATCTTAATAAGTTGTAAATTCACTTAACCACTTCTGAATTGTAAATAATGTAGGTGCATAATGCCTTGGTATACAGCCATCTTATTCGTGAGTTACTTTAAAACTCTTTCCTTGTTTTGTGAATCTTGGTGTCCTACGGTTTCCGCGCCTGTCAATAATAAGGTCAAAGACCAGAAAAACCAACTTATTCTTTTCTTTAGGGTTTAGGTTAAGTTTCTTGTCTCTTTCGTTCCTTAGGTGAATTTAGAATATTTTTTAGAGAAAAATAACTATGATTTTTGTCTGTACAGTTTTTTTTTGCGTTGAATCGTTTCGAGATTTCACCTCTACGACGAAGAACGACGTTCACCTATTTAGAGTATTATTTAAAGCCAAACGATAGTCCCGATAAAAATCAGGCGTTATAAAGTTTTCAAATTATTGAAAAATATATATTTTTTAACTTTTTTCAGTACGTTTCTGTGGTCAATTTGGAATCAATGTGTTTAAGCACACTTACCTGTTTGTGTATATGATTTTATTCTAATCAATTACTAAAATAACTATAAAAAAGAAAATAAATCTAATCAATGTTTCAAAAGAAATAAGTATCAAATCAAGCAATGTTATGTCATGAAAGGCAAAAAAATAGTTTAGGTGAATTTTTTTTCTTCGTCAAAATCGTTTTCAACGACATTTGTCTTCAGGTTTTTCATAATTTCAGGTTAAAGAATCTATCTCCATTTTTATCGCTCTATGGCGAAATTAAAACGGGCTTGTCCCTTTCTACATCCACATCGCGAACCACAAGTATTATTGTAGTTGTGAATACTGTGTTTATCATTTCCTCTATACTAAGTGGTAATATTGTCATTTTAGGTTCCAAGAAGTCATTACGCATTACATTTGACGCAATCATTATTGAATTTGATAAGGTTTTTATACCAATCTCAAAGTTTTTTTCAGTTTTCTATTTTTTCTGCAAATATTACATCGGTTTGATCCACAATTTCGAATGAACATTCATCGATTCGCTGAACTTCTTCTTTTCCGTGTTTTCAATCTTCAATAGCTGGTTTAATCATTTAAACATCGGTATCGTCTCTGGTCTGTTTTGCAGTGTTGTTAATAGCTAATAGTAACTTATCCATAAGCATATTAATTTGCTTCTCTTTATAGGATTTTTTCCTGGCTACTTGGTACATTCATCTATTCGTCGAACAGTCCTTCCTACCCCCTGATTACGTTCTGTTCTGTTGTCTGTTGCGATTGTCAATTGTGTCGCAAGTTGCAAGATTGTCGTTGTCAATGTCATTAATTAGTATGCTTAATGACAGATTCGACAGCGTGAATAGTGCTACTTACGACACAATCGCGGTCGCTAAAGATCAGGGGGCGTCCTGATTTGTGTTTTTGCTCGGGACTATCGGTTGACCTTAAATGATACTCTACATAGCTCACTCTACTCTGCGCGCTCACGGCCCTCTATCTCGAAAAAGATTAACGTATAAAGAGACTTATGAGACAAAAATTATAGATCATTGTGATTCGTAGTACTATTGCTAGTGTTATCACTCAAAAACTATTTCTTACAGACAACCTTTAGATGGAATAAATGGTTAGGTACACATATAATAGGAGTTCAATATATTCTCGGTATAGGCATGAAAGAATAAGCAAAAAATTCTAAATAAAATTTGTTTTCAATGTAGTCTCCTTTGATTTATACACACTTATCGTCGGAAACCTTTTTCTGCTATTTATATCGCGTCTCATTATATCTTTTCCTTTCGGTTTTAAGGTTTTTTCTTCTTTGGGCTTCCGTGCCCTATTTTTTTCACAGGTAGTTTATAGGCCGAATTAATTATCTTTTATAGGATAAGGTCTTTGGAAAACCCGAACGAATTTTCCTAGTCATTCGCCTTTTTCTTCAGTCACAAGTCTTCAAAGCTTAAGATGGGCGGCCAAATCTAATTTTCTATTAACGTTTGTGTTTTGTGCCCATCCTGCATAATATTCCATCATCTTAATAAGTTGTAAATTCACTTAACCACTTCTGAATTGTAAATAATGTAGGTGCATAATGCCTTGGTATACAGCCATCTTATTCGTGAGTTACTTTAAAACTCTTTCCTTGTTTTGTGAATCTTGGTGTCCTACGGTTTCCGCGCCTGTCAATAATAAGGTCAAAGACCAGAAAAACCAACTTATTCTTTTCTTTAGGGTTTAGGTTAAGTTTCTTGTCTCTTTCGTTCCTTAGGTGAATTTAGAATATTTTTTAGAGAAAAATAACTATGATTTTTGTCTGTACAGTTTTTTTTTGCGTTGAATCGTTTCGAGATTTCACCTCTACGACGAAGAACGACGTTCACCTATTTAGAGTATTATTTAAAGCCAAACGATAGTCCCGATAAAAATCAGGCGTTATAAAGTTTTCAAATTATTGAAAAATATATATTTTTTAACTTTTTTCAGTACGTTTCTGTGGTCAATTTGGAATCAATGTGTTTAAGCACACTTACCTGTTTGTGTATATGATTTTATTCTAATCAATTACTAAAATAACTATAAAAAAGAAAATAAATCTAATCAATGTTTCAAAAGAAATAAGTATCAAATCAAGCAATGTTATGTCATGAAAGGCAAAAAAATAGTTTAGGTGAATTTTTTTTCTTCGTCAAAATCGTTTTCAACGACATTTGTCTTCAGGTTTTTCATAATTTCAGGTTAAAGAATCTATCTCCATTTTTATCGCTCTATGGCGAAATTAAAACGGGCTTGTCCCTTTCTACATCCACATCGCGAACCACAAGTATTATTGTAGTTGTGAATACTGTGTTTATCATTTCCTCTATACTAAGTGGTAATATTGTCATTTTAGGTTCCAAGAAGTCATTACGCATTACATTTGACGCAATCATTATTGAATTTGATAAGGTTTTTATACCAATCTCAAAGTTTTTTTCAGTTTTCTATTTTTTCTGCAAATATTACATCGGTTTGATCCACAATTTCGAATGAACATTCATCGATTCGCTGAACTTCTTCTTTTCCGTGTTTTCAATCTTCAATAGCTGGTTTAATCATTTAAACATCGGTATCGTCTCTGGTCTGTTTTGCAGTGTTGTTAATAGCTAATAGTAACTTATCCATAAGCATATTAATTTGCTTCTCTTTATAGGATTTTTTCCTGGCTACTTGGTACATTCATCTATTCGTCGAACAGTCCTTCCTACCCCCTGATTACGTTCTGTTCTGTTGTCTGTTGCGATTGTCAATTGTGTCGCAAGTTGCAAGATTGTCGTTGTCAATGTCATTAATTAGTATGCTTAATGACAGATTCGACAGCGTGAATAGTGCTACTTACGACACAATCGCGGTCGCTAAAGATCAGGGGGCGTCCTGATTTGTGTTTTTGCTCGGGACTATCGGTTGACCTTAAATGATACTCTACATAGCTCACTCTACTCTGCGCGCTCACGGCCCTCTATCTCGAAAAAGATTAACGTATAAAGAGACTTATGAGACAAAAATTATAGATCATTGTGATTCGTAGTACTATTGCTAGTGTTATCACTCAAAAACTATTTCTTACAGACAACCTTTAGATGGAATAAATGGTTAGGTACACATATAATAGGAGTTCAATATATTCTCGGTATAGGCATGAAAGAATAAGCAAAAAATTCTAAATAAAATTTGTTTTCAATGTAGTCTCCTTTGATTTATACACACTTATCGTCGGAAACCTTTTTCTGCTATTTATATCGCGTCTCATTATATCTTTTCCTTTCGGTTTTAAGGTTTTTTCTTCTTTGGGCTTCCGTGCCCTATTTTTTTCACAGGTAGTTTATAGGCCGAATTAATTATCTTTTATAGGATAAGGTCTTTGGAAAACCCGAACGAATTTTCCTAGTCATTCGCCTTTTTCTTCAGTCACAAGTCTTCAAAGCTTAAGATGGGCGGCCAAATCTAATTTTCTATTAACGTTTGTGTTTTGTGCCCATCCTGCATAATATTCCATCATCTTAATAAGTTGTAAATTCACTTAACCACTTCTGAATTGTAAATAATGTAGGTGCATAATGCCTTGGTATACAGCCATCTTATTCGTGAGTTACTTTAAAACTCTTTCCTTGTTTTGTGAATCTTGGTGTCCTACGGTTTCCGCGTCTGTCAATAATAAGGTCAAAGACCAGAAAAACCAACTTATTCTTTTCTTTAGGGTTTAGGTTAAGTTTCTTGTCTCTTTCGTTCCTTAGGTGAATTTAGAATATTTTTTAGAGAAAAATAACTATGATTTTTGTCTGTACAGTTTTTTTTTGCGTTGAATCGTTTCGAGATTTCACCTCTACGACGAAGAACGACGTTCACCTATTTAGAGTATTATTTAAAGCCAAACGATAGTCCCGATAAAAATCAGGCGTTATAAAGTTTTCAAATTATTGAAAAATATATATTTTTTAACTTTTTTCAGTACGTTTCTGTGGTCAATTTGGAAACAATGTGTTTAAGCACACTTACCTGTTTGTGTATATGATTTTATTCTAATCAATTACTAAAATAACTATAAAAAAGAAAATAAATCTAATCAATGTTTCAAAAGAAATAAGTATCAAATCAAGCAATGTTATGTCATGAAAGGCAAAAAAATAGTTTAGGTGAATTTTTTTTCTTCGTCAAAATCGTTTTCAACGACATTTGTCTTCAGGTTTTTCATAATTTCAGGTTAAAGAATCTATCTCCATTTTTATCGCTCTATGGCGAAATTAAAACGGGCTTGTCCCTTTCTACATCCACATCGCGAACCACAAGTATTATTGTAGTTGTGAATACTGTGTTTATCATTTCCTCTATACTAAGTGGTAATATTGTCATTTTAGGTTCCAAGAAGTCATTACGCATTACATTTGACGCAATCATTATTGAATTTGATAAGGTTTTTATACCAATCTCAAAGTTTTTTTCAGTTTTCTATTTTTTCTGCAAATATTACATCGGTTTGATCCACAATTTCGAATGAACATTCATCGATTCGCTGAACTTCTTCTTTTCCGTGTTTTCAATCTTCAATAGCTGGTTTAATCATTTAAACATCGGTATCGTCTCTGGTCTGTTTTGCAGTGTTGTTAATAGCTAATAGTAACTTATCCATAAGCATATTAATTTGCTTCTCTTTATAGGATTTTTTCCTGGCTACTTGGTACATTCATCTATTCGTCGAACAGTCCTTCCTACCCCCTGATTACGTTCTGTTCTGTTGTCTGTTGCGATTGTCAATTGTGTCGCAAGTTGCAAGATTGTCGTTGTCAATGTCATTAATTAGTATGCTTAATGACAGATTCGACAGCGTGAATAGTGCTACTTACGACACAATCGCGGTCGCTAAAGATCAGGGGGCGTCCTGATTTGTGTTTTTGCTCGGGACTATCGGTTGACCTTAAATGATACTCTACATAGCTCACTCTACTCTGCGCGCTCACGGCCCTCTATCTCGAAAAAGATTAACGTATAAAGAGACTTATGAGACAAAAATTATAGATCATTGTGATTCGTAGTACTATTGCTAGTGTTATCACTCAAAAACTATTTCTTACAGACAACCTTTAGATGGAATAAATGGTTAGGTACACATATAATAGGAGTTCAATATATTCTCGGTATAGGCATGAAAGAATAAGCAAAAAATTCTAAATAAAATTTGTTTTCAATGTAGTCTCCTTTGATTTATACACACTTATCGTCGGAAACCTTTTTCTGCTATTTATATCGCGTCTCATTATATCTTTTCCTTTCGGTTTTAAGGTTTTTTCTTCTTTGGGCTTCCGTGCCCTATTTTTTTCACAGGTAGTTTATAGGCCGAATTAATTATCTTTTATAGGATAAGGTCTTTGGAAAACCCGAACGAATTTTCCTAGTCATTCGCCTTTTTCTTCAGTCACAAGTCTTCAAAGCTTAAGATGGGCGGCCAAATCTAATTTTCTATTAACGTTTGTGTTTTGTGCCCATCCTGCATAATATTCCATCATCTTAATAAGTTGTAAATTCACTTAACCACTTCTGAATTGTAAATAATGTAGGTGCATAATGCCTTGGTATACAGCCATCTTATTCGTGAGTTACTTTAAAACTCTTTCCTTGTTTTGTGAATCTTGGTGTCCTACGGTTTCCGCGTCTGTCAATAATAAGGTCAAAGACCAGAAAAACCAACTTATTCTTTTCTTTAGGGTTTAGGTTAAGTTTCTTGTCTCTTTCGTTCCTTAGGTGAATTTAGAATATTTTTTAGAGAAAAATAACTATGATTTTTGTCTGTACAGTTTTTTTTTGCGTTGAATCGTTTCGAGATTTCACCTCTACGACGAAGAACGACGTTCACCTATTTAGAGTATTATTTAAAGCCAAACGATAGTCCCGATAAAAATCAGGCGTTATAAAGTTTTCAAATTATTGAAAAATATATATTTTTTAACTTTTTTCAGTACGTTTCTGTGGTCAATTTGGAATCAATGTGTTTAAGCACACTTACCTGTTTGTGTATATGATTTTATTCTAATCAATTACTAAAATAACTATAAAAAAGAAAATAAATCTAATCAATGTTTCAAAAGAAATAAGTATCAAATCAAGCAATGTTATGTCATGAAAGGCAAAAAAATAGTTTAGGTGAATTTTTTTTCTTCGTCAAAATCGTTTTCAACGACATTTGTCTTCAGGTTTTTCATAATTTCAGGTTAAAGAATCTATCTCCATTTTTATCGCTCTATGGCGAAATTAAAACGGGCTTGTCCCTTTCTACATCCACATCGCGAACCACAAGTATTATTGTAGTTGTGAATACTGTGTTTATCATTTCCTCTATACTAAGTGGTAATATTGTCATTTTAGGTTCCAAGAAGTCATTACGCATTACATTTGACGCAATCATTATTGAATTTGATAAGGTTTTTATACCAATCTCAAAGTTTTTTTCAGTTTTCTATTTTTTCTGCAAATATTACATCGGTTTGATCCACAATTTCGAATGAACATTCATCGATTCGCTGAACTTCTTCTTTTCCGTGTTTTCAATCTTCAATAGCTGGTTTAATCATTTAAATATCGGTATCGTCTTTGGTCTGTTTTGCAGTGTTGTTAATAGCTAATAGTAACTTACCCATAAGCATATAATTTGCTTCTCTTTATAGGATTTTTTCGTGGCTACTTGGTACATTCATCTATTCGTCGAACAGTCCTTCCTACCCCCTGATTACGTTCTTTTCTGTTGTCTGTTGCGATTATCAATTGTGTCGCAAGTTGCAAGATTGTCGTTGTCAATGTCATTAATTAGTATGCTTAATGACAGATTCGGCAGCGTGAATAGTGCTACTTACGACACAATCGCGGTCGCTAAAGATCAGGGGGCGTCCTGATTTGTGTTTTTGCTCGGGACTATCGGTTGACCTTAAATGATACTCTACATAGCTCACTCTACTCTGCGCGCTCACGGCCCTCTATCTCGAAAAGATTAACGTATAAAGAGACTTATGAGACAAAAATTATAGATCATTGTGATTCGTAGTACTATTGCTAGTATTATCACTCAAAAACTATTTCTTACAGACAACCTTTAGATGGAATAAATGTTTAGGTACACATATGATAGGAGTTCAATATATTCTCGGTATAGGCATGAAAGAATAAGCAAAAAATTCTAAATAAAATTTGTTTTCAATGTAGTCTTCTTTGATTTATACACACTTATCGTCGGAAACCTTTTTCTGCTTGATATCGTGTCTCATTATATCTTTTCCTTTCGGTTTTAAGGTTTTTTCTTCTTTGGGCTTCCGTGCCCTATTTTTTTCACAGGTAGTTTATAGGCCGAATTAATTATCTTTTATAGGATAAGGTCTTTGGAAAACCCGAACGAATTTTCCTAGTCATTCGCCTTTTTCTTCAGTCACAAGTCTTCAAAGCTTAAGATGGGCGGCCAAATCTAATTTTCTATTAAGTTTTGTGTTTTGTGCCCATCCTGCATAATATTCCATCATCTTAATAAGTAAATAATGTAGGTGCATAATGCCTTGGTATACAGCCATCTTATTCGAGAGTTACTTTAAAACTCTTTCCTTGTTTTGTGAATCTTGGTGTCCTACGGTTTCCGCGTCTGTCAATAATAAGGTCAAAGATCAGAAAAACCAACTTATTCTTTTCTTTAGGATTTAGGTTAAGGTTCTTGTCTCTTTCGTTTCCTTAAGTGAATTTAAAATATTTTTTATGGAAAAATAACTATGATTTTTGTCTGTACAGTTTTTTTTGCGTTGAATCGTTTCGAGATTTCACCTCTACGACGAAGAACGACGTTTGCCTATTTAGAGTATTATTTAAAGCCAAACGATAGTCCCGATAAAAACCAGGCGTTATAAAGTTTTCAAATTATTGAAAAATATATAATTTTTAACTTTTTTCAGTACGTTTCTGTGGTCAATTTGAAATCAATGTGTTTAAGCACACTTACCTGTTTGTGTATATGATTTTATTCTAATCAATTACTAAAATAATTAAAAAAAGGAAATAAATCTAAGCAATGTTTCAAAGAAATAAGTATCAAATCAAGCAATGTTTTATTATGAAAGGATAAAAAGTTGTTTAGGTGAAATTTTCTTTTTCGTCAAAACCGTTTTCAACGACATTTGTCTCCAGGTTTTCCATAATTTCGGGTTAAGGAATCCATCTTCATTTTTATCGCTTTATGGCGAAATTAAAACGGGCTCTTCCCTTCTTGCATCCACATCGCGAATCACAACTATTCTTGTAGTTGTAGAATACTGTAGGTACTGTTGGTTTATCATTTCTCCGGATAAAATAGTAAAAAAAGTCTTTATTCGAATCGTTAATGAGTCAAAAATTATAGAGAGTTATATCTTGTATACAATTTCATCAAAATGCATAACAAAATCTGATATCGACGTATCAAGCTTTATTATGTAATTTTGCCATCTTTTCCCCACTCAACATCCAAAGGTGGCTGAGGAATTTATAATTATTCTTGAGCTGAGGAATTTATAATTCCTCAGCTCTGGCTACCCCTTCTAGGGAAACATAGCCGTGAATATATGTATGTATGTATATATATATATATATATATATATATATATATATATATATGACGATGTTAATAATTATTATTTGATTTTAATTTTTTGCTATTATTATGTGATTGGTTGAATATTAATACTAAGATGATTCTGAAATATATGTATATGTATGTATGACGACGTTAATAATCCTCACAGCCCATATACGTGCCCACCATGGGGCGGAAGCCTTCCCTATATTGAGTGATTTGGTCTGTCCACCACGCTGGCCACTTGCGGGTGGGCAGACTAACGACTACTACTAATATAATTAAGTACTAATAATTAAGAGATTTTCTATTTCATAGAATATTAAGATAATAACGCAAGCGAATGTGATTTTCATTTTTGCTATTATTATGTGATTGATTGATAATTCGATAGATAGATAAGACATTTATTACAAGAAAAACACATTACATTAGAATTTACAATGATTCACGCACTAGGCATTGCCTGTATCGCATGAATCTAGGGAACACATTTAAAATACACAACGAATAATACAAGTCTTAATTAATTAATTAAGAGAGAAAAATAAACAAAAAACTGATTTAAATAAAAATAAAACTAACTAAATTACAAAAGCAACTAAGTAATAGTTTGTGCATATTGCGAAGTGTTTAGTTACGAGTGTATGTGTGTGTGTGTGTATTGGATATGTATGTGAGAATGAATGTATGTGTGACTGTGTGTATGTGCGAGGGTGAATTAAAATTAAGATGATTATAATATATAGCTGTATATATATATATATATATATATATATGACAATGTTAATAACATTAGCCAATGTGATTTGGATTTTTTGCGAATGTTGGGTGGATTTGTTTCACGCTGAGCTCATGCGCGGGGTGCTGGCGCTACCTGGACATGCTGGCGGGAGCCGGGCCCGCCGCGCCGCTGCCGCCGCCGCCGCCGCCGCCTGCCACGCTAGTCGCCGGCCTGCTCAAGTGAAGTGAAGTTTTGAGAAGGAAGTGGAAGTAATAATAGAGCAAAACAAATTACGCCCAAGAATGAAATTCAATTTGTTTTAAATTTTGTTTTTTTTTTCTAGTTTAGAATATGCGAATTTTCAATCCACCCTCGTGTTAAAGAATAGTATTTTATATATATTTATTTATTATATATTAAGTATAAATTATTTAATATGTATAAGTATAAGACCAATATGTATAAGATATATTAACGATGCCCTTATAGTTTGTCAAGTCAAGT